>JNNX01000009.1:892317-1326465 GCA_001657655.1 Talaromyces piceae
CCCCCCCCCCCCCCCCCCCCCCACTGTTGCCTATGGTGAGATATTATTTGCCACTATTATTACTGTGACTGCTGTGACTCTGCGTCGCCTTGCTGATCTTAGGAAAAGAAAAAAGAAATAAGAGAAAAAGAAGGGAGCGACAAGATTCGAGAATGTTGTCGAGTACAAAATGCCTCGGAAGAAGAAAGGTATAGACCGAGCATGTGTCCAGGTAAGCAAAGCAAAACCAATTCACCCAAATTAAACAAACCACATGCGCAGCAGCGCCGTGCACTGGTAGTGGGTAGCTTGATGTTTGACTCGGAGATCTGGAAGACGTTGTGTGTTTATGTCAAGGAGAGATCTTCAGCTACCTGGCCCCATTACTACATCCTTCAATCTGATACTTGCCAAGGATCCTTCGAAGCATTTCCCACGCACCCGTTGTATTGATGGACAGTTTGACTATGACGATCAAAAACAGAAACAGTGCCACTCATTCGTGTTCTTATACGTATGAAGTGGCTGCGGACTTTCAGTAGTTACATGTATGTATGCTTCGCACCCAAGCCAGTCAGCGGATTTCGCATCCGAACAGCATGGTTAGACGGGATGGAGCAGTCTCGTTCTTCGGATGGAATGAGGGACGCAGCTCACGGCAGTCAAACAGCTGAGGCCCAATCTGTATCCGGCGGAATTGTGTGTATATATCCAAACAGTAAACCAGTGAACAGTTGGTCATGGGTATCGCAAATGGATTGAGGGACGAGGGACGTGTGGACTAAATTTGTACTGCCTACAAACGTGCTAACGCCGTCCTCATGTTCGCGTGTCTCAGTGTATACACATTAATACACACGACATCATCGCTTTCGAGGCTCGTCCTTGAGCTGAGCCTTTATCTGCTCCTTAAAGAGCCGCAGGAAATGCTTGACTCCAGCTGCGTGGACAGCATCAGCAAATGAGGACAAGGTTCTTAACTGAACAAAACACCACTCACAAGTCTCGTCAATGTTCGTTCCTCCCATCTCCTCTGGTGGTATGCCGTGCCGAATTCGGTGGACCTTTCGGTGAACGCCACGCACCATTTGATGAAAAGACGGGCTGCGGAGAAGCTGCACATTCGCGATGAGCACGGATCTGCTACTCTGTGCACACGGAATCGGCCACCGAGTATCCTGTACTTACGCGATTGACTGCCCACAGCTATAACGAACGCCTGTCAGAATTTTCGGGCTCGGCCAAAACACTGTGCCATGAGGACCTACCTCGAACACTGCCCAGAAGTTTATCATTTTCGACTCAGTCACCCGTTATGCCATTTGTCCTGATGGGTTTTAGCCGGCTAGCCACTGTGTGCAGCGCCACCAGGAGCAGAGATTCGACAGTTGATCCGGTCTCTTGATCCAAGAGGGACAAAAAGACGAAAGGAAGGCGTTCGAACGTTCCGGAGGCAAGAATCGTTTTCGGCGGAAGGCGGTGGCAGAATCAGCCTGGCTCTCCTATCGCTCGTCGGCGCCAACACGAGATGCGATCCAGATTACCAATTAGGGTTCGCACGGAATTTTTTTTGTGCATGCTGACTGAACAACACCCTGTACTCAGTACAGTCGGTGCACTAAGGAGAGAACGCTATTGCGGACGACCTCGATGATCGCCGGTTTGGGGCATTTTCTTGATCCTGCTGGTCCCGGGGCCCAACTAAATCAGTCGAACGAATCGACCGGGCGGCCGCTTTCGGGTTTTTCTATGGTTCGACTCTCCTTTTTAGAATAAATAATCACATCGCCCATTACTAAAGTCCTATCACCGTATTTACCTTCTATCAAATCCATATAACCAATCTCAGACACTTTTTGCTGAATACGTTGCTCTGATCTTCCTTGGGCTCGCTCCCTGCCTCCCCCGGGGCCCTTCTTTCCATTCAGCCAACACCAAAATCGCTGGCGGCCGGTTTACTTTCTGAAGTAACGATTTTTCGGTCGACGATAATATAATAATATGTAAGCCACAAGCAGATTTCACGCCCGCCACTAAGGATCGAGTGACTGACTGGCGCCTGGCCAGAAGCAAAAAGAGGAAATAATCCTTGTCGCGCGACCCCCTCCATCGGCGTGCCCAAGCCGCGGCGACGCAAACACGCATAATCGCAACCCCTCCTTCTCGCTCCTCCTTCGCCTTTTCCTCCCTTCACAGAAAGGGCTCATCTTGGCCGACTGCGGCCCTCTTGTACGAGTAGCCGGAATCCTGGACGCACAAAATTCGTCGAGCAGCTCTCGTAGCTGCCCAGACTTATCGACCCTTCAAATCTCGACCGACAACTGCATCCCCGATCCGTTTCTGCCGAGCCCTCTTCTTTCGCCGGTGCCATACCCTTACGGCCAGTCCGCGTCCGAGCAAGTTTCGCGCGCCTCGTCGCCAGAGACTGCTCCAACCCCGACCACTCCGACCACAGCTGTATTCTCTTCTTCGCGCCATCGCGGCCGCTCGCAGAAGCTTTCTGCCACTGGCGAAAAAGCGTCCAGGAAAGCCCGCAGCGTCCTGGGCCGCGTTCGCGCTCTTCGTCATATCGCCACCAGGAAGATGACGCACTCGCCCATCCGGATCAACACGGATGTCCATGGTACGAAACGAGGCTTGTCGCATGAAACCAATGGAGGCGCCGACTATTTGACCGTGCCTGGCCACGATCAAGCCACGGACAACCCGGCAGTCGAACTGCCGCCGTTTCTAAACATCTCGCGTGCAGGTCAGATTTGCATTTTTTCCTCTTTCTGACGTCTTCCGCTCGGGGACTTGGGCCGCTAACCACCCGACTTGTAGAAGCGCGGAAAAAGCTCGAAGATCTCGAGTGGCTGCAACGAACCCGCATCCAGGAAGGCCACTCGTCCAAAGACCCAACCCACCGCTGGGCTCTCGAACTGAACCCAGAAGTGCAAGCCCGCACTCGCTACCTCGGCGTGCAGGCGTGGGCCAACTCGCGGATCCATCTGAACGTGCCCGAGGGCAGGTGCGACTTCATTAATGCGTCGCCCATTGTCCTGCAGCATTCCCGCACGGGGGAGAGAACGAGATATATCGCTACACAGGTATGCAGCCCCACAATCCAGCTTGCCTGCACGGTAAACAGTGATCGTCTAACGGCTATCGGCAGGGGCCTAAAGAGGGGTTCCAGCAGGCACATTTCTGGCACATGGTGTTTCACGAAAGCGACGAGGTCGCGGTTGTTGTGATGTTGACGCAAGCAACCGAGTCCGGCAAAGAAAAGTGTGCTCAATACTTTCCTCTCGATCAGGCGAACCCAGTAATGGAGCTGTCTATGGACCCTAGCGATTCAATATCTAGCGGCGAAGACTCGGACGAAGCGGACGAAGCGGACGAAGACCAACAGGTCCTTCATGGCTCAGGAAGTGTCACCCTCCTCGAGTCGCACTTTGACGAATCATGCCGGTCCGAGGTCCGAAAAATGCAACTGCAGTATGGCAATGAGAGCAAAATCGTCTGGCACTTCTTATTTGCCGGATGGGCGGATTTCTCAAAGCCAGAAGGAAAAGACCGCGCAGCACTGCTTCGGCTTCTCAAAGAGACCGCTGCGAAGTCGGCTTCCCCCGAGAATCCTCGCATTGTTCATTGCAGTGCCGGAGTCGGCCGAACAGGCACGTTCATCGCCCTCGATCATCTCATGCGCGAACTGGAGTCCGGCGAACTGTTGAGTCCAGACAATTTCGACAAAGATCCCGTGTTCGATACCGTCAACCAGCTGCGCGAGCAACGCATGATGATGGTCTACAATGACGAGCAGCTTCATTTCATATACGAAGTTCTCCGTGAGCAGAGCATCCTCAACCTCGGCGGCTCTATCGACGATGATCTCGGCCCCGAACTCAGGTCACCAAAGGTCGCGCGGCTGTCTGGAGAAGGCGAGCTTTCAGATGCTTCGAAGCCTGAAGTTGAGACTCCCGCAACGCCTTTGGCTGAGACCCCAGTAGACTCGCCGGATGTTTCTGACGATGACGAGTGAACATACGCATCTTTGGTTTCACTTTTCCTTTCTTCTCCTTCCGTTTTTCTTTGTTTAGCACGTAGTCTGGATAGATCGGTTTCTGTTTTTCTGTGGGTGCATTAGCATGAGGGTTATGATTATTTACGAGTTGCATTTTTTCTGGTTTTACCTTTTTCCTTCATTCATTGATCATGTTAACCAATCCTTATTTGGCCCCTTACCCTTTGCATGGAATGCGGATTTCTTTCTAGAATCGCTTCTTGATTGTTCACATTCAGCATCTACCGACGACTGGGCGGCCTAGGCTCCTACCTCCCTTTCCCAACCCAGCTTGATCCTTTTGTTTTAGCGTTTTTCTTCATTGATCGGTTGGGCTAGATATCTTCTCTTTGTCTCATCCCATATTTATATTCAACCTGGTGTTGTCACTGTCCACCAAGAAAAAGAAAGAAACTATTTTCTGGCTCATTTCGCTGCTTTGTATAATATTACTGTGACTTGAGTGTTGTTGGCAGATATGGATGCGCTTATATAGCATATGTTTATGATAGTCCTTATTATGAAAGTGAAGTTTCTTGTAATCATCTGTATCCTGTTCCAGGGCTGGAAGAAAGTACTCACGTCGTTACATGTATGCTTTCGCTGGTGGCCATCAATGTTGATTATAAGAAAAGCCGCAAACTATATCATAAACCAAAAGGCTAGTTTGCAAGTATGCAAGCATTGATCGAGAACGAAGCCACCACTCCAGACAATTGTTAGCAACTTTGAAAATGAAATAAATAGAAATTCGTATCTTCTTCACCCAATGCAATGAAATCGTGTGCCGGTTGTTATGTCTGTTATTAAATTCTGTTATAATTAAACGTTCTCCTTCCCTTTTCTGTTCTCTCTGTTCTGTTTTTCCTTTTTTTTTTTTTTCCTTCTTGGAGCTCATTTCTTCGTTGAATCATCTGCTTCTTCGGCCGGACCAGGACCATCCTCTGTATCCCAGCTGTCGACGGCATTCTCATCCCAGTTGTCGACTTCGTGCTCGAGAGAAGTGATGCCTGTTTCTTGTGGGCCGATGCCGTGATTATTAACAATATTATTTCCGTTGTCTTCGTTACTATGATTCAGACCCAACTCAATATCATTATCTTCCGGATCCCTAGCACCGTCGCCAGCCAGTGCGTTGAAACGAGCCTTGCGGCGACGCTCCATCATGCGTCGATGATACCAGCCACACAGGCCGATGCCACCCAGGCTACCGACGACATTGGCGACGATATCAAACGGGTCGAAGAGGCGACCGTTGGGGAGCAGCGCCTGCACCACTTCCGACCCAATGCCGAGTACGAGCGTGCATACCAGCAAACTGATCTGGAGTGCACGCCGTCGTGATGTGTCGGGGATCCAGTAGAAGACTATTGAGAGGACGAAGAAGGTTACGAGGTGCAGGAATTTGTCATTGGGCTGCAGGTTGGCGGGGATGGTATCGGTGGTGCTGTGTGGAAGGAGTCCCATGTACGCGGACAAGAGGAGGAGTAGCGCAAAGGCGCCTATATGTTGAGTGACTATTAGAATTGCTTATGTGACTTCAGCCGGGTGTATCTGTCTTACCTAGGAAGTAGACGCGAAATCGCATGATGCTGGATGAGGCTGATGATGGCGGGAGCTCTCTCTATACAGGCAGACGAGGCACACTAGGCAGACGGATTGATACCGCCGGGATGGAAGGATTTCACAATCAGAGACGTAGAAGATGGTTGTACTTGCACAGGTCGACGACAGGCATGACCATTATCAGGGAAACAAAATGCCAGATTGATGCAGGTAACCGCAGAGGTGAATACGTGAGAGCTGACAACAATAACTACTCATTATTCAGTAGAGCTAGGTTCGCATTAGCTCCGGGAGCGGAAACGGTATGGGGAAACTTCGCATGTGGTCTGCGGAGGCCGCCACAGCCCGACGGCCTCTCTCAACCTCCATCGCTCACGACCACCAAAAAGAGCCTCACGGCTGCCATCAACCACATCGCCAGCCTATCGATTTTCGATTCAAAATCATCGCCGCGCTGCTTGTCGCGATCCCCTGATTATACTGTATCATTTTTTCCCCCGCGTCCCACCCCGCCCTCGTGCTGCGCTGGAACCGACTTTGCGCAGTACACAAAGCGTCGCCCCCCCTCGACGGGGTTTCCTCAGGGCGCGGTTATGTCGCTCGGTCAGAACCAGGCCTGGCTGCCTCCAGGCCACCTGCGACCTCCGGACGACCACCACTCTGACATTCGCAGTGTCAATGGCACGCCTCGATTTTCCTCTGCTGCTCGAACTCCTCAAATGCGACTGATTTCTTCCAGTGACCAGGGCTCGCAGGCCGGCAATTTGATTTCCGATGCCGAAGCCGCCGCTGACGAGGATCCTCGTATCACCCTCTTCCGCGAGCTGTACAATACCAGCGAAGCCAAGGTCGATGCTCTCTTTAGCAACGATCGGGGCGCATCTACCGTCCCTGATGCTGAAGCGACCGATGTCGAGCCTCCGGTGAGTGGCGCCCCGGCGCGTACTGGTGCTGGTGGCGGTGCTGCTGAAGAACCTATTGCGCCGCCGCCCAAGAAACCGGCGCGCAAAATCGATGACGACGATTACGACGAGTATGACGACGACGAAGGAAGTGAAGGCCAAGACGACACGAACACGTCTCCGTTGAAAGCAAAATCTACCGCCTCCGCGTTACGCGATGCCTCGCCCGTTCAGCGTCCGACAACATCAACGACCGGCACCCCAGTGGAGGGTGTCAAAGAAACAAAAAGGGAGACCCTTGAAGGCATCAGACAGAAGCTAGAAGAGGGCAAAAAGGCCACCGAAGAGGCCGCCCGTCGAAGCTTCCACACCATGTTCTACACTTTGGAGAATGATCATGACGCCATGAAGGAACAGGAACGGCTGGAGGAATCAGAAAGGCTGGTCGAAGCTGAAATGTCCGGTCAGGGCACTGGGCCAAATGCAGCCGCCGGCGCCAGTGGCTACGGTTCTTTGAGCAATGCGAACCTCGGCGCGTCCAGCTTGACCCTTAAGAATCTGATCGCGCGCATCGACATGAAGCGCACAATGGTGCAAGCATCCGATGCGGAACTCCGTAGCCTGATGAGCGAGGTTCGTAAGAATCGGAGCAAGTGGGCGAGCGAAGACAAAGTTGGCCAAGAGGAACTCTATGAGGCCGCTGAAAAGGTCCTCAGTGAATTGAAGGCTATGACCGAACATTCGTCGTTCTTTCTATCAAGGGTTAACAAACGAGAAGCGCCCGACTACTATAACAGTGAGTTCGGTTCATGATTATCCTTTCTGCATGGCACTAACATGTTTCAAGTAATTAAACATCCCATGGATTTGGGCACCATGACAAAGAAGCTGAAGACCTTGCAATATAAATCCAAGCAAGAATTTGTCGACGACTTGAATCTCATCTGGGCCAATTGCTTGAAATACAACGCAGCTCCGGAGCACTTCCTACGCAAACATGCGCTGTTCATGAGAAAAGAGACCGAGAAGCTGGTTCCTCTAATCCCTGACATCGTCATTAGAGATCGTGCAGAGGTAGAAGCCGAAGAACGGCGACTCCAGCTAGCTGAGATGGACGGTGCGGAAGAGAGTGACGATGAGCCGATTATGTCCTCTCGCGGAAGGAAAGCTCCTGGGAAATCGTCTTTGAAGGGAACCGCTCCAACTCGACAGACACCAACTGGCTCTGAGGGACCGTCTGGCCCTCCCGGCTCGCAGCAGAAAAATTCAGTCGGCCCTGATGCGGATGCCCCTGCCGAGGGCAGCCAAAACGGACTGTCGACTCCGCCGCCGGGGACCTTGACTCCGCTGGGGGCAAACGGAGTTGGTAGTCAAGTTGACTCGATGGAAATCGACGGTTTCACCACCTCTGTCCCAACTGTCGGCGGTGTGTCAGCGATCGGCGTCGAGTATGACGATCCTGAATATCAAGTGTGGAAACAAGTTACCAAGAAAGACCGAGCGCTTATCGCAGCCGAACGACATCGGCTCTTCAAGGGCGACAAGCTGAACGCCGAAGAGCCGGCTCTCCTCCGTACAAAGACAGGCATGCGACGATGGCTCAAGAATCAGAAGCCTACGACTGAGGCTGACAAGGTAGCTCAGTCCAACAGCACCCAGGCTGCACAAGCTGGACCTGGAGAATCACTCGCCGAGGGCATGGAAGAGGAAGAAGAGGAGAAAGTGATCCCCGACTATTACGACGTCATGTCAGGGATTCCAGACATCCCGCCGCATCTTCAATGGCACGAAGACTCGGAGGGCAATGTCGTGGATAACTCTGAGGAGTATCTCCGTATTCTGCCCAAGGGTTCTTTCGTCCAACCTGACAGCAAGCTGTCTCGACGGTTGGATGCGAACATGAGGCAAATGCAGGAAACGCGGAAGATCTGCTCCAAGGTTGGCATTGTGAAGCAGATGCAGCTGCAAACCCAGATGTATCAGAACCAATTTCAGAAATACCAGCCGGAGCCGTTTGTCGAACAGGATGTGGCTCCTCATGTCATGAATGATGATGGACCCGTTATCAATGCTGGCATCTCAAAAGCGGCTCTTCAGCGCTCGGTTGCCAAGATTTTGTATCATACCGGTTTTGAGGAGTATCAGCCGTCTGCTCTGGATGCTGTTACCGATGTCGCCTCTGAATATTTTACCAAAATTGGCGAAACCCTCAAGAGTTATATGGAGAGCCCAAAGGTTCCTGTTCCCAACACTGCCGACGTGTCGAACCCAAATGCCGTGCGGTATAAATCTCCCTATACACAGCAAGAAATGATTCTGCACACCCTGTCAGTGATGGGAACTGATGTTGAGTCTCTGGAAATGTATATCAAGGATGATATCGAGCGTCTTGGAACCAAACTTGGCGTTATACATGAACGCTTGCGTGCTCATTTTGCCGAACTGTTACGTCCTGCTCTCCATGAGGGCGGCGGTGACGGCTCTAATGCGTTCAACGACGGCAGTGAACAGTTCGTCGGAGGCGACTTCGCTGAGGATATTGACGAAGATTTCTTTGGTTTCAAGGAACTCGGTTTGGACAAAGAGTTTGGTCTCGCGACCTTGAGTGTCCCCTTTCACCTGCTTCAAAACCGGATGTTCAACGCCCACCAAGCACAAAACGCCAGGTAAATCGTCTTTTCTTTCTCATACAAGTCTTCATGTGCTAATTCTTGTCTAGTGTCTCACAAGCCTCGGATACTCTATTCCCCACGCCTCCTCCATACCCTCATATCACTGTCAAGTCAGTCCAATCTCAGATCGGCTTGGTGCGCGACTTCTTCCTTCAGAAACTACAGGCCAATGGAGAAGAGCCTCTGGTTGAAGACCTTGAGTTGCCCTTGAAGCAGCGGCCCTCTCGACCCAAACTTCCCGCGTCAGGAAAGATCATGCCACCAAGCAATACTGCCACCAACGCGAGCCCTCAGAAGCGGCCCCTTCCGAGCAACCTTGCCCAGCCGTCTGGCAAGGCAGGAGTTGGTGGCTTGGAGCCGAGCAAGAAAAAGGCCAAAAAGAGTATCGGTACCGCGGAAGGCTCTTCATCTATGGGTCCCCCTGGCGTCGATAATTCGTTTAGTTCAACTACTGATGAGAAACCGGCAGGCAAGGCCGGCGCACAAGGCACGGCAGATTCAGGCGGTGCGTTGAATGGCGAAAACGCTGGTGCATCTGATCTGCCAGGAGAAAGCAATGGAGTTCTGACCGATGCTGATGCACAGCAGAACAAAGTCAATGGCACTGCTCTATCAGCTTCAGCAGGCGATAATGCAGGCAATCAAAGTGCCGGCATGATGAGCCCGGAGAGCATTAACGGCCAGGCCTAACACTCTTTGCTAGCTACCCAAGACTGTCCTCATGGCCAGCAAATCCCAGCGCCTTTTCCTAATATCATCACCCTGTCTCGACGTTACGATGTGGTCGTCTCTGTCCACACCCTGATCTCATAAGATCGTATCATAAAGCTTTTTTTTTTACATTGACCTGTTTCTCAACATACAAAAACAATCATGCATGTCTTCCTTTCCCACTGGGCACGGCGCATACATCTTCACTTAGATTTTCCCCTGTGATTCTACCTACCTCCGGCGTACCGCCCTTCTCGTCGCTCCGGTTTAGATGCTGTATCTATCTAGTGCATATCACGCTGACATGGCTTTTCTTTTCTCTTTTTCACCTTTGACACGATGGACCGGAAGGGCGGCCAAACTGTTATTACCATTGTTTTCGTATCTTCTTTCCTTTCTACCTGCTTCACTGCGTTAAAATGGCATTATACCTCAATTTTTTCTTCCCTTGTTGCATGGCTTTCATATTCTTTTTGTCTCACATCATGTTTTATTACTACTGGTTATTCCCATTCTTGGTTTGCCTTTCATTCTGCTTTTCTGTCTTGCGAAGTCTTTCTCTAAACTCGGCGCATACACCCACATATAGCTTACAGTCTTGTCCGTGGACTTGTATGTGTGCGTATTGCTGTGGTGGATTATTGAATGAGACTGAGCGAGAGAATTCTATTGTACATAACATGGAGGGTTTTTAGACAATTGATGTGCATTCTCGCTTTTGATGGTCCCGACTATATCCTACTGGATACGAGGCAGTCCTCTGTAAAACTTTTGCTCGCTCGTTTCGATGGGCTCAATAGCCTTTACTCTGGGTGAGGGAGGATTCGTAGCTCGGTTATCGAAATAAGATAGAGTTGCTTGCTGCTTGAGCTTCTGTTGTTGTCTCCTGGCCCACGATTGGCTAGTCTGTTAAGACCTTGGTATCGTATCGGACCTGCCTGCCGTTCTTTACAGCTCTGAGTTCCCGATAACACGTTGCTCGTTTGTCGTTGTCTTTGCCGCTTCTAGTTTGATAGTCACTTTTTTCTATATCCGAATTTTAAAAAGGGTGAAAAATGGTCAAATGCTTTAGTTGATCCCATTTCGAACAAAGCTTGACCTTGGGAGCAATTATTGGTCTATTGCAATTGAAAGAAAACCCCCCTGGCGGCTATTAGTCTGGCTTCGTCAAACAGCCCCTACTGAAAAGCATTTACGCAATAAAGTATGTAGCCCCTCAAAAGCTTTAGATTGGAGCTAACCACGAGAACTCAATTATCTAATTGATGTATTGCTGCTTCGAAATAAAAAAAGCAAGTGAGAACGGTGCTGTAGGGATTGTTAGAGTACCGAGACTCTCAATCAACCTACTTCGGTAATCATGTCGTCAACAGAGCCATGAGAAATCATTGAAATAACGAACACCTAGTGAGACGGAGGCTATCCTTTTCTTTTAACACTCTCAAACCCACGCGCGGCTTCTTAGACGAACCACATCTCCAAGTGGTTTCTGGTCTCGTTTTGTTTCATCGGCAACAGACGAGGGGGCACATCGTCGCTGCAGTCCAGTTCTTTGCCTTTCTTTGACTTTGAAGAAGTGCTTGGTGTGAAATACGGACCAGTCTTAGGTGGCTCTTTGCCAGGAACGTCCTCATGTGGGCGAGCACGGTTGGAAATGAGATGTGCGTAGTAGATAGCCGGAACTATAGAATTTTGGTTAATGCGCTCTCAATCACCTACAAAGAAGGAAGAATACCCACATAGAGAAACCGAAGTGGTCGACCGAACGTATTGGTAACAATGATTATAAATCATGTTCTGTAGTTGCACGGGGGTGTGGCCAATCTCGTCGCGTATGACATGATAGTGGACGGGCTGAGAAGTTCCTTGTAAAGCAACGTGTGACACAAGGAGGAAGTCCCACCCATGGGGACTGGTGACATCTCGTTCAATCAGTGTTCCAGGAAGTGGATTGCCGTTCTTGTCTGCAGCCACTTTATCACCCTTTTGGGGAACCGCGCGTAGATGGTGCCTCTTGTTGGCAATAACCACAGTTACTTTGGGAGGGCTTTTTGCGCCACTGCCATGGAAAATCACGTCTTTGATAACTGGCACTTCTTTCTCGAGCACTTGGGCGAATTGGCCAGTCGAAACGCCGTCTCGAAAGTAGTAAACATTCTCCGGGCGCTGACCGTCACCCACGGTTCTGGTCCATTGATCGACGAGAGGAACAAGCATTTCCTTCATGTTCTGCGCATCGATAATTTCGACGCGGCGGTGGCCAGTCTCACATTTCCCCATATATTTCGCGCCGAACCTGTCGGCAGATACTGAAATGGCGGACAGGGACGGAGCAACACTACCAGGCGAAGCATGCGAGACATCGGCGCCAATGAAGATCGAACGGTTGCGAACTGCTGCTTCCTTGTTTTTGGATACAGCCAAACAGGTCACGCCACCCAGTTTGGCATTAATCTTCATAGCCACGTTGGACATATATTGAGGGTTCATCTTCGCAATCTGGGCAGACTGGACAACTTGGGACGGCACGCCGAATCGGCAATCGCAGGACTTCTTAATGCGAGTGTAAGGCCATGAGTCCCTGTTCGGGACCATGAACAGTAACAGCTGCGGGCGCTGATTGAAATGGTTCCCAGTTGCAGTGTACAAACGGTGAACGGCCTCGGCGGTGTCACCAGTAACTTCCATTACGACAGGATCCTTAGCAACTTTGCCACCGTGGCCAATGTACTGGTTCTTGAACTGTATGGCCCATTGCTCTGCCTGTGTCTTCGACAACCCGTATCGTCCGCCTTGTCGGAAGACACCGACACCCCAGCAAACCAAGGGAACCCGGTTAGTCTGCAGGAACTTTTTACCTCGCAAATCCCAGCGACCCAGAGTACCAGGTTCAACTTTTTGGTTTCCAAACTGAATAGTTGGAGAAGGTAGAATGCGCGCTTGCGTCTTTACCGGTTGATCACTGATGCCCAATCTAAAATGCTTCAGGACTGGGTCTTGGGAATGTGCGAGCTTAGATTTGGCGTTGTGAATGTCTCCAAAGCGAATATCAGGCCGTCGAACAGCAACTCTAAGCATGTCCGCAGTCTGTCGATCGTCCAATTTGTGGTTGTAACGTTGAAGTCCCGCGATCTCAAGACATTCCATGGGATACAGGGTATCCTTTTTGGTCATTTCAACTACAGGAAGAGTCGGCGAATGTAGCTCATAATTGTACTTTCTCTTGTAGTACTCGGTCACGGAGATTTTTTCTTCTACACCAGTGGCAGGATCCTTGTAGTTGAAGGTGGCCTGGTTGCAATCGGTGTACCACTGAATGAAATGGATTTTGAAAGAACGAGTCACTGTACAGCCGGGAAAGACGGGCTTCACCTCGAGGTGCCTCATCCTGTCCCATATGAATCTAT
This sequence comes from Talaromyces piceae, assembly GCA_001657655.1. Taxonomy (NCBI): domain Eukaryota; kingdom Fungi; phylum Ascomycota; class Eurotiomycetes; order Eurotiales; family Trichocomaceae; genus Talaromyces; species Talaromyces piceae. The sequence continues at coordinate 905,597 of JNNX01000009.1, forward strand.
GCGCCTCGCTCTGAGCGGATCCGTACTGGTTGTGCACAGGTTTCAGTGCCTTCGCCGTCTTGTCCCAATCGAGTTTGTTCAGGAACGTGTCGGCGTGGCTAACTAGGGTGACCTTGCGCCAAAAGACACACAACACGCTGTCGATGTTAACAAGGAGACGACCGTTCTGCAGTCATCGTTAGTATAGTGTTACGGAGAACGAACACAGTTTAATAAAAAAGAATTCCTTACTATGACTGGACGGAGGGCCTGGTAATAGCCCTTCAGGACATTGAGATTGTTGTGGAGGTTGGTGCCGACCTCATTCTCGTTGTAGAAAGCCCGCTTGATAGGAGTAAAAGTACGAGACGGTGTCTCCCGCAACAAGTGGTCCAGGAAGTTCAGAGCCTCTAATACGCTCTCATCGAAGCTGCCTTTCTTATTGAGCCACTGCTCAAGGACTTTCAAGTTGATTGTCTTTGACTTGCGAACCATGAGACGATACCCCATGGCATTGTCTCTCAAAAATTCCTTCTTGCCATAGTCGCCAATTTGGACCATGATCCCAGGTTGATCCGCGTAGTCGAAAGAAGACCTATCACAACGTTTACCAGTAAGACAAAACAGATATCAAGGGGATATAGACAGATGATTACTCACCAAGCAAGTTTGTTGCCATCGTAGATGATACTCCGCCACCTCTCGACACGAGCCTTTGAGGCCCATACGAGCTTACGAGCAGTGGGAGATACTGCACTACCTTCGTTGGGAGATTTCACAATAGTGACCTGTGCGAGACATATTAGCTAGTTTAGCTAGTCTGGCTGTGGGCATTTCCTGGAGGGGTACTCACATCATACTGATACACGACTCGAGTTGGGAAGCTTGTGACTGCGTAGGTGTTTGTGACCAGTTGAATCTCTTTTCCAGAGGTGTTGAAACCCGGACGAACCACGCTAGTGTGATCATCCATGTACTGGTAGAATAAACTGTCAGCCTTATCCTGCACCAAGCGCTCTTTGTAATCGGGGCCAGTGTAGTAAGATGCCTCCACATTGCCGGATTGACCAAGAGGTACAGCCCCATAGTGAGTTGCAGGCCGCTTTGTATCCTGCCCTGGAGTACCCTTTAGGGTACCCTTCTGACCAGCTTTTTGAGTGGCTGGAAACATGGTATGCAGCCAACTCTGTCGACAGAGATACCATGAAATGAAAAGAAAAACTCAGGGTGACTTGAGGGAACAATGAACAAGAGCAGGAACGCTAAGATGACAACTTTTCTGAAGAAGATTACATATACTAAGGGCAAATGAAGGTGACAAAAGATGGTAGTGTTCGCCAAAGTTTGAGAAAGATGTCAAGGGTAAAGATAGGAGGGACGAGAGGGGGATTATATTGGCAACGAACGGACCAGACCGAGTCGGTCTGGCCGAATATGCCTCGTGAGACTATACCATCTCTCCACTCAGACAAGGCACAGATTTGAATACGATACGGAAAAGCCGTCGGGGATCTGCACGGTACCGCACTCTGCAGTGTATATAACAGCCGCGAAATAGATGCAATGGTTGGAAAGGGGTGGGGACGTCCCAGTCGGACAGGCACACAAAGGAAACGAAACAGAAATCGGATGCGGTGAATATTGAATAGGCTGGGCGAGGCCAGTCTGCAGAGCGCTTGGTCTAGTGGAAATGGGATCGGCACAGACAAAAAAAGGTAATGACAATGAAAAGATGATGTTTAGACAATACCATAACACGGTGGGATTGCTGGACAGAAGACGCAGAGGCCATCACCATCTCGGCAGCAGGCCACGATTGCACAAGCAGAAGTTTGGTTCTTCTAGAACATGAGAAACGAAAACAAACACGAAAACGAAAACAGTTTACTTACAGAGCCATTCACGGCGAACGCCTCAGGAGGCAAATCAATATTTTTGTAGGGGTTTTCTGGCGGACGCGGGTCCCTGGCGGGATCAAGAGTGGCCATTTTAGATGTCAAGTAAATAGACAGTGTGTATATTGGCTTAACGAAGTGATGAAGGTTTGCAAGGAGTTGCAGCCGCTGGTATTGTCAGAAGTGTGGCTGGGAAATGGCGCGGTGAGGTGACACGTTTTCTGTGATTCTTGGAGCGAGAGAGAAAAAGAGAGCGAGAGATCGGAGGAAGACGGGAGGGCGAGCGGAGGGTGCGGTGACAGGAGAGGGCAGGCGCAAATGACAAGGGACAATGGAGAGTGGAGGAAGGTAGTTGCCCGGTACCTAAGAGGGTAAGGGCAAGGTTGGGCGCGTGACCGGGGGGTAAGAGGAAAGACAAACGAGGCCAGCCGATAATTAGAAGTGACAATTGAGGCTTTCCTAATGGATCTTTGGTTAAGATTCTGGCTGCAGCGGTGATGGGCAGTGAGAGGTAGGCAGAGTTTAGATTGGTCAATAGTTATTGCATGCAGGTACCGCTGTTGAGGGGGGGGGGAAGAGCGCGAGAGGGCGAGGACATGGTGGCTGGTGGCTGGAAGTGACAAACGAGAAGAATGGTAAAAGGAGGGCGGTAGTCAATATGACAAATGCAATAGACTGAGGTGCTTTGCGGTTACTGAATGTGTCAAACGGACGTGGAGAGGCGAGGAAGTACAGAGCGGGAGGTAGCTACAGAAACGCGAGACGGAGTCGTCGCAAGCGAAATATGCATGAAGAGAGTACAGAAAAAACAACCTCGTGTTTGGATTTATCTCTATGGGTCTAATATGCCTAACAACTCATCTCGTGAACGTCTCGCTGAGAGACAAATTGAACTGGCCCTGAGGGTGAAGTGAGAAAAGTGTCGAGCGTTTGCAGTGTCGAGTCTCAGCCTGTCAGTGTCCAATACGTGATCAATATTGCCTTTTCTATACCTTAGATGCAAAGCAGATAATATGTGTATTATCACAGCCTTTTTTATAAGAGTGAGAAGAAACTAGAACAAAACCAATTCCCATGCATAACCCAAGCTTCCCGAATTCATTGCGTTTGTAATCAACAATAGATTAATGCTGTTGAGTTGAAAGAGACTTTGAAAAATTGAAAGACCCCGGACTCCTCAGCCCCTGACTGGATCAAAACTAATAAAACTAATCAGTCACATAACCCATGTCTAAACATGAGTTTTCATTGTTTCCATTCGGAAGACGCCCGTTTGACATTGGGAAAAGCGCCAAGCCTTCCGTGTCGGGCAAGATTTGCCCGAAGGGGAAGAAAAGCTCGACTGCCGATCTCGACGCGACAACCAAACGGACGAGTGTGAGCTGCTGACGCTACGTTACGAACTCTCTCGAATAAAAGTAATACCCCTTTTTGTTGTCTTTTTTACACAAGGGGTCGAAATGGTAGACGCACAGAATAGCTAGAACTGATTTCTCATATGCGCTTCGCTGGCTTTGGTTCTTTTTTTGTACACGGTGGAAAACAAAGGGAAAAACCCAAAAGTCAAGTCCAAACGCCATGGCCAACATGCAATATCATAGCTGCCCATGCAAAGAGACACACCACATGAAGCATCCTTGATCCCACATGAAGCATGTACGGCGAGCAACAAGTGACCAATGTAATTTACAAACGTTGAGGGGGAGGGGCAAAAGAAAAGAAGGCAAAAGGAAAACAACAGGGAGCGCAGTAGTCTTAATTATAGCCACCTAACAAAAATCATCTGTTAACTCTGGCTTATACACTATGTTAAAGGAAAGATGGCTTACCATAGGACTGCGCATGCATGGGCTGCGGTACCGGTCGAAGCTGCGAGGTTGAGCCCGGAATATCGATCCGGCGCAACAACTCAACTATCTTGTCAGCTGAAAAGCGGACAGCGTTGTATGTCGAAGCAGGAGGTATGACACTGAGAAGCTGTACAACGTCGCGCGGTAAAGGAGCTGCTCCACCCTGCGGCCGGTATTGGCCGATGAGCGGACTGCCAGTGCTTTGCGTTGGCCACTTCAACTGATCCGGCCGCCGTGCTGGGACACCTTTCATGGGTGACTCGGCTCGTAGGTACTTTCGCGGCCGGCTGCCATCTTCGTCGTATTCGTCCGTAGGATATGTGCGTTTGGGAGAGTCGGTAGATGGTACATCCAAGTACCGCGAGGGCGTATCCCGAATCGACGCTTGCTGTTCCACTGAGGTCACTACCGAAGGACGAGTCTGGGTCGTCGAAATGATAATCGGAACAGCTGTGGGGTCAAAGTTTGACGCCGCATGGCGATGCGCGAATTGGGAGAGCGTCGGATCTTCGGGGAACAGATCCTGCATCCGGCTTTCCAGACTGATGACTTGAGCGAGATCACCGTATCGAGATTCGTAATCATGCAAGAAAGTGAAGATCGGTTTTGTTTTAGGTACGGTCTCAGGTTTGCTAGTCAGTCGCCTGACAGTCATTTCAAAGACAGCACGAGCATCTGGGAAAATGAACACGTTAATAGGTACTCTGACAAGAAGAGTTCAAAACCGGCGAACTCACTGGTAACATCGTTGATGTCAAATAAATGCTTCAAATATTCAAGCGCAAAATTTTCATCGTCGGGAAATAGCCTCGCGCCGCGCTCAAAGATTCTCGTGGCGGCTGGATCTTTGTAACAATGATATTCGATCAAGGCACTGGCAATGTACACATCACTTGTGATGCGTCCACGTTTGCGGGCGTCGGCAAACACCTGTCTCGATCCTGCGAGCTCCCCCGGTTTACCTTTGCCCTGAATCCTACGCATGGCACGCATGAGAGCAATCCAGGCGAACGAGATCAACTTCGAGATTGTTGTGTTTTGCGCGCCATGTGCACTTTTGATCGCGCTAATCTGAGCCTCCATTGCTACTTCTTTTGCCTTGGCCTCGCGAGTGCGCTCATCCTCATCCTCATCATCGGCAACCGGATGATAATTATCCTGGGAGCTGGCAAGCTCCTCTTGGACACGAGCAATAGCCTTCTCTTCTTGCTCACGGCTTTTAGTGTGTAGTGCGTATAAAGCGTCCAAGAGTTTGTCGTAGACTTCCCGAACCTTTGCCCCCCGCTTCTGAGGATCTTGTTCTGACTCGGACTCGATCTCGAGCCTATCGGCCCGCTTGAATGCTAAAAGAGAACTCTCAGGATTTGCCTCAATGCCCTGCTTGAGGATATCGTTGCCTTCAGCAGTAAGACCATTCTGAAAACAGAAATCGGCCGCTTCGAACCACATCTCGGGGGAAAATCGCAGGGCCATGAGGGCTTGCTTGTAGACGTACAACACCCGAGCCCTATAGGCCGAGATATCTTCTTCCTTGAGAACAAGAGGATCGCCCTTCTCCCAACTGACCCAGCGCCGCCACAAGTCGACTTGCTGCTTGAATGCGAGGTCTCCATAACAACCGGGTGCTGGCGGAAGTTGAGGAAGAGTGGTACGGTTGAGGTCTTTGGTCAGGTTCTGTAGCTCTGTATAGGAACTCCGGGCAGTCATGTAGGCTGGTGATCGCTCTTGCAAGAATTTTCGCCCCTAATGGTGTCACCCTGTTAGCACTACAAGACTCCTTGGGGAGCAAGTGAAAGAAAAGTTACCGTTAGCTTGTTCAAGCCCATTTCAAATTGATCGTATTCTTTCCACAGCGTATTCAGGGCATGAGTTGGGACGCAAATTGCTTTTTGGTACGCTTTTCGCAACAAGTCCATCTTTTGCTGGTCTTGCCAGCTGCTGCCACCGACGTTTCCGGGCCCTGACTTGATGAATTGTACGTAGTCAGTCCATAGAGATGCCGAGTCTTTGTCCATCCCAACATGCGTGAAAGCCAGATCATAAGCTGACGAGATGATCTGTCGCGCCTGCCCCGACGTGTCTGTAGTCAACGGGTGACGCCGACGAATGTAGTCCAGATAAACAGTCCACAATTGCACATTCGGTATGCTCAGAAGCGTACGTTTGAATATTTGTTCTAAACGTTGTAGTTCATTGTTCTCCGATTCCATATTTACGTATGCAACCCATTGTTCAGCCTATAACTCCAGTCAGCTTCAAAGATCAATCCACAACTGTCAAGAACAAAAGAAGCAGGTATCTTACAGCAGACGGAAACACCTTGAAGAACCGTTCGTATACATCCCGGGCGTTGTCAAGTCTGTTTCGACTCCGATGCTCACCAATCAACTCTAACCATGCAGCGATGTCCCCACGAGGGTCTTCCTTAATCCTGTCCTCCAATAGCCCGACACGATCATGGGGCAGTCGACCCATTGTCGACGCCGTGGGTTGCACCGCTGGAGGCACCGGCGTTGGCGCGTTGCTATATGACGTGTCCTGCCCTGCTGGCTGTGAGATCTCAGTGTACGGAATCTGACCAGTCGGCAATGAAGCAGAAGCAGAATGAGAAGAAGAAGAAGAAACAGCATTATTAGAAACATCTTTGGAACTGCCCATAGGAGGCGCAGGCGGTTGTACTGATACACCAGATGTAAAAACAGTTTCATTTGCATTCTCAGAAAAAGGACGTTCAGACATGCTTGCAGAAACAGAACCAACTTCGTCGAAGGACCCTAGTACCCCAGGCGGTTCATACTCTGCCTCATCCTTGTCCTCTTCATCCCCCTCTTCCTCTTCCTCGTCATCCTCGATAACAAAGCCGCCTATGGTTTTGGTGTTTGGCTGTGTCTCGGGGACGGCCGGTGTTGGTGCCGATACAGAAGCTTGCGATTCAGTTCTGGAAGGAGGCTGTGAAGCGGCGCTTTGGAATTGGGTGTTGCCATCCCCGTCAGACTGCGAATTTGGCTGCGATGCAGTGGAAGCGAAGGGAATGGAATGATCTTCTTCGGCTAGATGGCCATTAGGCTTGGCTTCTGCCGTCGAAGCTGTGTATTCTTCGTGTAGTGTACTAGATGGATCATAGTCCTCAGATCCCGACGGCTCAATACCAGGAACAACCCCGGCAGGGTCGTACTCAGCATTCATGGCCTGGGCCCGGAAGAAGGCTTGTTCGGCATCCTCATCAGCCATGCTTAGCAGTGCGGCGCACTCGAGCGCAAGTAGAGCGAAGGGCACCCTGGGATTGGCAAGGCGAAGTTAGCAACCGGCCTGGATACTCTCAAACCAAGCTCATAACAAACAAGAGGTGTACCAGGAATGTTATGTGGATTAGCGCTCGCAGCTGGTGGAGTTTTATAGCACAAGGAGCGTAAATTCCGAAGGAATCAGGGGCTTGGTCGTAACGATGCAGGTTTAGATCATGTTATTTGCGAGAAGAACGGCGTGGTTAAACTCCCTGACGAGCGACAATTCTTTGTCGGTCGATCGCTGTTTGCAAGCTACGGCCCGCATTATGCTCAGGACGTGGCACGTGACCAGGGTTAATTGGGGCGCGAAAATGAAGCAACGCGGTGGGCGCGTCTTGGACTATTAAAGCCGCCCTGTTTCCTCAGAGCCAAATGCTCCATCGTCCTTTTCGTCTCCTTGATATTCCTGTCTCTGATAGCTCTTGTCCGATTGAATTTTGCATGCTCTCATCTTCCACACGCGCTTTCATCGCAGACTTGTGACTATAAGACCGCCACTATGTCTGTCGTTTCGCTTCTTGGCGTCAAGGTGCTAAATAACCCCGCTGCTTTCTCTGATCCGTACAAATTCGAGATCACCTTCGAGTGCCTCGAACAGTTGCAGAAAGGTAACACCTATCATATTTTTGTCATCGAGCGCCACTGACACGTTATAGATCTTGAATGGAAACTGACTTATGTCGGATCCGCCACTTCGTACGTTGTTTACCTTTTGTCCATACGTATCAATGCTATCGCTAAACCTATGTAGATCCGAACACGACCAGGAACTCGATTCCTTGCTGGTCGGCCCGGTTCCCGTTGGTGTGAATAAGTTTATCTTTGAAGCAGACGCACCCGACCTGAAGGGCATCCCGCAAACCGAGATTCTCGGTGTAACAGTGATCTTGCTCACCTGCAGCTACGATGGCCGCGAATTTGTCCGGGTTGGATATTACGTGAACAACGAGTATGACTCGGAAGAACTCAACGCAGACCCTCCAGCCAAGCCTATAATTGAACGCGTGCGCCGTAACGTGTTGGCTGAGAAGCCCCGTGTGACTCGATTCGCCATCAAATGGTACAGTTTTGTCCAGAATTTGCTGTATTTGACGGTACCGTTAACTTTTACCTTTTTTTAGGGACTCGGAAGAATCTGCTCCTGCCGAGTATCCTCCCGAACAGCCTGACGCCGACGCTCTGGATGACGATGGAGCCGCGTATGGCGCGGAAGAGGCCGAATTAGAAAATGCCTTGATCAAAGAACTTGAAGAGGCTGAAAATGGCGAAGATCAAGAAATGGACGGCGGAGAGAACACCGCTGGTGTCGAAGACGACGCGTCTGACGCAGGCAGTGAAGATCTTGAAGCCGAAAGCAGTGACGACGAGGAAGAAGACCTCGAGGAAGAGGAGGGCGGCGAGGAGGACGTCGAAATGGCTGATGATTCCAACGCTTCCAATCAACCCTCGCATCAACCAGAGGTCATGGTGCACTAAATCATGACTGCTCCGGACTCGCACACAAAACCTCTTTCCTTCCCAGACGAAGCAATTATACACAAATACCCTGGAGTTTGGTTCCGCAACAGGCTTGTTGAAATTCAGAACGACACTGTTTATGACTTCACGCACTGCTATTATATCTGATAATGAGTTTGAATACTTTCCTTTGACAGATTTTACCAACCGTCTGCCTCGAACATCCTTGTCCTCCATACATATCTGCACTCACCCCACCTCTTGCCGACCTATTCGTTATTTCACGTGGAAGGATTTTATACGAGAAGTAGGAAGTTATTGAAGACAACGGGACCTGACTGTTACACTGGGAAGTTTGCATGTTAATATGCTCACGTCCTTGCTTATTCAACAACGATCTATGTCCTGGCGGAATCACAGATTATATTTCAACTAATTCCTGCATCAATTTTCGTTTTATATTTAGCGTACAATAGAGTCTGATTCCACGATATGGTCGAATAAACACAACGTCGCATTACGGACTGATAGCAGGGTAGTGAGGTTACATGTATTGCGTTGAACCCTCAAATATCATGGCTACTTTATATCCCAACTTTAGTTTTGATTAATGATTATGTCGACAAAGGTTGGTATCATTAAACACAGCTACTCAACAGAGTCATCGATAACAATGTCTGAACAGACTTTCCGAACACGAAAATGAATTCCAAAAGCCTTGTTATAGACCAAATTTGGATCCGAGAGCTACCATTCTATCAGTCTTGAATTCTTGTTTACACAAACTAGAGAAGGGAAAATGAAGAGTCGAGAAGAACTCACCGCCAAGAACAGCCTTTTTCTTCTGATTTGATACGAATTTGCTGACATCGTTAGCCCAGTTGCTACTGTTTTCTTCAAGTCTATCCATGCTATCGCCCATAATCCCGAGCCTTTCTGTGCGCTCCTGGACTTGTCGTTGCATGTAGGACCAGTAGCCTTCATCATTCTTGTTGCCGGATGACAGATCCGAAGGGACGCGACCGTCACGCACTGCTCTGCGACGCTCGGCTTCGTCGGTTTTCATTTGCTCCATCATTTTCTTTGACGGTGGGCGATCGGGACCGCTAACTGTAAAGCAAAAATAATTAGCGTTTGCTATCTTTGATTATGGTCTTTTAGCGCGAAGAAGGACATACTCAGTAAGTCCATATCGGCTGGTGAGATGTATTGCGTGCCTGAGATCCACTGGAAGTTTGATATCGTGGGTCGGGGAGGGATAACCGTTTCTGGGTTGAAGAGTTTATCATCTGACTTTGGCCTGTGAATCGTTAGAATTTCGCGTATGAGCAGAATGAAACGGGAATTCAACATACAGAGGGGCCCCTGCACCCCAGACGTTGAAAACAGCAATCTCGGAAGGCCCTGCCCATCCGACAACATCTCCAGGCGAAGTTATGATAGCGTCTGAGAGACGCTGCAGATCAAGGGTTGTGCTGATGGAAGTGCAGCCAATCTCTTTCAGACCAGGAATCGAGTACGCGCGGACATTGCCATCTCCGAACACGCCAACGAGGCTATATCCATGGCCCTCTGTTTTCACCACACCTGCAGAGTAGCATAGGAAATCATCCCAGGTTTTCGATGCCCCTTTGCTTGTGGCTGGTTTGAAGATCCTGCAGCCAGATGGCGTTACCGCAACCAAGACTCCATTGACTTGGGCGCCGTTTCGCAGTGCAGATACGACGCTCTGTGTGGCCAGTGCGGGTTCTCCTGAATCGGCGTTGATCGGTTCAATCGCAAGAATAGAGTCTTCAATCGCCAAGCTTCCTGCGAAAGAAACAGAGTACGTGCCATTGCTGGATGGTAAAATTTTCAGAGTCGCTAGATTCCCACGATTTGTACCCACAAAGCAGGAAATGCTCGAGTAGTCTAGAGACCAATGTTAGCCTTCATCTTCACTCAGAGGCTTGTCTATGCCTAATCACCTTCACCGTCTAAGGTCAGAACGCCAAACTGAATGCTAGTCGGCCACTCCGCGCTAGAGGTTTCACCTGTTCGACTCTTCCGAATGCTAGCTCGTTTGTTTGTTTTGGCAAAGTCGCGGATATCAGCGCTGAAAATAACCGCAGGGCCACGCAGGTCAATGACAACCAGGTGGCCCTCCTCAAATCCAGCGCAGACGAACCCGACATCGCTGTGTTTGAGCGCAGTAACGGCCCCCTTTTGCATCTCCAGAAGAGTCAACGGTAACAGCCCATCCTTCAGATTTGGATCAGTGCGGTGAGTTATATTGGTCAATTGCCCGGGTCCGGCATTGAGGCCGGGAGCCTGCTCACTTCCGGCGTTCTGATTACGTCCCCAGCGGAATATAACAACCTCACCGCTGCGAAGGCCAGCCGATAGCTCGCCTGATGTACCCGAGAATGAAAGTTGGGTGATGTGAGTATTGATGTTGCGGGCAATGGCGCGAGCTAAGTCTACCTGAATGACGTCCCCATTCTCAATTTCGTCGTCGTGACCTGCGTCCCACATCCGAACAACTCCATCTGCATGTGCGGTAATGGCAATGTTGCGGTCTTCGAAACGTTTCATTGATTTTTTCCCCTCAGCACCTCCGAGAAGGAACTTTGGACCAAGGGCCCTTCTCTCTCTCAGACCAAGCCAATTCGATCGGCTCACTTGGGCGCAGGTCATCTTCGTGACGAAGGGGTGTACCAGGGACAATGAGATATGAAGCATATTACTTGGAGAGATAGGGTGCCCGTTGGGAAAACTGAGTGTGACCAGCTCGCCCGATGATAGTAAGGCGATGACAGCAATAGGATCCTGGGCTCCAGCAAAGTACGGAGATGTGCGAGGAATAAGGCAAAAATCAACAACTTCTGCTCCCGGTGGAACAGCAAGTGTGTGGCGACCGCGTGGAGTTTCGAAATAACCAGAAAGAATTTGCCATGAGGACGTTTGATAATTCGGGGTGGGTCCCAAATCGAGGAATATCAAACCTTTGTTTCTGTCATTCGACGGACGCCCCCCAGCAATCAACAGTCCTGTGTTATCTGGGTTTTCCTTTGCGCACCACGCAATCTGGAAGATGGGGTCTTTGACAGAGAAAGTTCCGGGACTAGAACCTGCGCTGCCTGGGCGGTTTCTTTGTTCATTGACATTGGCATCGTCGATGGTCCTCGCCATGACGAGACGACCGTCCTTTGCATCCCAAAATACCAGGCTTGAATCTTCGTGAACCGTGAGAATGAACACATTGGTAGGATGCCATAATGCTCTTGTCAACCGGGGCTTGCGTGGTTCACGGGCACGAGTTGGATCGGAGTCACCGCCAGGGGCACCGGCTGGAACGACATATTCGTAGAAATTTTGGGCAAGGTTTTGCTTGAAGGAGTAGATAACAGCACCCTCAGGATAGCCAATTAGCAGTTTGCCTATATCCCGAGGCGCGAATGCCAGGGAGACAACTGGTGCCATGCGTACGCGTGGGTTCCTTTCTACCCAGAAGTTAGGTATCCGGAGCGGTGCTAGGACTTCTCGATCCAAATCATAAGCAATGACCTCGCCTGTTATCAAAGAATTAGTTTATCATCCATAAAAACATTTAAACCCATCTAACCATACCATTTTGAAGGCCCAGCATTACATAATCCAGACTCGGGTCAGACGCAACAGCAGAGACATGGCTTGGCGGGGCATACGCCGTCAGCATCAGTTTTGTCTCCAGTGAAAAGATACATAGCTCGCTCTTTGAATCAACACTGATAAGTTTATTGGCGCAAAACTGAAGAAATTTGGCCGATGCCTTGCGCGGCAAGTCGAAGACAACTGAGACTCGACGCTGTCCGAAGACGTATATCCGCCCGCTGCCGAACTGGCTCTCGCTCGTGCCGACTGCAATCAACGACTGAACAGGATCGTAGGCAATAGCCGAAATGCGGGAGTTCACGCCATATCGAGCATACTATATTGTGTTTGAAGGTATTAGTCTCTTGCATGAGGGATGGCTAGGCAAGGCGATTTGTTTACCTGATCAAGGGCAAAAAGGTCGGGAGACAGGCCTTCGGAGAGGTCTTTCTGAATGCCCGCCTGTTTGCCACGCAGGAAGTGAGACATCAAGAGACAACGAACACACGGGACCAGGGCCAGCCAAATCCCAGGGAGTCCCGATGTAATCAGATCAGTTTATAGACAGCTCTACACAGATCGAGTCGGGAAACATCGAAAGTTGCTAAAGAAGGGTGACGACATGCGGGCGCGGCTAACTATATTGGGTTTAGCTTTCCCCGCCAAGGCTATTTTTATATATTGTTCAATGTATGATATACTGCGCTTGCTATCCTGATGAAGAGTGCGACAATTGTTGAAAGTTGCTATGCATCACCTATTTTAAATATATAATGTAACATCCTCCTCTCATTCACTGCCAAGTTATCTGTGTTTTAGATACAGTTATATTCTATAAACAAACGCCAATAAAAACTTAATTTGGAACTGTCTGAAGCCCGACTAAATGGAGATGCCGATAGCGCCGAAAAGATGCAAATTCGATGACCCCTCGGTCTAATGATTTTTCCCACATCGTGTAGCTCTTGGGTAGAGCTGTGATTATGTCATACAGCCTCGGTGGTAGATAGCTGTTGCAAGGCGTCCGTCAATTTACGGCGCGCATGGATCTCCGTGACGTCGTTTGTTCTATTCCGATAATGAAGCTCCGTAATCCTATAAACATGTCTATAACACGAATACCTGACGAGTCACAATCAGTATATACTCTCGGAACAGATTAACCAAGCATGCGGCAACTTACAAGAGAGACCGGATCGACTGGGAGGGTCCGCCAGCCGGGATTGAACCATATCCTTTCAAAAGGGCTTCGGGAGGCTCTTCAAAGACCTCGGCCAACAACACATCTCCCCAGATAGCACTGCTAAGGTCCATAATACCAGACAGTCTTTTCAGATCGTAGTCAAGTAGGACGTCCGACGGACGGCCAAAGTTAATAATCGTCAGTCTTGGGACCTTGATTTCATCGAGGGTTGGGGCAAATCGACATAGTTGTTCCCGGACCTGATTGTATGGAAGATGAACAAACAAGTCCTCGGCATCGCGAAGTACCTCTTCGAAGAGCAAAATGAATGACTGGCGCCATGTTGAACTTCCCAGCCCTGCAGCCACCTTGGTCAGCGGCCCAAAATCTGTGGAGACACATTGGCCGATCGCTTTGACGAGACCTCCAAGATCCTGGTAGATATCCCTACGAGTCTGTGCAGATAGACGGTGAACATTGTCTAGAAGTGAAGACCCTTTGATATGTTGTGTTAATAGGTAGCCGGCACCGAGCAAAGTGTCCTCAGGCGCATAACAAATGAACCGGGGAATAAATGAGCTTCCCGTCTGCCTCAGAAGGTCAAGAGCAAGAGCTTCTGTTTCCAAGGAACTTCGCTCTCTTCGCAGAAGCGGTGCACCTAAAAGAGGTCCAAATTTCACAAGAAGCTCACTCCCGTTCGACAACTCCAAAATATATAGCGAACGGGCGTGACCAGGGAGAGTCTGCACATTCCGTATCTGAATAGTGGACGGGTACAATGGCCGTATCACATGCTGAAACCGGCTCACTCCCGGCCACATCGAATGGGCTAACACAGGCAACGCGAAGTTGAGGTCCTCCGAGATTTCAGACAAGGGCTGACCATCAAGCATTTCCAGGGCGGGTAAACGCATCGTCTTTTGATATAGACTCGCCAATATCAAGGACTGGCTAGAACAGTCAGAGGAACGAGTAGACTTGAAGTGTAGCTCGTCTTTCAATAGTATAATGTCGAATATCCATTTGCTCAACAATAGAGAAGACACCAATCCGTGATAATGCCACAGAGTGATGCCAAATCGTCCGCAAGATATAAACACTGATGTGACGGTGGTGAATTTAGTTTAAAAAAACTATATATACAAATAGAATTTTCCCGCATCCTACGCTGGCTAAGTTTCAACTTTTGATCGAATACCACCCCACCGATATCCAATGCGCCTTGAGAGAGACAACATGTCACCGCAGGTCTCGGTCGCTGCCGGGCCACACACACGGCCTGTCTGCTTATGGCATTTGTAGACGATAATGGCTTCGAATATGCCAGAGTAGCGCGATGGGACTGTCATGAAAGAGTCCGTGCCCTCACAAAGCGAATCATTTCAGCAGATGACTGGTTCCCCATTGCTTCAGACCCGAGATCGATTGATTGTGCGCCATCGTCATTGACTACTTGCAGACCAAGAGTGGAAAATGCGTAAAAGCTGAGCGTTTCTCCGAGGAGCTGAAGGAGGAACGACGCAAGTCTCGGCTCTTGACCTCGCTTGCTGCCACCCAATAAGAAGCCGCCTTTGCCGAGACCAGCTCGCGTACGCTTGCGACGCTCTGATTGGCTCTTCTATTCGATGCTACAGGAATACTAAAGGACAAGCTTTACTTTCACCTTAGCATATATAACTATAAATGGAAAAAGAACCGTTCGGAAATTAACGTGTCGGTGAACGTTGTGGCTGACAAATCCATAATTCCACTCTCGGGCTGTTTCAACTTTGTGACGTCTGACTACATCGTACTGACCCGTGCTGCTGCAATGGGTGTGTTGCCAGCTGGCATCCTTTTTATCAATCGTATTGATAGCAGATAACGTCTGATGTTCGTATGTTCGATTTCCAAATCTCTACGGCCAATGTGGTAGGACTTGATAATGTGTGCCACATAAAAACAGCTACCCTTTGTATATATTCATGGAATGACATGACTTTATCATGATCCCGATTCAGCTTTACTACTGACGACTGGTGCCGGAGATGGATTGTATATTTCAGCCAGATTGAACTTCTTGAGCTCATCGTAATCCCTGCCCACGACACTCATACCAATAATATTCTATTGTGTATGACCGCGGTTAGTGAGTCCACGCTTCCAACCGAGATTACTCGATGCACTTGCCTGGATGACCTCGACGAGAATTAGCAGATCGTAATCTTTCAAGTCGACTTTGTGCTCGGGCCCGACCGCTGCTGCGACCGTCTTGATAATGGTATCGCGGTTCAGCATCCCGTTGCTGCGAATATTAGGGCGGATGGCGAACTATTCCACCGAGTCAGCCTAAATTCAGGCAGTCACAAAGCCAAGCAAGCTTATTTGCGATAATAAGCAGACCAATGGCAACAAACTTTTTTCGGCCCGCCCCCAGCATGAAAGTGAGGCTTGAGGATGTCTCTAGCGAACTCATCCAGATTCAGGCTTAGAACCTTTTTGATTTGAGTAACCGGGGTCATTCGCATGATCCAACGGCTCTTTTTTTGTTCTGGATTCGTACTCGCTTCCACACAGATATCGTGCACGAGCTTCACCGGGTCGATACATTTATCGAATCGGATGAAGTTCACTTTTGAGTCGTTAGTTTTCCTCCTTGAGCATGGCTAGCACGAGACCCACGACATGCTGTATCCATTCTTATACCCTGAAATGGGCGACTTGCTGAAGACTGAGGTTTTATGCCTTCAAGCTCTCTCTTGATCTGTGCCTCAATGTCGTCGTCGGCACCACCATTGTCGCTCTCTGATGCAGCCGTCAAGTCGGCTGCTCCTTGAGATTTTTCATGAAACTGGAACCCGGCTTAGAACTACACAACATGCCGACGAGATTTTAATTTCTTTAGCCAAACCTCTGTAAAAATATCAATGGCTTCGGCAATGCTTTTTGAGTCTCGTCCCATATCGCATGAGACGAAGACTCCCACGTCATCCGTCGTGATGGTCGCACCTTGGCCCTTGCCTTTGCGGAACTTTTCCGCGTTCTAGAATCCTATTAGTCGGTGATTGACCTGACCACAGATTGTAGGAATTACCTTGGCTTTTTTCTTGTACACTCTGTGCGAGTCCTTCATGGCGGTTTTGTGGTGCATCGTTACCGAACCCAGTCGTTGTTGAAGAAATTTGGTTGACGAATTGCGGCAAGGAACCCCGCCTAACATCACACTTTCTTCGTCAACGGCACGAAGATGTTCCATACATGTTTGGTATATCCACCCCAAGCAATCAAAAAGCTAGCCACCTGGTTTGAAAGTCCACCTGAAGGGTATATCGAGGCCTTTTTCACTATTGACTGCTACTTTGTTTCTGATTAGTCGCAAATGTTATATATATGGGAGGGGTTTGCTGCGATCTCTGCTTGATAGCCGTACTTCTTTAAATTACTAATAACTCGTCATGCCACGCACGAAGCAAAAGACAAAGGCAAGATCAACCACAGTGTTTGTGCAAAACATCGTTTCTGACAGACGTAAACCAGACCCAGAACCTTGAACGTGTTCGGAACAATCAGCGAAGATGCCGGCAGCGCAAGCGCGCACACGTGGTTGAGCTGGAAAGCAAGGTTGCTGCTCTCGAGCAGGCAGCTATCCAAACACATCAGATTTTTCATGCCCGAGAAAAAATATTGCACGATGAAATACAAAGCCTTCGACTTTTGCTAGAATCTTGCAATTCTGGTCCCCCGAGGGTAGAGTATGGTATACCAGACAGACAACAACAAATGTTATCGAATGAAGTGAATTCCTGGAGTCTTGCTCCTCCAAATCAGGACCAACTCTCCACTAGTCTGAATGTTGGTTTGGCAGCCTTGCGACTTTGCCAAGCGTGAAGCCCGTTATTCAGAGTTCGGGACCCATAGCTAACTCTTGTTCTATCAGGTAACATCTGACACTCTGGGATCCCATATAGTGATGGCAGAAGACATGTGTTTTCAGCCACTACCACCGTCAGATGCAGGGCTTCCTACCTTGCCACCTGCATCATTTGGCTCTACTCTTGAGATAGCAAATATGTTGGGAAGCTCGGTAGAACCTCACCTGACCAGCTTTGTGGCAAATCAGCATATGCCCGGTAATATCCCAGAGAGAGCGGTGAGTTGTGTGCTTCACGACACAACGGTCTGTTCTGTTGCCTTCCAGATGGTCAAACTCTGCAACAAGAAGAATGTGAGCATATCGGAGTTGAATTTGAAGCTTCGCTGCGGTTACAGGAGCGCTATCAATCCGCTTGAGGGCTGTAGAGTGGATAACTGGGTTCTCCTATCAGTACTTGCCGAAATCATATATTAGTGGCCAATGCTCAATGCTCTAAGTACACAGCTATATAGCATGATATGCAAATTGTGTAGGTTGCATGTATGTGGCAATTGGATGAGTACACTTTCTGTACTTCACATGCACCTCAAAGTTAGCCATAAAGTTACAGTTTCATATTGGAATATGTAATAAATCGTAGTTAACACAAGAATTGATTAGTAATACCAAAAAGGAGTTGCATGTGCTATCACTTGCTGAGGAACGGGTCTGGAGTCTATAACTGGTGACATACCAGTTATTCCCAATGACCAATCAGAAAAGTCAAAAGGTATATACCCCGCCTCCCTTCAGTATCATTCCCTAGAATCGCAGGTTTAAAAGAACTTTTTCTCTCTGATCAGTCTCCTTGGAAAGTTCAAAGATTTCGTAGTAGCATCAGACATTATCAGGCAACTCTCTTTTAACAAAATTCCTGATGAGCGAAAAAGTGTACCGAGAGGTACAACTGCGCTATGGCGACATCGCCAAGAAATCAGTTGCTACGAATACCAAACAAGATAGCGAGGAAAAAACTGCTCTAGCATTTGGCTACAAAGTTGAAGATCTCTGTTCTCTTCCCGACAAGGCCAACCTGGGGTTGAGCTGCGGTAATCCAGTTGCGCACGCTAATATCAAGGAGGTCATACAACCTGACACATGTGCATCACGTACATTCGCCACAAGTTCATACTGATCTTAATCTAGGGCGAAACAATTCTCGATCTCGGTAGCGGGGGTGGTATCGATGTTTTCCTAGCAGCTCGTAAAGTAGGACCAAATGGCAAGGCGATTGGGGTTGATATGACAAAGGTGAGGGGCCGGCCCTTGGATTCACTTGGTGTGATCTAGAGTCTGACACGTCTAGCAGAATATGATAACTTTAGCCACCGAAAATGCGAGATCCGCAGGCCTGTCCAACACTTTGTTTATTGAAGCTTCGATAACTGCTATCCCGCTGCCGGATTCTAGTGTTGACTGCATTGTTAGCAACTGTGTCATAAACCTTGTTCCTCGTGATGACAAAGCCGCCGTGTTTCAGGAGATATTTCGTTTATTAAAGCCCGGTGGTAGACTTGCTGTTAGCGATATACTGGCAAGGAAGGAACTTCCCCCAACTATCGCTAATGATATGAATCTCTATGTCGGATGTATCGCGGGGGCTAGTCAAATTGTGGAGTATGAGAAGTATCTTCGTCATGCTGGATTCAAAGGTAAGTCTATGCCAAGCGGATTTGTGTGCCCCGTACTGACCCAACTATCAAAGATATATTACTCGTTGATGCGAAATCAGATCTCAACCTTTATAAGCAGTCCACGTACCTAGCTCAAAGTAGCTGCTGTGGATCCACCAGTTCAACATGTGTCTCTAGAGAGCCAAGGACCGATCCTACAGAGATTGACTACAATGATTGGGCTGGTACGTTTTCCAAGCTTGTACTACCTAACAACTGATTACGGATGCTAATATTGATAAGGTTCTTTTCATATCTATGCGGTCAAACCAGGCGGCAACATATAGTTAAAAAGTCATATTGGGGTTGCTTGCTGTAAACAAGTAGGTCTCGCTAATCATGAAATAATACTGATCTCTATCTATCATGTCGCATTCCCACTTTTCGCGATTGCGAAGGTTTTGACAGTAACTACATCTCGTGTGCAACATTTGTATTAGGAGCATTTCACATATATCAGAACTATTCAGGCTCTCCTGTATGGCAGAGTCATTTCAAAGACATCCTCTTGTTTTTGTCTAGAACCATAACTCGCCACTGCTGGGTTCAAGTGTCTGCAGCTTGCTGTCAAAACGTATCTCGTGTTGATTTACTCGGCTCGCCTTTCCTTTCACCTTTCACATCTCTCTTCCATCTCGTCTTACTCTCATTTGTGCATAAATGGGAACGAACTTGCTCTGTAATTTACGAGTAGAGCCCTGTGAGCTCAAGAAGTCGTATATTGCTGTATTCTCGGAGACTTCGGCAACGCGAGTCTGACGGCACCGTAGCGTATAATTAAATAGCCAAAGAATGTTGAAATATATGCCAAACGACACAGAATACCAGGAGTCCACTCTATATCAGGTAGTGGCAGACCGAGACTTAGCCAAATGCAAACCTCTAACCGTCTAGATACATCAATGTCACTGTCGTATATAGTAATTTAAAAGTGTTTTTGAGCTCAGACCATCCTGCGATCAGTATTAATTTCAAGTCCCAAGTTTGAGAGATCCAAGATGAAGATCGGTTGTTGTTCCCTGTAAATCGCGAATAGCTCCTGAATAGCTAAAACTGAATGAAATAACTCTGATAATTGTAATAATGAGACATAATTAGAGCCGAGCTCTGAAGTATATAGAGTATATACCAGATACGTAACGACTTTGACAAGAGGCCGGACTAAATGTACGCGGTGATTGGCTGTGGAGTGTAAACTATGAACCCTGTCAGTCAGCGAATGCGTCCAATTGAAGAACACTAAAGAGCGGCCAGTCCCTGTGGGCCGGCTAGGCGCCAGCCAATGATATCTTTTTTACATTGTGCCGTCCCTTGAGGCCCCACTCATTCATTGTGCCCAGACCACGTGATCTGCGATAAAGGCTCGCCTGATTGATACCACTCGAGGTCGCGACCCTTCCTCCAGACGCAACGTCAGGCTTTGTAGCTGTGTGCTCATGATTATTCTGCAATCTTCTGTCTCTGGAAGACTTCTTTGTGCTTGGCATAGCGTGCCTGCGATTTGTCACTCCAAGATCCCTCGATACAGTTTTTATTAGCGTACATGCAGATAACATCGTATTGGTTTGGCTTGTCTCAGGTTGTCCCTCTCCGCTTCTGCTTGCGAAGGTTGTTCCACTGATGATCATTGTGCAGATTAGCCATCTCAGTTGAGCAAGACAGTACAGTGATGGTCTCACAACTACGATTTAGTCTATGCGCAGCCCGGTTGTTAGTGCCATCGATTCTGTGACCATACCACCAGCATTCAGCGCGTTGCTGCCCTACAACCCTTGTCGCCCGTTACGTTTCCTACTTCTGAACGTGCTCGCTACTGATTATTGGGGGCGATACGCATCAAAGG
This sequence comes from Talaromyces piceae, assembly GCA_001657655.1. Lineage (NCBI taxonomy): Eukaryota > Fungi > Ascomycota > Eurotiomycetes > Eurotiales > Trichocomaceae > Talaromyces > Talaromyces piceae. The sequence continues at coordinate 926,269 of JNNX01000009.1, forward strand.
TTTTGGAGCTCATTGAACTGAGGGCTGTTACTTGGAGTATTGCCGATTCTTTGAGGATTTGAGAATGAGGATGTGCTAAATCATCAACCTGACATTCTTTGCAAACACAAGTTTCGCTACGCCAAACCTGCCTGATCTTCCGGCGTGATAATGGATCAACGACAACAATATATCCCACAGCCTCCTTCGCTGTCCCACAACAACCAGCCTCATATGATTCCATTGCCTCCGCCTCCATTACCCCCGCCTCCTCCAAGACAACAGACGCAACAAGGGTTGTTCCCTCCTCCACCACCGGGACCCCCTCCCTCCGCCTATCCAGGGTCGAACCAGCGCTCCGTATGGCCACCTCCGCCGCCATCGATCCATCCATCTTTAATCCCCGCGAACAGATCGTACGGCCGTCAACAGCCCACCCCGTTGTCGATTCCCATTCAACCTCCACCACCTCCGCCGTCCGACGCGCAGCCGCTGACGTCGGCTACATATATACCTGGTGCTGATTCTTTCGGAGCGGGTGTTGGCATTCCCCCGCTATATGACAATTATTCACAGTCGGCGACTGTCCAGCCTTCGAACCAGCCATGGGAAACCAATCCTACTGATAAATCTTCAAGGAGAGATGGTAACATTCCGCCTACTCCATCAGCCCGACACTTGCCGCCGTCACTTACGCTAGGGACTGACAATCTTGAAGCTCTATCACCGGGCCCTGCAACAGCAACCTACCATGGTTTTAACGCCGAGCCAACACGAACTTCCAGCCATAAGCACAACTCCAGCAATACCTCTCTTGGGCGCGGTTCAGCTACTGATGCTGCCTCCCACTGGCCGCTCGAGAGAGTCATTGACTGGCTTGCGAGAAATGGCTTTTCCAAAGATTGGCAAGAGACTTTCAAGTTCTTGGAGCTTGAAGGCGCCGAGTTCCTCGGACTAGGCCAAGGGGCGAATGGGCGTGGAAACTTGTCCACATTGCACCAACAAATATACCCCCAGTTATCGAAAGAATGCCAGAAGAGCGGCACTGGATGGGACCAGGCCCGGGAACAAAAGGAAGGGACGCGCATGCGGAGACTTATTCGCCAGATAGAAGATGACGGAAGCGAACCACCGTCCCAGACTCACCGACGACGAGAATCTCAAACAATGATAGCCAGTGCCTCTACTGAAGGAGGACTGGAAAACTCGCCGAACTTAGGATGGGAGCAGACCTTTTCCTCGTCTGGGCCAACATATATTCCTCACCCTGCTCACCGACCAAATACCAGTGGAACACAAACGGGTCAGGCGCAGGCCGGACCTGCATCCTTCCCATACAGACAAGATACAATCGAAGACGACTCGCTGCGCACTCGTACAGATATCTCCCGGGGGATACTCGGTAGCCTAGAAGACAGCCGACGACAAAGTCCCTCTTCACCTGTTGATGGGAACCCTTTCAAGCCACCGTCGACCAAAGCGCATGGTGGTAGTCCTCGAAGTGGAAGCCCAGCCATGTCGTTTGCTTCGTACAATCATCGGACCCCGGCGTCATCGTCTACAGGCGATCTGTCCACCAGGTTTGAACACCACAGAGTGAACAGCACAGACTCCACTGGCCATGGGTCTTCAACTATATCACGATTTTATGAGGGCCTAAAGCCGGCTACTGAAACGCCTCGACCGGCTACTCAGGATTCCAAGGACAATCAGAAGGGTGTCTTCGGCTTCCTAAAAAGAAATTTTAGATCCCATGACTCCTCGCACCCATCTCCAGACGACACTTCTTTGGACTCTCCGACGAGCCCTTCTCATCGTCGTTACAGCGGCCTGAACAGTCCTTTCATCAAGTCGTCGAACAATAATAGTGACGTATCTCTGGGCAGCCGTCCTGTATCTTCATCATGTAGTTATGAAAAAGTATCTCGACCAAATTCTGCCGCAAAACATAAGAAATATGTGTTTGCAACTCTGGATGGATGGAATTATCGTCTCGTGGATATTACTGATGTTGAATCAGCGGACAATATCCGAGCAGTAATTTGTCACAACTTGGGTATCGAGGATTGGCCTAGTGCTCAAATTTTCGCCACGGAGCCCGGACAGATAGAGCATGATGAACTGCTCGATGATTCAGTACTTGTTCATAACCGACGAGTGCGGTCCGATCCCTTCGGATCATTGAAGTTTTACGTCCGTGGCACCATATCGCCAAGCACTGCCGGGCTAGGCGTATCATTTCCTGACAAGTTTCTGTCACCCTCACCTGAGCAACAGAGGAACGGACTCCATACCCAGGCGCAAACTAACCAGCACCTGGGCTCACGTCAATCGACGCTGAAGGCAAGCTCTGGCCAGCCTTCTCCGTCCTTATCGGGCCCATCCTCCGGTGATGCGGGAAAGGATGCCGACGTTGCAACAAGACAGGAAGAATACAAACGTGAAGTTGAGCGCAAATACAGAACAAAGCAACCTCCACCACTGCAGCTGAGCAAAGACAGTCGTGGTGAGATTGGGTATCGACGCGAGAAAGTTATTGACTTTGACCAGCCGCGTACCTCTCCCTACGAGGACAGGAAGCATGACGCTCTAGAACCATTGAGAAGACCACCGCCTGCCCCCTCTGAGTCAAACACGCTAACGAAAGTAAATACCCTGAGCAAATCACGAGCGCCGGACCGCGCGTCGTCGAAGAGACAACGTGAAATGCCCAAGTACAAGCTGATTCAAAATGAAAACCCTGATTCCAATTTTTCTGGGACTGGAGGCACACCTTCTGTCACTGATTCTGCTAGGTCTCCTTCATCACAAACCACTTTGGCCGATAATGCATCCAGCAGTTATCCAAGAGTTGCAGGTAGTAATACAAGTTTTGCGCAATCACCACCCTTGCAAAGCCGAAAGTCTTTCGGACCAGAGTATGATTTTGAAGAGACTAAGGTGGATTTTGATGCACCTCGCGCTCAGTCAAGCTCCGATGATGATTCCGACGATGGCCTTTTTGCGAAACCGCTATCGACCAGAACAAAACTGCAACCTAAGGGTAAAGGCTCTGAATCAGCAGCATCGTCCCCAAAAGCAACCAGAAAACCCTCTCTATCCCTGAACACCTCTACAAGGCCAAATAAGGGTCGGTCTGTGTCTTTCAAATCTCCAGGTGCAAACGATGAAGAACCTATCGGTCCACCTTATCCGAGCTCAGCTGGCTTTCCGAACGATCCGCGGTCAAATCTTGACGGCAATGGAGCAACGTTTCCGAGCACAGGACACTCGCCCGAAGAGGAACAGTTTGATCGCAGGAGTTCTTTTGCTCGAGATGTCTGGGCCAGCAGACCTCCTGTCGAAGGCGTTATCGATAACCTTGACGACTTCTTCCCTAATATTGACCTCGACGAACCATATCTGGAACCGTCAGGAGCCTCTCCACCGGCATCACCAGTAAACCAAACGGCCAAAGACCAATCAGGGACACCATATCCACAATCTTCGTCAAGTGCAGTTCCAGGCGGGTATGATATTCCGATGCCATATGAGCAGCCAGTGAAAAACGCCATCGCAAGGCGTAACATCGAAAAAGCCGGCGGTTTGTCTCGGATGAAATCTATTCGAGAGGTCGCGAAAGGTGCACAACAGCAGGTTAAGCGAAATAAGACTGTTGTCAGCCAGAACAACAAAAAAGGCGGCGAGATACTTCGACGCAAGAGTACAAAGATGTTTGGTGCAAAAATCATGCAGATCAGTCCCAAACCTGGTAGCCGTTTGAGTCAGTTGGAACCGATTCCTCAAAGTGGCCTGCCACCAGACACAGTACCGAAGCGACAACAAACGTTTCGTATCATCCGTGGTCAGCTCATTGGTAAAGGAACATACGGACGCGTCTATCTCGGCATGAATGCGGACACTGGTGATGTCCTTGCCGTCAAACAAGTCGAGGTTAATCCAAGAGTAGCCGGCCAAGACAAGGATCGCATTAAGGAGATGGTGGCCGCCATGGATCAAGAGATCGATACCATGCAACATCTCGAACATCCAAACATTGTCCAGTATCTTGGTTGCGAGCGTGGTGAGCTGTCCATATCGATCTATCTTGAATACATCTCCGGTGGATCCATCGGTAGTTGCCTGCGCAAGCACGGGAAATTTGAAGAATCAGTCGTCAAGTCACTCACACAACAGACGCTAAGCGGGTTAGCCTATCTTCATGACCAAGGTATTCTACATCGGGACTTGAAGGCAGACAACATCCTACTCGATCTGGACGGAACCTGCAAAATCTCTGATTTCGGCATATCGAAGAAAACTGACAATATCTATGGGAACGACGCCTCAAATTCGATGCAAGGTTCTGTGTTTTGGATGGCACCAGAAGTTGTCCAATCCCAGGGTCAGGGTTATAGTGCCAAGGTGGACATTTGGTCCCTGGGGTGCGTAGTGTTGGAGATGTTTGCGGGACGTCGACCCTGGAGCAGAGAAGAAGCCATTGGTGCTATCTTCAAATTGGGCAGTCTGAGTCAAGCACCGCCAATTCCAGATGAGGTGGCTGTAAACATCAGTCCCGCGGCGTTGGCATTCATGTATGATTGCTTTACAATGTGAGTCCTATCCTTACTCACCCAAGATACGTTAAGTCGCGTACTGACAAACCCTTCTAGTGACACTTTTGACCGTCCAACCGCCGAAATTCTTCTTTCTCATCCATTCTGCGAGCCCGACCCAAATTACAACTTTGAATCAACGGAGCTCTACGCAAAGATTCGTTAACGTGCTTTTGTAGATACTGCCTTATACTCAATACAAACGAACGTTATGTGTACTATTCTGTGTTGAAATTAGCCACGAGACTCGATCCTATCCATGACGAACGCTATCTGACATAACCATTTCAGCATAAGACCTTTGAACCCGTTGTAGAATGATTATGAGAAGAATCACACCAGATTGCATTGCTTATAACAAAACTTTCTTAGCTTCCTGGAGATCGTTTATCTGCTTGCGAAGTTGACGACGCTTGCTTTTCAGCACTGCTCCCTCACCAGCAATGTCTTCAAGCTGTTCTTTAGTAAGTTTCCCGACTAGGGAGGGCGAGAAAAGGCTCAACGGAGTGCCCGGTCCTGTGACGAGATGATAGTCCACTGCCTGCATACAAACGTTATCTACGAATCGCTTGAGGGCGACTTTGTAATAGGATTGTAGAATATCATGGATATCCTGTACAGTGTGTGCTTCGTTACTCATATTATGCTGATACATAATATCACCGAGTCGAACTGCATTTCCATATCTGTTATCATGAAACGCCTTTGGCGCTACCATTGAATGTAGACGCTTTTGTCGACTGTATTCACGGTCAGTAGCAGGTTATAACATAATTCCTGAGGACAGTTACCCACCATTTTTCTAGATTATCGTTGAGATAGTGGTTCAGTGTCATGGGGGTTCCACAACGCTCAACCCAGAGAAGAAAGTTGACTTTAGTGATTGCTTCTTCGTAACGGCAAAGAAGCTCATCCATCAAAAGTGACAGCAGAGCCTGCTGTACTCGACTGTCCGGACAAGCTAACCGAAGAGCTTTTATGATGAATGACTGGATCATATTGATCACGTCGCTCACATAGCCGTGTGCAATAGCTATCCACTTATTTGATTGCCGTTCATGATCGTAGAAAGCAGGTGGGAACTAAAAGTTCCAATCTCAAAGCCTCGCGAGCTGCGATACTGCTCTTTGAGCCATCCATGGATACTGAGCGGCGACATGCGGACCTTTGGGGCATCCAATTCATGCAAAACCTCATCTAGTCCTTCACAGCTTGCGATTTTCCTTGGACTTAGGTATTTATTCTTTGGGCCGGCAGACTCGTTCTGGTTATCATCACTTTCATTTCCCGGCAGTGGCTCGAGATTATCGTTGCCATCGTGAGTGTCATCTTGAGTGTCATCTTGCTTGCCATGTACATCAAATCGATACTCATGACCCCCAAAAGCAATATCCCTAGAAAAGGTATCATTCCTATTGACTATTCTCGTAGCGAGTCGAAGCTCCACGTTCTCATCGAAATAGTCATTTGAGCTGTAATTCGTACTCAAAGCTTTGCGTGTGAGGTCCTGGAAGGCGTCCATGACGCCCAGTAGATATCTCATCTGCTGGTCCGAAGTCTCACGCTCGGCTCCTAGGCCCTGAAGTTCGGTTTCACACGCTCTTAGCTTTTTAATGATCTCAACACGAACCTGCGAATAGTTAGGGGAGAACCATATTCTCTCTTGGAATATAAGAGTGGATGAACTGTACCAATGGGAACGCTTCACGGGCATTTTCAGTGATGGTATCTTTAAGACGAGCTTTCAAAGCCTTGATACCAAAACAGTCTTTCCTAATGGTATTCCAAGGGGGCGTGAGGCAAAACTTTTCTTCCGCAGAGTCTGTCTATACCGCCTTCTTGAAGCTCGCTTTGGCCCAGATTGCGCACCATGATCCAACCTAGTTTGAGCTTCAATTCTTTGTTTGCCATGAGATCAATGATTCCGTCTTCACCCCCTTTATCGACCAGGTCTGGCTTGGTAAGAACTCCCAGAGTTCTCTTGCCCAGTGGATCTAGGTCTTTAGCCAAGTCGATGATCTCCTGTGTTACGATATGAACGTTGGCTGGGACAACAGTAAGCATTATCGATCGCGGATTTTTCATGTAATTCAACACCATTTGCCGAACCATAGCTTTATCCTCGTCTGTTGTGACTCCAGGTGTCGTGGTCCGAAAAATACCTGGAACGTCTATAACACTCAGGTGGTCTTCCTTTGGGCCACAGATCTCTAGACGCAACACATCACTCGAGAAAGCAGGCAGCCCATCTTCCTTCGAAGTAGAAAGACCCATGAGTTGGTGAACCTAATTTATTGTAAGCTGGTATCAGAATAGCTTCTTACACGGGTGATATACTTCTGACATCATATCTGAAAATTGAGTAGGGTCCAGAGCTTGTAAATCCGTGACTTTCCATTCTCTCAACTGAGAAGCATTGCTCGCGTCAGGGCCAGGTATGATGGTGGCTGTGATCTTCCTGGTAGCACCCTCGGTTCTTCGGAAGATGATTTGCGTTGCAAATCTGGTGCAGAGACCACTGTCCCGGGGAAAAGCGAGTTTCGTCAAGCCTTCGAGAACAGAGCTCTTACCGCTTGACTGATCTCCAACCACCACCAGTTGGGGTAAGTGAATATACTCGCCGACATTACACGCAAAGAGCCTATCAATTTTGTCCAGCAGAACGGGATCTGCGAGCGCTTCCTGACTGCTCGAGCTATGAACGACCATCCTGGATATGTTTGCTACCGTAGTTAGTGAAGTAAATGATCTTCCTTGATGAGATAAAAGAACATGTTCACTTAATAGCCACAAGGTTTTTCGGCCCAGATATCATACACATGAAATTTATGATATTCTATGATATAGCGGTAAGGGCTTATCGTATAATCGATAACACATTTGCGTCAGTTGATTGATCAAAAACAGCAAGGAGATGAAAGAGACATAGATGCCTTGCTTGTTTATCATCAGCAATATGCCGTGCAACATCTTGTAGATATACGTGTACTGTGGCTTGCTGCTCAGCTGATTGAAAACTTTGTTAAACAGCATCCGACGGTCCTATCACATCTTCCCAATATACCAGGGCATACCTTTTGTCGAGGAGTTCCTTAGAGTAGCACAACTAAAGCCATTCCACCATTTTCAGCCCCTCTCAACTACAGCAACCAAAGTTGTTGCAGTAGCAGCTATTCTCCATTCACCAATTGTGTATCTACCTTGCTTCGAGTATCGTGCTTCTTGGCCAAATAATCAAAAATTATATCATGCAGCTAGTGGTGCTGGCTCGTGCAATACCAAGTATGCAGCACGAAGCTCGTATATGATAACCATATACACGACCAAGTGTCGTAGCTTCGCAACCGTGTGCTGTATCCCGTTTTTTGATATCATTAAAAGCAAACTGCATATTGATACTATAGAGCATAATCGATGGAGACCCTCTACGAATGAGTTACGATAAAGACGGGGAAAAACGGCTCATTATATCTTGGAGAGAAGGAAGCAAGGAAACACATATATTCCAGACAAAGGCTGCTACATATTGTCACTAAGTCCTCGACGTCGATATAGTGCCGTTTTCCACAGACTCAGTATCAGCATTGCTGCTTTCCTCTTTACCCTGCTCTGAGTCGTAGTCTACATGATGAGAACGCATGCTTGTGCTTGCGATACCAACACGGAAAACTTCTTCACTCCACTCTCCGAATGTATCAACATCCCAAACCGCATCCTGACGCCCTTTGCCTTTCTTGCTGATTGGTTTCCCTCTGGTCTTCTCCGAATTAGTGTATGTTTCAAAGAACTCTTCATATATCTGCAATACGCGGTCCTGGACCGCTCCGACCAGAGTCTCTTTTGTACGGGTATCGTCTAAATAATCATCCAAGTATCTGCGTAGTATGGGAACCTCTTTCTCGATGCTTCGGCAAACCGGGCTAATGACACTTGCTTCCCCCAGAGTGCGCTTCTCGATGAATTTCGTAGGCAAGGATGCAGTCATACGAGTGGAGAAATCGTTGGTGAATTCATTTATCACTGTACGTAGTCTGCCGTCCAGTTCGACCTTTGCGTCGAGCATATTCTCAATAACCCGGGGGAGAAGACCGCCGCCGACAAGACGCATCAGGTTCCGAGGGTTGAAGAGGCCACCTCTTTCCCGAAGTTCCCAGAAGGTGTTCGTGACTCCGGAGAAGTCGATAGAGACGTCTGGGGTCACATATTCAATGTCAAAGGCGACAATTTGCTGTTTGAGGATAAGGAGATGCTTGATCAAGAATAGCCGAGCATCTGTGGCAGTGGATCTATTGGCTATCTGTGTGCTTGCCTGGTGTAAAGACTCTGTGGTTTGATGCACTATCTGGTGGGCTAGGTCATCAAATACCGTGGACTAGTTCACTGTTAGAGAACATAATTTCGGAGAAGAGACCAAAACAGCATTCCTTACATTGACCAGTCTATATATACGGCTGAGCAGCCAGATTGCCTTGCGCAAAGTCGGGTACCAGCCTTGGAATGTCGCTTGCGTGTTGATATCCCATAATGCGTCTTTTTCGTGTGGCGAATCGGTTTCCTCATCCACCACCGTAGGTGTTTTGGGCAAGATATTCTCAGACACTTTTCGCCCAGACAATGGTGCGCCCGTCGATGAACTGAGCTGTTTCTGGTTTCGCAGTGGGTATTCCAAATCCTCCGGCTTCGGACGAAATCTCTCGATTTCATTTCGAAGTATGGTCTGTACCTGGAAAACTAACCGAGTTTGGGCATCTTCTAAAGCCGGTTGAATGAGGACAGAGAAATCCAGCTGGTTGGGATCGTTGTATTCTGTTTCATCCTCAGGGTCGGATAAGTAACGAGTTTGTAATAAGGTGCACAGCTGACAGAGTTTGATAAGTTTTGTCTCGTGGATGATCCTGGGTCTCAGATGATCGTATAAAGGCTCACACACAGCCTCTAAAAAGTCATAGAGACCTGTTTGTCCATGAAACCATTCGCCCCAAAGATCAAACTCATCTAGACAGATACCACGAACATAACCAATACTGGCTCGAGCAAAGGCCACGAGGTCTGAAGAGGTACTGGGGGCCTGGGTAATGCTGGCAAGTTTCTTGCGCACAAGAGGTATGATCAGTTTACCGCGAGTGGCTGCAAAACTAGTGTGCAACTCGTTCATCAGACTTTGGTACTCTGCTTCCGTTCCCTGCTCCGGATCCACAGGGGGAACGGCGCGCTTCTGTATTTCTAGACCAAGTTGTTTCAGCTCAGATGCCCCTACGCGGAATTTGGCGTAAAGAAGGGCCGACATTGTTGTATCATTAAGCTGTTTATCGGCGATTTTCCTAGAAACACCAGAAGATGTTTCTCGTAGCGCCGCTACAAAGTCGCCTCGAATGAGTGTTAGAGCGCGGGTAAGTAGTAACCTATATCTGGATCGATAGGTTTCTGCCTCTTTTTGTTCGGGCTGCATGCTGTTAGCTCGGACACTGGAGTTGGAAATCGACAATGTTGCTTACATGTGTTTCCATATAGTCTAAACACTCATCGAGCTGCCTCAACATGTCCGAAAATTCTTTCCTCCGTACTGCCTTTCCAGCACCAGGGGCGTTTAACTTCCGCGATGCAGGGTCCAGGAACTCATAGTAAGCAAGATTGTCTCTTATATCGTCTGCCAACCGCGTGTTTCGAGCTTGCGCATGTAGAAGTCCTTCGCATTGTTTCTGGAACGTGGATGTCTGCAGGTCAACCTTCTGGAATGACTCGGAAAGATTGGACAATAGCTCGAGAGTCGCAGTTGTATCTATCAGAAGTGATCCTAGGTGTTCTTTCGCTGTATCGAGGTCGCGAAGACATGATCTAAGAGAGTATAGCCTGTATTAGCATCACAACATAGCTAGCAGGGGTTCCTTGTGCGCACTGGTAGTCATCGTAACTTGCGTCCAGCAAATCATCTTCAATTTCATTGTACCACTCGGCGAACTCCAATTCATTCTCAATTCTAGCCTCGTCTATGCTCTTTTCGAGCTGTTTTGATTCCGCTGCAGGGTTCGCCTCCATCGGATCCGATCCATCTGGGTTACTTGGACTTCGCATCGGCCCCGCGGGTTGAAGCTGCATCGCGATGGCGAGAACTGTTGATGGATATTACATGTAGGGCGTCCACTGAGTACAACGTATATGATGCCTAGGAGCAGCCCATTGGCTTCTTGAGCCAGACATGTAGCTTGTTGTGCCTGGCCGATCCTTGATGAACACCTATATTTCTCCGTTGGCGGAAGTGCAGAGGATTCTGCCACCGCCCGCGCCAAAAAGTGACGGTATGAAGCATCACGAAAGCTTCATCAACGAGCATCCTTGTCCTCTTTTGTTGTGGTCATCGTCTACCTTTTGCGAAGTTCTCATGAGCTTTTGGGGTTAAAATGTTCGCAGCCAATACAAGACGACAAGCATCGGCCGTCGCAGGGATATCGGGTCGTCTGATCAGAGTCCAGCGTCTGCCTCGCAACTGTCGACAATTGAGCCAGAAAGCATCACGCACGTCACGAGAAGCTGGAAACTGGCTCGGTCCAGCTGCTGCGCTCGTTGGAACTTTTACAGCCGCAACTATCGCTTACGTCTATACAAGCGAAGAGCCTCTTGCGAAGGATGTCCCTAAACAACCGGTGAAAGTTACGATTGAAGAGTCAAGACTCAAGGATTCGTTTTCACGAGAGCAGAACCGAGATGCTCTGAGCGCACAACATGCACAAGTCCGCATCATGTCAGAAAACCCCGGGGTCTATGTTTGGGGAGCAAACAGCCATCGTGTCGTCGATCCCGACTCCTCGGAAACCATAGTCAAGAGCCCTCGCCGCTTGCGCTACTTTGACGGACGCGTCCTCAGAGACCTGAAAATCACGCAGACTTCCGGCGCTGCCATTAGCGATAATGGCGACCTGATTCAGTGGGGAAAGGGTTTCTCGGAAACTGAATATCAGCCAACTCCGACATTAAAAGGCAAGAATCTGGTATCAATAAGCATGTCTCGGGACAGGATCATTGCCCTTTCTTCCAATGGGAATGTTTTTACCCTGCCCATCTCGAAAAAAGACCAAGAAACAGGTCCCAAGTCTACGGAAAGCTCATGGATCCCCTACTGGTCATCGGCCTCTCGCATTAGTTACCGGCAACTTACGCCACAACTGGGGTTAGGAGAAAAGGTCACGGCAATTGCCGGAGGTTTAGAGCATGTTCTGTTGCTTACAAGCGCCGGTCGCGTCTTCTCTGCTGCCGCTGCCACTGAAGATTACCCCTCAAAAGGTCAGCTGGGAGTGACTGGGCTGACATGGGCAACCCGGCCTAAGGGGCCAGCGGATCTTTGCCATGAGATATCGTCACTGAAAGGGTGTAAAATCGCAAGGATAGCTTGTGGAGACTTTCATTCCTTGTTACTAGATAAGGATGGCAAAGTTTTTGTTTTCGGAGACAACTCTTTTGGACAGCTAGGCATTGGGTACGATCCCTCGTCACCAGTCATTGACACGCCTACACTGCTTCCTATGAAAGGCCTATACCTAGGCAAAGGCTGGAATACACGTATCACCAATATTGCGGCGGGCGGTCTCACCAGTTTTATGACTGTGGACGCGCAACGGGCTGAGGTACTTCCAGATGGCACTGTTGGTCAGCCCGGCGCTACAACGATTGACCTCTGGTCCTTCGGTAGAGGAATCCATGGCGCACTTGGTACAGGACGATGGACGCATATTCAAGACCGTCCCAGTAAAGTGAAGGGGCTCAGTGGTCTCTCGGAGTACGACGAGAAGGCCAAGAAAATGCAGCCCATTGGCGTTGCGCAGATTGCTGCAGGTGCCACGCATGTCGCGGCTGCCTTGGACAACAAGTCCCATGTCAACACTACAAGCAAATCGTCAGTGGCCGATACAACCTGGGGTCAGGATACCTTGTGGTGGGGAGGCAATGAGTCTCTTCAGCTAGGGACGGGCAAACGGAGCAACATTCCAACTCCAGTGCATATCCTGCCCCCACCGGACATTGTGACTGATGCCAGTCCGGACGAATCTCGTTTCCAAGTTATTCCCCAAAAGCAACGGATTGAGTGTGGCAGGCAGGTAACCGCCGTCTACTCTGTTAAGAAATAGTTGCGAAATCGCCGCCTCTCCCCTCGATGTATACTAAACAACCTCTTCTTCAATCAGCATACCAGAAATTGTGCGCTTTGAGAGGATTTTATAGTTTATGTACTGTAATGTAATGATATCATAATGATGAACGTATAAATCGGACCTTTTGCCTTCGTTTTCAAGTCTTATCATTGGGTATTTGATACAATAGATGGATGTAGAGAGCATAATTAGCAAACACTGCAAACATGACTGCTTATCCTGTTATCACCGTGCACGGGCCAGATCTTATCGTAGGAAAAAAAAAATATCGCGGCGCACCTGCTTTGCTCGCTCAGCACAGCAACACAAGTCACAATGCCTCGTGAAAAGCAGAAAAGAGGCCGACGCGCGCAAGAAAAAGAGAAGCAGGAGGAGGCGAAACGCAAACGAGAGGATGAAACCGAGGAGCCTGCGGCAAAACGCCAACGAGCATCTGCTGAAATCGGGACGGAAGATTTTGTCCCGCTCGACTATGTAGAAGACGGTGCAGTTGAACAGACAAACGATGGCGATACGCCATTCTACGGACTGCTAGATGCTGAAGAACAAGAATATTTCTCGAAAGCTGCCGAGATCATGGATCTGAATCAGTTTCAAGACGCGGATGAACGGAGTATCTTTGTTGAAAGCGTGTACACGGAGGCCAAAGGCAAAGAACTGAAAATCGCTTGCAGTCAATCATGCTCTCGGTTGCTAGAAAGATTGATTTCCCTTTCAGACGTCAATCAGATTCGACGACTTTTCGGCAAATTTCTCGGTCACTTTCTCCACCTTGTCCAGCATCGCTTTGCGAGTCATTGCTGCGAGACGCTTTTCATCAGAGCTTCGCCGGCTATCAACCACAAGGCATTGAGCAAGGAACAGCCAAAGCCTGCTGTCCAAGATGAGGAGCAGAGCGACTTGTCCCTAGCAGACATGTTTCTGCATGTTGTTACAGAGTTGGAAGGGAACTGGGGCTATCTATTGACTGAACGATTCGCGTCTCATACTATACGTGTCCTTCTACTCGTTTTGGCCGGCGAACCAGTTGATATCTCGTCCAACAATTCGGTCGTGGCGAGCAAAAAGAAGGAGAAAATCGGAGTCCATGCTGATGAGATACGTACTATCGAGAACTCGGCCCCTAAGCAACGCGCTGTTCCTGAGGCTTTTGTCACCACATTGAAAAAGGTCATGAACGACATGACTTCTGGGTTAGATGACACTTATTTGAGGGCCTTGGCGACTCATCACATCGGCAACCCAGTATTGCAGTTATTAGTATCCTTGGAGCTTTCGCACTTTGGCAAGTCAGTGGCAAAAGACCCAAAGTCCATCATTCGGCGCCTAATTCCGGATGAAACCTTGGAGGAAGGTACGCAGTCCGCTATTTTCTTAGGGGGGTTGCTATATGATCCTGTTGGTTCGAGATTGGTCGAGACCATAGTTCGCCATGCGCCCGGAAAGCTGTTCAAGAACATCCACAAGAACATTATCCGTGGAAGAATGTCTTCACTCGCACGCAATGAGATCGCGTCATATGTACTCGTGCGTGTCTTGGAGAGAATTGGCCGAGACGATTTACAAGAAGATCTTGACTCTATACTTCCAGAGATTCCCGGTCTTATCGAGAGATCACGAGTCAACGTTCTAAAGGTGCTGATTGAGCGCTGCCTTGTCCGAAATGTCGACACTTCATCCCTTGCAAAATCTTTAGAGGCATCATTTGACGACAACCCGGCAAGAAGGCTGCGCCAGCTACTGAAAGTCGAAGATACTGGACCACTTCTTGAGGAGGGACCTAATGCTGAGAAGGCGGACGAAGGTACGAAGAAAAAGTCATCACCCGTCCAAATACATGGCTCCTTACTTGCGCAAACTATGCTCGAGGCACCTGGGGCCTTGAGCGATATTGTTTACTCTGGACTTTTGGGTGCGCCCTCCGAGGAACTTGTGACATTGTCGATGAACTCAACGACGTCCCACGTGGTACAGAAAGCCCTCACAGCAGCAACCTCAACCGTCCAGTTTCGCCGCCAGCTCATTCCGCGTTTCTGCGGTCACATGAAGACGCTCGCTCTGGATAACAGTGGCTCTCATGTAGTGGATGTTCTCTGGGAGGCATCCAAGGACGTTTTCTTCGTCAAAGAGAGACTCGCGCAAGAGCTGGCTGATAACGAACACGAGCTGCGCGATTCTTTCCTCGGCCGTGCAGTATGGAGAAACTGGTCTATGGACTTGCACAAAAGACGGCGCGGAGAGTGGAAAGCCAAGGCTAAGGGCTCCAAGGATCTTACTGACCCTACTAAATCTGTTGAACAAAGGCCCTTCAAGTCAAAACTTGATCTTGCGAGAGAAAGGTTCGATAATGCAGAGAAATCAAGGCTGAAAGGTAACAGAACGGGCATTGCCACAAAATGATGAACGGACGATTGTGTATATATAACACCACAATTAAGCATCTAGTCGAGTCCCACCATCTCATGCATGTATAGTCAATTCTGACAGACCCAATGCACTTGTAGTACGGGGCGGTGGAGCTTTGCACATGATAACAGCCACACCATCTGGTTGATTGGCAGATCCTTTCAACATCAAAGTTACACTTTTCATTGGCTCATATGGATAACAGTGTCGTAGAAGTTTTCCCACTGTTTCTGTATCCATCGCTATACTATTGAAGCAATTGCGCAAACAAGACAGTGATGTAATTCCTTTAGTTGTCGGTGTTCATTCCGCGGTGGCGCAATCGCGGGGAAATTTTTTTTTGGTGTCTGCTTCCCTCCGGTACCGGTACTGGCATATATATACTAAAATGGGTACCGCTTCAGCACAATGTTGTCTCTTCTTTTTACGCGGTTTGGGGGCTTGCCGTGCTTTATCATCTGTTAACTTCATCACGGCTTTCGTCTAGGAGCTACCCAAGCTGTGACTGCCCAAGATGAGCCACCCCAGTCGTGCAGATGAGGTCGGGAGTGTAAGTCAATCTTGTTAGAACAACCTTCTACATGGCTGGAGGTTGACTAACTGATATCCTCATGATTTGTAGCTTCTCAGTGCTGTCCAGAAACTCCTGGTCCCTTTCATCCATTCAGCTGATCCTCAGTCACTTGCGAATGGCACCAAGAATGGAGTGAATGGACACTCGCACAAGCCGACTGCTCTGTTGATCGACCACAAAGCCCCAAAAGAGCTCCAGGAGATACTGAATCTGGAGTTCCCAACCACTGGACAAGGTCAGACGGGTCTCCTTGAAGTTGTGCAGCAGGTTCTGAAATACTCGGTCAATACCTGGCATCAGGGTTTCCTGGATAAGCTCTACGCATCAACAAATGCTCCTGGTGTTGCAGCTGAGCTTATTTTGGCAACCTTGAACACCAATGTCCATGTCTACCATGTCTCACCTGCCTTGACTCTTATCGAGAAGTTTACAGCCAAGAAGCTGGCATCTCTCTTCGGGCTGAATGGTCCGCACGCTGGCGGCATTTCTGTTCAGGGTGGATCCGCTTCGAACACGACCTCTATTGTCATCGCAAGGAACATTCTTTATCCGGAGACCAAGACCGAAGGGAACGGTGACTACAGATTCGTCCTGTTTACTAGCGAGCACGGCCACTACAGTATTGAAAAGGCGGCTCAGATGCTTGGTTTGGGAAGCAGGGCGGTTTGGTCCGTACCGGTCGATAAAAAGGGCCGGATTATTCCATCTGAGCTCGAGTCACTCGTACAGACAGCCAAAGACGAAGGTCGGACCCCCTTTTACGTCAATGCTACAGCAGGAACTACCGTTTTGGGCTCCTTTGACCCATTCCAGGAGATATCCGCTATCTGCAAAAAGAACAATTTGTGGCTTCACGTTGATGGCTCCTGGGGCGGCTCGTTTGTATTCTCTGACACTCACAAGCACAAACTGGCTGGGGCGGAACTGGCCAACAGCATCGCTATCAATCCTCACAAGATGCTGGGTGTCCCTGTGACCTGTTCCTTCTTGCTAGCAGCAGATCTTCGCCAGTTCCACCGCGCAAACACCCTCCCGGCGGGATACCTGTTTCATAACAGTGACGCTGACAACGTTCAGCAGTCAAATGGAAACGAAATAGGAACATCTGACATAGAACCCGAATCCCCTGAGGTCTGGGATCTTGCCGACCTAACTCTTCAATGTGGCCGGCGCGCAGACTCTTTAAAGCTATTCCTCAGCTGGACTTATTATGGGTCAGAAGGATACAAGCGCCAGATTGACGAAGCCGCTAATGTTGCTTCTTACTTGGCAACTCTTATCGACAATCATCCGGACTTTATTCTTCTGAGCGAGAACCCGCCTCCTTGTTTGCAGGTGTGCTACTACTATGCGCCGGGCAAGCGCATGGTCTACGACGCACAGGATGACGTTTCAGAGGAAACTCGTGCCGCCAAGAACAGCAAGATCACCGAAGAGATCACTCATGCCCTCGTCGACAAAGGCTACATGGTAGACTATGCTCCTCCTAGCAGTAACGATACCGAGCACCTTGGGAAGGGCAAGTTCTTTCGCTGTGTGGTCAATATATCGACTCTTAGAGAGACCATGGTTGGTTTGATCCGCGCTATTGAAGATGTCGGGCCCACTATCGTTCAGAAATTGAGTACATAGCTAGCTCAAGGTACGCACTTTGAGACTTTTCAGGTGTTCTCCCTGAAGGTCATGAACGGCTAGGCTTCTTTGGGGACATGGTATGGTGCCAGGAATCTTACGATGGATGTGACTGAACGTAGAGACTCATTGCTTGAACATGAAATGCTCTTCAATGGCTCAATAGATTAATGAATTAAATGAAATTAAATGACACTCAGCTTCTAACCTCAACCCTTCTCTCTAATACCGCTCTAGCCTCTGCCTCTGTCAACGTCTCAATGTCCAGTTCGTTCAACACTTCGCGAGCAGATTCATTGTTCGCAAACAGCTTTCGTTCTACTTCCCATAGACTCAGCTCTTTCTTATCGTGCTGCATGTCTTGTGGCTCATCTGGAGCATCGTGCGGTTTGATTTTCAGACCCAAAAGAGTGAGCCCTTCATTGAGTTTTCTCATGGTACGTCTTGCCTCGTCTTGTACGGGAGATTGTACGCTAATGGCGCTGTCTACCACCCCGTATATGTGATGAATGTCACTGGCGAGTTGCGAGACCCCAGCGGTGGAAAAGGAGTGGCGTAAGATCACATGGTCCCAGAGATAGGCCTGCAATGAAAGTAATACTTGCCTCGTTATTCTTCGCAGAGGTGCAATCCCCAAGGCCCGGGCAAGAAAAGATATATTCGAGGATAGTGTACGAACAGTGGCCGTCAACTCCGAAGTGAGAGGGTGAGGGAAGCTAGCAGAAGGTAGTGAAAGCGATGACCAGGTAGACACACGAGCGTAGAGCTTCAGTGATGATTGTACTTCGGAGGAGAATGTAGAAATGATGATGCTCTCAGATCGCATCCTGAGACGACGGTATGCTGACGCGGTCTCGTCGAACAGTGCACCTTCGGACATGTGGCTCTTATCAGTTAAGTGACTTTCTGCCACTATTTGCGAGGTCCGTTGCGCTACTTCAGCGATGGACATAGGCCCTACAACATTCTTGCCTTCGCCTCGGGTTCTCCGCACGCGTTCTTGAAGTTCAGACCATAGATCGAGGAAGAAGACGTCGTCACTCCAGTCCTGCATCTTCTTCTCTAGGTATTCTGCACTGCCAAAAATGCGGCACAGTCTCTCGAGACCGGCGACGCCATCAAGGTCTCCCTGATCACCACCTTGTACAGTTCGGCCAATAGTCGAAGTCATCGCGAGGTAGGCTTCCAAACCAGAAATTAGCCGTTCGTGAAACCTATCAAATATCGCGATCTGAATGTCGATAAGGAAGCGTAGCTTTTGGCTAAACGAAGACAGTGGTTTGTATCGGTCTGTTATAGTTTCCAGAAGGTCGTTAACTCGTATAGCAGCGGTTGTTGGTTTTGTAGCAGTTCCTTCGACTCCGTCATAGTCTATCTGCCCACTTTCGGGATTATCAATGATTTCCTGGTATCTGGACAAAGCGAACTCTTGCTCAACCTGAAGCCATCGGTCGAACCAATTTTGTTGGGAAAGCAGCTCGGAAGCTAACCCCTTCCAAGCATCAGAAGAATATGGATTCGAGAGGTAGTTCCATGTGTCTCGAAGGTCGGTGTCAAAGTTCATCAACTCATGTAAAAAGTGGCTGAGAAGCTGAGGATCCGCCGCCACTTGTGGGATTATGGCGTTGATTTTCTGTCTGACCATGGGAAGCAAAGAACTTATGAAAGCATTTGTTGAGCTAAGAAAATGCCACCGTAGGCCTTGGTGAACGAACTCGGCTCGTCTGTCCAGTATAGGCTGCAAATACGCAGCAAAAAAGCCGGTGTATGTGGTGATTAAATCAGACACGTGTGAAAGGAAATACTCAGGCTTTAACTAGTCAGCTCTGGGAATGTTAAGCATGAATGGTACGCTCACCTTGTCCAGTCTGTTAGTTGGTTTAGTCCCGCTGAAGTGATATTTGAAGCGGAGTTCCAGCGGTTGCACCATAACTTCCAGGGGTAATAGCACTTGAGATTCGTCACTACTTTTAGCAATGCCAGAATTCCAGACTTTAAGGTCACTGAATATGGACGTCAGCACCTTCCACTTCTTGACGATTTGACGAAGAATAATCATATTCGACATTGCACTCACGGTTCCTGGAAGTCCAACAAAAGATCAACGTTATCAGCCCACTCCTGAAGGAAGCTGTCATTCAGAACTAGATCTTTCGCAGGCCATTTCAGCTTGTCGAGTGAACCACGCAACCGATCACTGAACACTTCGGCAATTTGTTTCTTCATGGAGGCGGCAACCTTCTCGATGGTATCGACGAGGTGGGGAGCAGCGCCCTCAGCAGCGACTTGTGCATCTTTCAATGACGACAGAATATCACGTAAACGCTTGTACGGAGGCAACGCATGTCGGGGAGCTGATTCCACATTCTTTGAGACTCGCTCACTATATACGCCGCACTTAGTTCAACATCGGAGGATCTTTCAAAGGGGTGGTGACCGATTTTTTTACCTTAACCCTTCTACTTCATGTAGTAGTGAAAGATAGCCTTCCGCCACATCTAATCTTTGTAATTTCTTCATGCTGGTTTCAAATGAACGGACTGCCTGATCGCTGGTTTCGGATTGAGTGACTATTTTCAGGCGCCGGTCAATGTCGGCTTGCTGTCGATTGAAGGCTTCGGCTTGTTCTCGAACAGCATCGGAATGGTTCTTCGAGGCTGCTGTCGCTTTCTCGAGGGCTTCCTGCGCCTCAGCAAGCTTCACGAGGTTCCGTTAGTATCAGTCTGCACGCTGCGTTTGCAGGAAGAAAAAGTTACCTGTTTGCGCTGCAGTTCATGTTGGGCACCGAGGTTGGAGAGTAATGAGTCCAAGCTTTCGAGGTCTGCCAAAGACTGGATTTTATCGTTCAAATAATCTTGCACTCTTGTCACCTCCTGGGAGGACAGCCGCTCAAGAGAGGAGGCGGCCATTGTTGTTAACAGTGTTGCACGGTGGGGGGAGGAAACAGCAAATGTGTCAGCGACGGAAAGAGCGATGACGCCAGATCGAAGTGGAGTCCGTTGCGGAGGGTGCGGAGGAGCTTCCACTGCAGCAGCTTCCAGGTTTAAGCTTAATTGCATCATTACACAATTGCGACCTCCAAAATCAATTTCCTTGTCGCATTTTAAAATTTCTTCCACTGACTCAATATATTCTCAACTGAGATTAAAATAGCTTACAGTCATGCCCAGCCCGGCCAAGAAACGAAAGACAAATGCATCTGACTCGTCCTCTGGCATCAGGCGCATCGAATCATTCTTCACACAGCAGACGCAGCCGAAACTTCATTCGCACGCGGCGGTAACAGATAAGAGAGACAATGACGATGACGATGACCTGACAGACGAACAACTAGCTCGGAAACTACAGGCGGAATGGAATAACGAACATGATGCGAACAAAGCGAATGAACCCGCTGCGGTGGCCGGTGGCAACGACTCTCCAGAAGAATCGACAAGTGTGACGCCTCCAGCAGCTACGATACCGAACGTGATAGAGCCCGTACAATCAGAAGTACCGACACCACGAAAAGATACATTATCTCTACAATCTAGTTTTGGGTCCGAAGACACCATCGTCTCATCTATTCCCCTTGATGATAGCCCGTTAACATTTGACCCGTCAAAATATGTCCCAGCACTCCAGCAGCACTGGAATCAAGACGGCGGCGGAGGTGCGTCATACGCGCTTTTAACAAGAGCTTTCGTGTTGGTCAATGCAACGGCAAAACGGATCAAGATTGTGGATACGCTCGTCAACCTGTTACGGATATTGATTGAAGGAGCACCCGACAGCCTTTTGCCAGCGGTCTGGCTAGCGACTAATTCATTTGCGCCCCCATATCAGCCAGCAGAACTGGGTCTCGGGGGCTCTGCTATATCAAAAGCGTTCAAAAATATATATGGGCTGAACAGTCAAGGACTCAAGATACTATATAATAAGCACGGGGATGCTGGGGATGTCGCTTTCGAAGCCAAAAAACGTCAGAGCTTCACGCTGAAGAAACCGAGGCCGTTGACGATTAAGGGTGTTTACCAGTCGCTAGTCAAGATTGCAAGAAGCAGAGGGACAGGCAGTCAAGAGGTCAAGCAGCGCATTGTTGAGAGATTACTTCAAGATACCCGAGGAGCGGAGGAGAGTCGATATATCGTGAGGACTTTGGTACAGCATCTGCGCATCGGAGCAGTGAAAACTACGATGCTCATCGCTCTCGCAAGAGCATTCCTGTTTTCCAAGCCTGTCGGTGCCGAATTCGAAGTCGAAGGGATGAGCCGTCTAAGTCGGCTGAAAAGGGAGGAACTTAGTGAGATTTATAACAAAGCGGAGGAAATAGTAAAGGCGTCCTATGCTCGACATCCTAATTACGATGATCTCGTGCCGTGTCTCCTTGAAACTGGTGTTTCGGAAGAGTTGCTGGTGCGGTGTGGATTAACGCTACATATACCTTTGCGACCTATGCTGGGCAGCATCACTCGAGACCTATCTGATATGTTGACAAAGCTACAAGGAAAGGAATTTGCTTGTGAGTACAAATACGACGGTCAACGAGCACAGGTCCACTGCGATGCGAATGGCAAAGTGAGTATCTTTTCTCGGCATCTCGAAGTCATGACAGACAAGTACCCGGACCTGGTATCGCTCGTCCCACAGATCCGAGGCGAGTCTGTATCCAGCTTCATCCTTGAGGGAGAGGTAGTTGCTGTGGACCGGGAGACTGGCGAGCTACAGGCTTTTCAGATTCTCACCAATCGGGCCAGGAAGAACGTTGATGTCGGAACCATCAAGGTGAACGTCTGTCTTTTCGCCTTTGACCTGATGTATCTCAACGGAGAACCGCTCCTCGACCGCTCCTTTCGAGAGAGGCGCAGTATGCTTCGGGGACTTTTCACGGAAATACCTAATCGGTTCACATGGGTTAAAAGCATCGACAGCACTTCCACCGAGTCAGAAGCGGTGCTAGAGTTTTTCAAGAGCGCGACTGACCTCAAATGCGAGGGAATCATGGTCAAGGTCCTCGACAACAACAACAACAACAACAACAACAACAACACTGAACAAAACCCGGACCAAGATCAAACCCCAGGAGGAATCGCAGACGATGATGAAGTTACAGAAAACCAGGCAACAACACAACAACCCAAAACACAAAAAGCATCTCGCCGGAAAGCCCTGCTTTCGACGTATGAACCCGACAAGCGGCTAGAATCATGGCTTAAAGTGAAGAAGGACTACAGCGCATCATTCGAAACCCTCGATCTCATACCAATTGGCGCATGGCACGGCAGCGGTCGTAAAGCCAAATGGTGGTCACCCATCCTGCTCGCAGTACGCAATCCAGAGACCGGCACCCTTGAAGCCGTCACTAAATGCATGTCCGGCTTCACCGACAAGTTCTACCAGGCCAACAAGGATAAATACGCCGAAGATAGCGAGAATGTGATTTCACGACCGAACTACATCGACTACCGCGGCGAGCCAGACGTCTGGTTCGAGCCGAAGGAAGTTTGGGAGATGGCTTTTGCCGATATCACTTTGAGCCCGACGTACACTGCTGCCATTGGGCTCGTCAGTGAAGACAGAGGCCTTAGTCTGCGATTTCCGCGATTCTTACGAGTCAGAGAGGATAAATCAGTAGACGAAGCAAGCACTTCTGATTTTCTTGCGGCCCTATGGCGGAAACAGGCCGAGCGTACGACCGAAGAGGGTATGGTCCAGGTTGAAGAAGACGAAGACGAGGACCTAGCGCTTGAACGCTGATTAGGTGTTGCTGGTGAGCGGTGTAGCTACAACTCGCTGCACCCATCAACTGGAAGCTGCCGAATATAGCATTCCTGAGACCATCGTTTGCGCCTTGCCAACCTCCAATCGGAACTCGGTACTGGCTCCACAATGGTGGGGTAACTGCGCTACTCCCTATTGGGACAAAGTATGACGCGTCGCAACGCGAAACGCGAAACGCGACGCGTGCGTGTGTGCGTGGCGACGTATGAATTGACAACAGCACAACTTAACTCTGACCATAACATGATACACAAGGAACTTGCCAGAAGTATTGCTGGCTGATGTATTGGGGTTCTAGATACAAGATCCGATGGGACGGTGGGTAAACTAAAATGAATCGAAGTCCATTGGCTGGACAGAAACAAAATAGTCATTGGCACAAGCAACAAAGGAAAATCACATGAAGGCCAAACAAAAGTGATGCACATATAGACATTGGTCAGGTATGATTTACGTCGAACATGTAACTGTTGAATAGTTAGAATTAAAACAAGAGGTTGGCCCACAAAACCAGGAAAAAGGGGGAATAAGCTGCAAGCGATAGGCTGTGAATATGCAGTAGCATCGCTCTTAATTGATATAATATCAAATAGAAAGTATGATGTGTCATGAATCAGTCGTATCGGGCGTTAAAAACAACAAATGAAAGTATGAGCAGGCTGCATAATCATGGACGTAGCTCATCGCCCAGTTGTAAGGCCAACCCGGTATCCTTGTTGCGTCCGATCGGGCTATTCGTATCAGGAGGAACCAAGTTGTCGAAATTCAGAGACTTTCGGGCCGTCCTCATAAGTGGTGTTTTAGGCATGTTTCCTGGGGTTCGACCACCCCAAGGGCGTTGAGCAGGACTAGGTGTGACGTTGACGAAATCGGCAAAGTTGAACTGCTGTCCGGGGGTTCCAAAGTTGGCGAAAGCAGCACCACCACCGGGCGTAGGTGTCAACGAAGGCAAAGCAGCATACTGGCTTGGCGGGGTGGATGGAGGGAAGTCCCGTGTCTGCGCCTTAGTATTGATCCTCGCTGGGGTGGGAGAATTTGCCAAATAAAGCAATAGATCCGCTCCGTCTTCGTGCTCCAAGTCTTTGTCATTCTTTGGCAACCGGGTCGCTTGTAGAGGCGGCGTCCTTGGAGGAGAAGAGCTGATCATGGAGGAACTGACGTTGTTGTTGAGCCGACGACCGGGAAGTTCAAGTTCATTTTCATCATCCGAGTTGCTAGGAAATGCTGAGCTCGGGACATCGTATACCGGAGGATGGTTTGCGTAGATGGGTAAATGACGCGAGAGACCCGGAGAGGATTCAGGCAGCTGGTGAGAAGCCTTCCACGACGTTCTCCGAGCTTTGGCTGGTCTTTCTGAGACCGAATCCGACCGAATTCGTTTCCGACTGGCATTCAGCATCGGCTGCATCACATCCGAGTTAAAGGTAGCAGCATGCTTGTTCCTTGCCGACCGAGGCAACTCATGGGAAAAAGTCATGTTTCGTACCGGCGACGAGGTCAACGGGGTCTCGTAGCGGCTGGGTTGGATCTCCGAAGAGGAGTCGGAGGGTTTGTTGTCGGACGCCCATCGATCGTCGTGGTCATTGTCTTTGCAGTCTGACAGGGCTAATCGCCCCTGCTGGTACTTGACTTTGGCCAAGCCCAGGCGATCTTGAAGGTTGAGACACACCTAGACCGAGACAAATGGTCAGGATTGTCAATTTCTGTGCGTGGTAATAGCAGGGAAACTAACCTTGGCGATGTTCTTCCGCATCGTCCGCTCGATTGGCTTTGGCTGTGTGGCGGTCATTTTTTTTTTCTCCCTCGCAATTCAGTTGCTCGCAACTGATAATTGAACTAATCAGTCTTTCGAGCACGGATACCCTGAACAGAACGAAGAAACTGTAGAAACAGGGCTGCAACCAAAGCGAGAGGGGGGCAACGACCGGGGGTTACTCGTTACTCCAAACAGCAGGAAGAACAAACAGGGTTGCAGGGGCCGTATGGAGACGCCCTGAGACTGAGAAGAAAACAGAGAAACGCCCACTCAGGACTGGGCAATTGTAGATGGAACGACCTGGCCAGTCGAATGCGAACGACAGTATCTCTGGTGGCGTTGCAAGGACCGCAGAGTGCTGGCAGAGGCAGCCCGTGCAGATTCTTTGGGAGAAGTAAGAAGCCGGTGGCAGGGCAGGCACGGCAAGCAGAGGGCTGGCTGGGTGGGACCTGCCGTCGCCGGGCCATCGTCGTGGAATGGGGAAGGCGCCGGCGACCTTCCTCCGACCTACCCACTGAATGACCCTCTCTCTACAGTTGCTACACTCGGGGTTTACTTGTTGCCATCTCATATACATAATTTTGTATCTCATTGCACTGAGAGAATCTCGCTGGAAGGGAGGGGAGGAAGGAACAAGAAGAGGATGGGAAGGACTTCTGGCCCGCTGTCGGACGACATTAGCAACAATCTGCAACGAAAACCACACATCTGACACGAGATGATACCGAAGCGTTTCGTGGGAGATGCTCAACACGAGCCTACAGTTAAAAAGCAAAATTGATGCTTCTACTACTCGGAGATGCGTTTCATCCATGGTCCCGTCGCAAACCAGCTCCATGCAGATTCCATTGGTCCCCAGTGAGGATTCTTGGTCGCTACGTGCTCGCATTCCTCGGCGGTTGTGTTGTACGGGGTACGCCCACGAGTAGAGAAAAACAGTTTCCTTAATTCGATCAAGGACAGCAGGTGTACGCTCTTTCAGTATGCAGTATCCGGCAAATCCAACCCTTCAGTACATGATGGCGCATTCTTTACTCTTACGCTTTAGAGCGGCGAGTCGTGAGCCGCTTCTTTGCACTAAGCAGCAATTGGAGATAGACGGACCTGGGCTCCGTGGCAGAGCTTGACGCACTGTTATTATTGGGCGATCTGGAAGGATAGCAGCGATATATTTAGTAACGTCGCTAGTAACAAGCTGCTGGAATCGACCGGTCTTGGCGGAGTTTGCTTTACGACAGCTCCTCAAATGCAAACGCGGGCGTAAGAGAACAGAACAAGAAAGGCTCAATCGATGTCAGACAGAGATCAATTGTCGAAGCCGCACTGGAACCAGCGGCACGCGAGAAGAGAAGCAACACAGGCCGGACCAGACTAGACCAGACCAGACAAAAACTTCAAGAATGCAGGTGAAACAGGACCGGGGCGGATCCGCGTCATCGTCCCCGCGGCCGTCCACAAACAGCCGATCTGTGTTTCCAGCTGCCAACAATATCTGTCCTACGTATGATTATTACCTTGTCCGTGGCAGCAGATTCCTGGCTGGCGCTTTTCAGCTTGGTCAGCCGGCTTCCAATGACCGATCCCTGATTGATGTGCTGGTGGGGAACGCTGGTGCACGGGACGCACGCAGCACAGCAGCCGTTATCATCAATTGATTATCCATTCTTTGCAAAACAACTTGTTTTTCTTTTTTTCCTTGTTTTCACTAAAGAAACAAGAGGCCAGATCCCGCCTCCTGTCCTCTCTTTCACTCACTCTCTATGTTATACACTGAGCCGTCAATTCGTATCGACTCGTTCATCTAGGTTATCGCGGGTTCGCATTGTATTTGTATCATATTATGCTTGGTTCTCCTCGCTCATGTTTGCCGATTGTTGATACTTGCAGCCGCATTCGTCATTTCCTTGTTTGGTCTCCGCTCTGCTAAACGAATTACCCATATTCTTCTTCGTTTTCTCTCTTTTTACTCATTACTTTTTCCCCTTCCTCTTCTCACGTCGTTTCTACCAAATCGACCAATCCTTTGGCAGCTCGTCGGTGAACTACATCGCAGGTTCCGCCGGAAGGCGGCCCCATATTCTTTACTTGTTCCACCTGTATCGATCATACCAACATGGCTATCTTCAAAGAGCTTCGACGCCGGTCAATGGCTAGCTTCCGGACAAGCACGTCTGGTGACTCGAAATCCAACGACGATATGACCAGCGGGCAGTCCTCGTCCACGTTGGAGACTGTGTACAGCTCCAGCACGCCTCCGTCATCGATCAAACCCACTTTGTCGACAGCCAATCTCCAAGCTCCCAGCGAAACTGCCAGCGGAACGGAAACGCCCATACAGTCACCGCCACCCCAGCGACCAGTACCCATCACCTCCCAATCGAACAGGAACAGCCTCTATGTATGTCTAGCACATTTTTCTTTCCATCTACCACATTAGATCACACTGGCTGACATCTGGCTTTCAGGCTGGAACTACGTCACCCGCAAGTAGCTCAATCCGCAGTCCCGGTCCGATATCTCCATATGCTCCCCGTATTGTCTCCGTTTCTGATAACTCATGGGTATGACACGGCCTGAAGAAGGGAATTGCTGCGAACTGTCTGACAAGCTGTGGTTTAGGTCCATCAAAAGGTTCTTTTGCTGTATGGGCAGATCGGCGACCTGCGCCAGCGCGCAGTAGATGGGAATGTCACGATCTACCACAACCAGGACAGCTTTCCGGCCACAACATGGCCGGTTTACGAGTCGCATTTCAAAGCCCTTGTTCATCTATTCCCTGGACCGAATCGGCTACGCTTCGATTTCACACCCTCTAAACAGTCAATCAGCCCAGCCTCGAATCATTCGGCCTGGCATAATATTAATTATCTTCCGCTAACCAATACTCCGCCGCTAGACCTGGTGATTTTACAAGCAAGGGATTCCCCCGGTACTTTTGACGCTCTTCCCGATCGCGTTCAACGAGGAGAGAATGGCCTAGACACCGCAATACGGAAATACCGGATGGCTGCGTATCTGTGGCAAGCTTTTACTGGCGAGCAAATGTTCCGGCATACTTTCGGCCGGCGGTGTTTCCGACTCGAAGAAGAGTGGCAAGCGGGCACTCTCAGTAGACAGGATATCCAAGTAGGGCAGATGCGAAACGAAGCTAAGATACATGTTGTCCGCACCGACAAGACGGTAGCAGAACTTCGAGACCTAGATATTGCACAGCAACATGGACCCGCGAGCAGGAAGCAGGAACTTTTTCGGATTGCCATGGATGCTGTGATGCAACACTTTCGACCACACCCGGGTCAGAAACGGTACGTCTCGGTGTTGCTGCTCGACGCGCATTGGGACACTCAGTCAAAGGTCATCACGGGCCATGCGGCATTGGGGTCCGATGGTAACGATATCAAGCTAGCGATCTTCGGATCTCATTGTCTCCAGAGCTATCCGTCGTGCTTGGAGGAAGTCGTTCCCGCTCTCACCGATTGCACTAGAACGGATACACACTACCTTGCCAATGATTGTGGAGAGGCGGGGACCAATTGGGAATCCGCCAACATCGGAATTGGTGCGCACTTGCATGAAGTAGGACATCTATTCGGCTGTCCTCACCAGGAGTCTGGTATCATGCTACGCGACTACGTGCGTTTGAATCGAACGTTTACCAGCCGTGAGCCCTTCTCAACGCGGACCAAGTCACAAGGGTTGAAACTGTGCAAGCCAGAAAGTGAGTGCCAGTGGCATCGCCTCGACGCTCTCCGTTTTCGATTTCATCCGTGCTTCCGCTTACCCAGCGATCCGCCTTCGCATCACGATGACAGTGTTCAGATCTGGCCGGTTGAAAACGGCAAACTTGTCATCACGGCTTCATCAGGGGTTGCTTTCATTGAGATCTATGCTCAAGGAGACGAGCTGTGCCATTACTTTATGGAATTCATCCATAGTGAGGCGCCAAATAGCGGTGTCCCTCGCCAGGTGACCGTTACCGAGTCCGAGTTACGGCAGGAGCTTCCTCCCGAAAAGCAAAAAGCAAAACTCCGCCTAGAGGTCTTTTCCGGCAGCCTTGGAAGACGGACTGTTGAGGATGTAAGCACTCTGAGATCAAAAAGGGCAATTGTGAAACTGCCCAAGAATCAAAGAGGTTACAGTGGTAGCAAACTCGGCGCATCGCAAATGGAAGGCAACGAACCCCAGCAAATCCTTCTGGACAGTGCTTTCAGCCAGAACAAACTTTTGACTTCGATCAAAGTCTATCACGGAGCGGCGGTGGACGGCTTGGAATTCTGTTATGAAGATGCAACCAGTCAACTCTTTGGCAAACGAGGCGGGAAGCCCGGTGGGGATGAGTTTGTTTTTGGTAAGCTTCTTATTTTTCTTTATGCGATCTTGGCAATGCAGTCTTGTATGTTTGTCTTGTTGTTAACCTCTTGTGGTAGACACGCGGCGGGGCGAGATTCTGCTGGGTTTCTATGTCAGAGCTGGTCTCTGGATTGACGGCATCGAAATTCTCACCAGCTTCGGAAGGAAGTCGGGGGTATATGGAAATGCAAGGGGGGGAAGTGGGTAAGTTGGAGAACGATTCGCACAATAGGCAGAGCTTAAGTATCTGTTGGTCTAACTTGGAGAGTAGACATACATTGATTCCGCCGCGTGGGTACAGCATCGCTGGACTTTCCGGATCTTGCGGTCCTTGGATAGACGGGCTTTCGATGATTATTATGCGCTAAATAATTACTTCCTTGTTACACTATATTTATGCTTCTGGGTTTCGATAACGGCAGAGTTTTTTTTTGTCTCTGGTCTTATACTGTTAGCATACATTTTTACGGCTAGATCATTGCGCAGGAATCACTTTGATAATAAGATGCTATGGCAGCGGCGAGCAGTCACGACTATACGCGGCCTCTGTATCGACGTGGCCGGTGGTGACTCTATCTCGAAAAGCTTGCGGCTATTTCGCCATGCACGCGCACATATATTTGGGCGGTTATGCTTTGCTGCTGTTAGGCTGGGCTCATTCTTTAGGAAGCGATACATATTGGGTTCGCAGTGTAAACTGCAGGTTCGTACTTTTGACCTTTGTGGGCTACGTCCTGGTGATACGGTATTCATTATTAATGGCATTAGAAGGGATGGACTGAGAAAAGCACGATGCGTAGTTAGATCCGGCAAATTCACATAAAGTCAAAGCGACTACTTTACATGCAATTAAAGTGATGTGTCGTCAAGGTACTTTTTTGACAATATGCGGTGACACCCAAGTTAGGGTCAACGGTGGGCAATCTCGTGGAGTCTGGAATGTGATAATAAATCAAACGGCTTCATTGCTTCTCAGTGTCCGCCCATACTTTTTACTTGAGAGAATCATCGGTAGGATTCCCAGTGGTTCTACTACCCTGTCTAAAATTCTATTCATTCGATTATGAATCAGTGTAATAACAAAGAATTCACAAGGAAATACACCTGAGTAGACTAATTCGTCGATTGGACTCTCGATGGGGTTTAGCGCTCTGGACATGTAGAGTGAGCTAACTGAAGCCCGGATCGCAACGCTGCGGTTGGACGGAGTTTATTGCCAGTAGACTATACCGCTTCTAGCCGGGTGGTCAAAATTTCGACCCATGATCTGTATTTCATGTATTGTAAGGAATTACGGTACGTAATGTAACCGAAACTGCTCGTATGGCTGGCTATCCATAATTATCGGCCACTCCTCCGGGGCCGTCTGTTCCTGGGAAATGATATCCTCTTTTCGAAGCGGCTCCGAATCTGGCGCTTAACGCTTAATGGAGCTAGGTTTAATGGGGGGTGACTGTTCTCAACGGCTTTTATCTGATTTTTGCCCTTGTGTGTGTTTTCCCAAAACGAAAAGTATACATGACTGGTGTTCAATGTCCTGGCGAAGAAGACTGTAATTTATTGAAGTCAATCAGCGAGCGTATTTCCTATTTTGGGAAAAATCTTTTTATCTTTTTCTGCTTTCGGTCTGATCAAAGCTCGAGCCCAATTTAATTAATTGATCGGTCAACCTTCTCGCGTAGGTTACACAACAGTTCTTCGATTTCAAATCGTAAGGAGAAAATTGATGCCGAAAATCACAACCTAATTATGGTGTCAACGATCATTCAACATGTCGAGTATTTTCTTTTGGAAGGAGGAGGGGGGGACTTAATAGCGGATCGAGCAAGACGAGGTAATGTGAGTTCGGGGTGGCGGGAAGCGAAAATGGATGGCATATCGTTACTTTGTACGTACTATACGAATACTAAAACTATATTCCTTTGCTGGGGTAACATTTGATTCTTCTTACGTATATCGAGGTTCACTGTCCGATCTACCAGATGACATCTGACTATTTAGCATTAACACACGGAAGTGAAACACATGTACACGCACACACACACCACACACCACACACATAGACACAGACACACATACCAGTCAGCCGCGTAAGCGGTATTTGCCACTTTTGTGCTGTCCTTGCGCACCGTTTCGGTGGCCAGACCTACATGTCGCAAAACCCATCAAGCGAACTAAAAGTCTTGGCTTGTCGGGGAGCTAGGATGACATCATGACAGGCGAAGATCGATGAATGGGGGAAAGGACCCTCGCTACTGTTTCAGCCACAACAAAACAGTCATTGGTTCAATGCGGATAGGGGAAAGTGTCAAGAGCTTTGGATATCAATCATTGACATACCGAGCTTTTTTTTTTTTTTTTTTTTTTTTTTTTTTTTTTTTTTTTTTTTTTNGACAGTTCTGAACAGAGAGATAAAAGGCAATGTATGTGGCTTTAGCTTCTGATATTTGCCCTAGTCTGAATGCAGCTGACACGGACGGTGATTGGCGCACGTGCTAAGCAGCGGGCTCCGCCGATAACGAGTGTTTGGGGAGAAGATCGGCAATTGCCCGGCAATAAGTGCCGACCAATCAAACAGCACAAATCCGGATGACTCAGCCGTGCGTTGCATCGTTTAGGCATAGTGCCCTTCCAAAGAAGTGGAGGCGGAGAGAGGCTGCAGCTTAGCTGATAATAATTAATATCATATTTGTCTGGATCGGTCTTGATTGTTATCGACTGCGGTAGTAGAAGAGAGATGGTATTATAAGCGTTTAATTCCACAACACATTTGTATTGTTAGGCTTAATCTGTGCGTTCCCTTTGCGGGTGTTTCTCCAGTATCATGACGCAAGTGCCTCATTTTTCGGTGTCGGTGTCAATCATGTTGGTATCCTTTTGATACCCGGAATTTTTTACCGGTTTGCGGAAGCCGTCGCCTCAATCCGAACGGTTTGACCATGGACCCCTTGTCCTGATTCTCGACTAGTAATCGTTTTGTTTTTCACCAATTTCACTTTTACCGTTTCCGCCTTTCTACTTTGTTTCTTTTTTTTCTTTTTTTTCTTTTTTTTTTTTTTTTCGTTACTATTTTATTATTTTGCGGGGAAGCCCAAAGCTTATGAACGCCAGTCAGGCCGAAGCGTCCACTACTCATGCAACAGAATTGAGGCACACGATCGACGGAACAAGTGGCGAGAATGGCACAGACCGCAAACCAAAGTACACAACACAGCCTAAGAATGGACGAATGGGTGAGGGGCTGACTTTCCATCACATGGATGGGCCTTTTTTTTGTTGTTGTTGTTGTGCAGAACAGTTACTGTATTGAGCTATTTGACGTGGCGAGAAAGTCGAGAAATTTTTTCTGCTCTGCCTGCCCTGCCGCTTTGGCCCAAATCTTTTATTATGGGGGTAGGGCTACTCTGTACATCACACGAGATTGATATGCGGGAGAATAACTGTTTACAACATAGTACAATCATACGGGCAGGGCCAACGAATCAGAGATTGTATGTCGGGAGCCTTTTCCATCAACTGATCCGCCCGTCGCCGACGATTGTATGGTGGGCTCGACCACTCAAGGAGACAGACACAGTCTTCTTACAATGGAGCTATGTCATTGATATTGCGATTCACACCCTCTATCATAACGTTACTGGCCATTGGGGCGCGTCGGCTCCCGGTAGGCCTTAGTCAGTCTTATCTCGTGGTATACTCTGTTGGGAACCTGGTTACGTCGATACATACACACCGATGCTGTCATATTGGTCAAGGGTGCGGATCTCCCAGTGGTGGATGCTGCTTTCGTATAGACCTGGACGGCTGTTGGGGTTTGGGCGCGGGAAGTATGTTGCATGACAACTAGCATATGCAAGTTACAGTTTTAGCAGGCATGAAGACAACAACAAGGTGTCACAAATTAATTACATTCCCCAGAATAAAAACCTATGTGGACAAGCTGATTGGAGAGACCGGGATTCTTTTGCGAACGAATCGCACGAGTAGATTGGCCGGGATTCTGCAGATCGCCGTCCGCTCTGAATAGAGTTGCTATTGACTGCTGACCTATTCCATGTGTTTCTGGAATCTAGTACTAGCTTTGTGTTCCTACAGTGCACAGAAGCACTTGGCTATCATGCCAGAAGCTGATAGTTACTTAATGCCACTTTCTTAGTAACTGACTTCGTCGCCCGGCCCCACCGCGGCCCTTGCTAACTTATCTGATTAACCGCAGCCAGAGGGTGGGGCGGGCCTGCGTCATAGGCTGGCTGCTGGCCCCCCCCGGGTCTGGATCCCGATGGATTCAACCCTTTCTTACCCTTTGGCTCTCTCGAAGAACGGGGGTTGCATTCTGAAATTATTGGTACACAAGCCTAGACATGGCCCAGAGAGCTCGCTTTGGAGGACTCAGCTCTCGTGGACAGCGTGTAGGCAGAAAGAGCCATCAGAGCCCTCCGGATGTAGCATCGGCTCACAACTGTCTGTATTTATTGGATTTCCTTTTCTGCACCCAGCCAGTTGGGAATGCTATACCAGAATACAGAGTACCCGACTCGAAACTAGTTCGCCCGGCACACCGGACAATTCTCCGCAAAAGTCAAAAATCCCATATCTCAGCTCGGGTCAGCAATATTAATAGACTGCGGAAGACGGTGTCAAGGCCAACTAGGGTTAGCCAGACCTGCTGCAGTCTTTCTCTGGGGGTCTCTTCTCTTCCGTATGCTGGGAGGCGTCAATTAAACTCTAGCCCTCTGGTAGCGAGCTGGTCCTCCCGGGACCAATGGCCGTGCGGAACCAAACCCATGGATCGGTGGCTTACCGTATTTCATCGCAGCAGAACTAAATCGAGTAACTAGCTTTTGTGTTTCTCTTTTTTTTCGCCTCTGTAATCTCCTCCACCTGCTCCGTTGGACACAATCGCGCTTAGATCGAGACTGCTGGACCGAGGTACCATTCATTCTGACGGATCTGATTGGTTGCCGGTCGCTCCTGACAAGAGGAAAAGGAACCCATCTCCGTTCGAAGAGCTTGGCTCATCAAAAATGCTCAATGCACATAAGAACTGTCGAGCGGTCCGTTTTGTCGTCATGGCTGTGGGGAATGAAGCGACCTCCTTCGGATCGAGCCAGTCGGAATCGCGCAAGACCACCATCACTAGGGAGCGTTATGTTGTCCCCGGGGGGGGGGGGGGGNCTTTAAAATTGGCTCCGCTTATTGATTCTGCGGTTTTGCGGTCTCGCCACCTCGTTTACGCCTTTCCTCTCCTTTTTTTTTTTTCGGCTATAATCTAAGAATAGTTTGTAGAAATTTTCACAGTAACCTGTAGGCCGCCGGGTGATGAGCGAAACGAACGATGTGAATGAACAGACCCCTGCCCGTTATCATTGATCCGTATGCAATCATGATCAATCCAATGAACAAATGCCAATTGCCATATACGGGCTCCGCGCTAGTACGCATCTTCCAACCACTTTACCGAGTTCAAACTTACCGAGCGACGTGTACTACGCCGTACTCGGCTGTCTCCTGTTTACTTTTACAATACATCCGTACATACCGCGGGCCGTACGAAGACGGATACGACCCACCAGGAGACGTGGTAGCAGTCCCCACTCCGCGGCCGCTCAGTTCGGTATTACATATTCTTTTGAGCAAACATGTACTCTTGATGATGGCAGTGGTGGTCGATAATTCGGTTCTCAACCAAAGCCATGATGCAAGACCCAAGCACGGAACGCCGGCATGTGGCGCGCTCCATCCTTGTCATTAAGGCGGAAAGCGTTTCCCGTTCAACACTTGGTGCTGACCTGGCCGCAAGGGGAATATATGGGTTTCGCTTGACAGGCGGGACCCGTCGCTTTGCTCAGGG
The DNA here is from genome assembly GCA_001657655.1 of Talaromyces piceae. Lineage (NCBI taxonomy): Eukaryota > Fungi > Ascomycota > Eurotiomycetes > Eurotiales > Trichocomaceae > Talaromyces > Talaromyces piceae. The sequence goes on from JNNX01000009.1 coordinate 961,316, forward strand.
CTGAGACGAAAGCCGCGGTCCGTGTGTAGAATCAGCATAGTAGTACAGGATACAGAGGGCAGAAAAGGGTAATGAATGGTGCTGGTTCCGTAGTTATGTGCAGAGTGCTCCGTTGCTCCGTAATTATTGTCGACTAGTTATCAGACGTTTATCATAAGGATGCGATGCATACTATATGGTAACTGTACCCGGTCGTTACTTCCGAGCCGTACAGAACCCTCTCCTGGATCCATAACGTCTTGTAACCGCCATACCGTGGTTTCCCTGCGAGAGCGGGTAGCACCGCAGTTCCTTCCCCGCCCTTGTAAACCCAATACGCAGAATCGTATTGCCTTACCGTATGTACGGCTGCTTCTCTCTGCGAGTCTCTCCACCACCTGCTCCTGCTCGTTCGTCGTCGACCTCCCTCCCTCCTGATCCTTATTTTTTTCGCTTCCCTCTCTTCTCCTCTTCTTTTTTTTTCCCCCCTTCTTCTTCCTATTCTAAGTTCTACCGTGGCGTTGTGGTGTGTACGCGTGTCGTGTTATCGCCTCTCAAGTTCTTGTACCACTGATCTACCGGCCGCCTCCCTCCTCATTCAGCCACAACCTTCGCTCATCCTAATCTCGTTCTCTTTTCCCCATAGTAACGTTATTTAATACTTAACACTACCGATTCGCCTCTCTCATACAATACCCGATCTCTCACGCCAACCTCTTTTGTTTCCTTGCCATCATACCGTCTCTCGCAGGCCTAAATCCCAAATCATCTGAGTTGGAGTTCTCAACTTGTATGAATTAGACCGCCCGGTTTTTTTACGTTTCTAAATCCTTCCCGCGCGCGACACTTGGTTCCCCTCTCTTTTCGCCCGAACCTTACTCCGGCCGCTATCGTGCACATTTCCGGCCTCAGACGTTTCTTGACCGTGACCTGGATCTTGACCTCACTCCTTCCCACGCTTATTGTTCAAAAGGGTAACATACCATCGACAGCCTAACTAGGATAGAGGAACAGAAGGCAAGAAGAAACAATCAAAGAAAAGGGAGAGGCTGAATTCGCAACTCATTCTTACCACTTCGGTCATCACCTTCAGAGATCAATTTGTTTCTGCGCTTGATCCGGATGTTGCACTTGGTTCGGCTGTTGTCTTTTTTCGGTATTGATCTCTCTGCGTCAATCATCTTGCCATAAGCATTTCAGTCCTAGCGACTTTTCGTCGCCCCAGATGTTTCGCAACAGGTATGTAACCCCGCGAATCCTCAACTCTGGGGCCGCCTCTCGCAGCTAACGCAACCTCTCTTCTCTCCAGAAGAACGTCACAGAAGCCAGATGAGGAGCTTATCAACAAGTTCCGCAACTCGTTTCCCAATGTCGTCTCGGCTGCCTCTTTGTCTGCCCGCGGCCAGCATGCCGGCTCCGTCAACCCGGCAGCTATAGAGGCCGGAGTGCACGGCAGGTTCGTTCAAAGTCCTTTCGCGTCGCATTCTGCAGATGCGGCGTTTGGTTTCTGCTTTCACTAAGTCGAACGTATAGTACCGAACATGACGATATCAAGCTCAACGATCCAACCCCAAAGGCGCTCCAAGACATCAGATTCACCCCATCTGTCATGGATCCGAATTCGTATCAGTTCATGGCTCTTGCCAACCAGCCTGCCGGCTGCTATGTGCCCTCTACCGGAGGCATGACTACCATGTACCACCACCAGGCCGGCGACCTGCACACCCCGCTGGCTTACAGTCTCGCCACGCCGCTTTCGATGAACAACCCACTTTCGTCGACGCTACCTGTTGACCCCACCAGCGACATGAACATTGACTACCACAACATGCACGACCAGTTCATGCCCCACCAATTCCACAGTATGGACTCTTTTTCCGAGCAGGCCGGATTCACCGGGTCGTTCATCCCTCGAGACTCCGGCTATGATTCCATGGATCGGCCCGAGGAATCCTCGATGGACCAAATGACCGTCCCAAATGCCCAACCGATCAACCTGATGATGCCGAATGTCGGTTACGCAGAGGAGATGGATCTTAGTGCGGAGACACACGGAGAGAAGTAAGTTGGAATGATCTTCTTGTTTATGCCATCGTTTTATATTGGGTAATGGCAGTCGCGTCGGCTGTTCCTTTGCGCTTGGATTGTTTCCTGACCGCTATCTCCAGGTTCCGTTACGGCGTCTCGCTGCGCGCTCCCACAGCCATGATCAAACAACCCGACGAGATTCCCGTCACCTACCTCAACAAAGGCCAGGCGTATTCGATCTCGGTTGTTGATACCGCTCCCCTTCCTCCCAGCTCACAACCTTGCAAGTATAGGACCTACATCCGTGTCTCCTTTGAAGACGAACAGCAGAGATCGAAACCGTCGGCCTGTTGGCAATTATGGAAGGAGGGTCGGGGTTCGAGCGAAGCCTACCAACGCGGGGGCAAACTCCTCGCCGTCGAATACGTCGATCCGAACCAGAACGGCGAAGAAGGCCAGCGCAGCCGCCAAGTCGAACTGCAGAGCGCCTCCTTCGATGGATTCTGCGTCACATGGACTGCCAATTCGGCGACCGGGACGGCGGACTGTGCCCTCTCGGTGCGCTTCAACTTCCTCTCGACCGACTTCAGTCATTCCAAGGGTGTCAAAGGCATCCCGGTCCGGCTGTGTGCCAAAACCGAGGTGCTGACTCCGACCGACTCTGTCTCGGGCCTGCCCACTTCCGAAGTCTCGTACTGTAAAGTGAAGCTTTTCCGTGACCACGGCGCAGAGCGCAAACTGTCCAACGACATTGCTCATGTGAAGAAGAACATGGAAAAACTGAAACAGCAAATAGCCCAGATGGAGATGGGTGGAGGTAATTTTGGCAAACGCAAACGTAGCAATGTCTCACTGGGACTCAAGGTTTCTGACAATCGACCAGTCAAGCTGCCCAAACACAAGCGAACCTGGTCCATCGGCTCCCAAGAAGGCGCGGGGAAATTGTCGCCCGAGGATGATCTCCACTACCGTTATTCGATGCTGCAGGACATGTTTTCGTCTACTCGACCGGTCAGCGTTTTTAATTTGCGTGGCGACGAGCACGACGATCCCGATCTTTATCCGGTCTTGTTGCCCAGTGACATCCCCGACCAGAAGTTTGAACAGCTATCTCGCCAAAATACCGGCGGCTCCCTTCATAGCATTGATGGCACCGGCGTCTCGAGCATTCTGTCTCCGAGCAACAGCAGTATTTCGCTTAATTCGCCTCATCGACCGGCGGACTGTCAATTATCCGGCCATGTGCCTGGCCACCATGAGCCGATGGATTGGTCCAACGTCAACACGCAGGCTACTCTGAATAAGCCGGTGAAGGTCAAGAAGAACACAACAACTGGTTATATTGAAGCCATAGACATTGACCCCACTTACAACCCGCCATCAGAACGTCCCCCAAGACCAAGTAAGTTTTGTTCCTTGATTATTTGATTGTCAAAAAAAAAAAAAAAAAAAAAAAGAAAGGGCCTTGTATTCTAACACTTCGTGTCACAGTTGCTTGCTTTTATGTCCGCTTCGCATCTGACCAAGGCGATGACTACTACCGTGCTGTTTACCTGACCGAGCGTACTGTCCGCGATCTGATGCAAAAAATATCGGAGAAATACCAAGTAGAAACGGACCGGATCGTTCGAATTCTCCGTGTCAATCAAAACGGATTGAAGATTATGGTGGACGATGATGTGGTCCGACATCTTCCAGAGGGCCAGGACATGGTAGCTGAGTTCTCGGATGCGTCCAGAGTCGAGATTGCCACGCCCGACACCAGCACACCCTCCTCCGCCATCGAGGTTAACCTGACGTATTGAGTTATTCTCGTATGATCTTTACGACGCTGTTTCTTTTGTTTTCAATCATATGATTTGCTGACATGGGTATTTTCCTGGGTCTCGTTTATAATACTATATGCTTTATTCTGTGCATGCCTCGCGGTTTCGATAGCTGACGAACTTATTTCTTTTTTCTATCTCTGGTTACACACGTGCCATCTTATGTCTTATTGTGTCTTTTGGATCTGCTTGCTCTATACGGCGTTTGGGCGGTTTGGCCTGAATTTGTCGGTGTTTTGCTTTTTTGTCTTTTTCTTTGGAGTTGAATACGGAGATAATATACGAGTCTCCGAGCAATGATATCCATGTCGTCATAGTCTGCTATCTTTTGTTATTTTTTGGCATTTTGTCTATGACTCTGCGTTGTTTTGTTTTTGGTCGCATCTCTGCGTATACAAAAGGGGATTTCTTGATTTTACTGCGAAACCACGGAGGAGATAAACGGGGCCATCCAAGCGACGTCTGTGACGCATAGCATTATACACATACATCACAGACACCTTTCAGATTTGTTACTCAAACCTATTATTGTTTAATCGTTTCTATTTTCTATTTTCTATATTCTCTCCTCAGTTCTGCTTTGATACTTTGCAACATTCAACATTCAGCTTGGGAGGGCATGGTATGAAGTACACGAAATTGATACCCTGCGAGCTTTTCTTTCTGGACACGTGGAAACGTCGTTCATAACGGTGTTTTGACTTTCTGCACTGGTATAGTGCGATTGATTGAAGGACTTATCAGATGAAGGAACTATGTACACGACTTTGGACAATGGCGGATCAGGATGCAGATTAGGAAATGTCAATGCAAATTGCAGCTCACTAAATACGATTAAGATCTAGAACCCGCTAGAGAATTATGACAAAACATGAAAATAGGGTATAGCGTTCTGCTGTCATGATCACTATAGGGGAAGGTAAAGCATAGAACGGTATTCCGTGCATTACATGCATGGATTCGGGCCTTGGTCCAACGAAGCGCAAGATGTGCGGATCGCAACATGCGCGAGGATGAAAATTACCACGTAGCTGATGAGCCTTGAGCTTCTCTGATATTCTTCAGCCTTCACCAGAACCTAATCATTAGTTAGGAGTCATTTAATTTAGTCGAACTAACTCACGGATAAAGTTCGCCAACGGCCAATGATGTCAGTGTGGATCTGGAAGGGTTACAGTGCTTTTGATTATAGCGAGTTACGGAGCAATGTGCTTCCAGGCCCCGTTCCAGCCTCGACCGGTGGAGATGATGATCTCGGGTGGTATTGATGCTGCCCATCGATCGGGATGGGTTCTTCTGTTTTCTGCGTTCAAGAGAAGAACTCTTTTGCAAAGACTATGAAAGATGTGCATGTCGATCATATCTTGGCAGGAACAATGAAGTGAAGTCCTATATTTACTCTACGGAACCAAAGAAAATGATAGTCTATCAAAAAGGCCAAGCTGGTGTCAATAGACTTATTGTCTGTGGTTCAAACCCCAAACTGGGGTATACTCTCGGGCGCTACGTCACTTTGCAGGCAATTTCCAAGATTTCTGGCGACTTTGGACTGACAGAGACTAATCAACAGTACCACGAATTCTAAGATGCATGTACTGTAACTAGTTACCGTCTTGGCGGACTAATTTGGGGAGTAACGTATGGTATTTCTGTATTTTACGAGTATTACCGTTTCATTGATTTTCATTTGTTCAGTTATCAGTTACCAAACCGTTTTTTTTTTTTTTTTCTTTCTTCTTTTTTCTCGCTTTACTTGTCTTTTCTCTTTGTTCTATTCTTTATCTGTAAACTATCACATATTAAATCGATTATCGGAGACTAAAGACTTTGTATCAATAACATAGACAGATCCCAGGAGTGAATACAATCTCACTCGTACGCTGTGTGATCTATACTTTGTAACTGTATTGACGGAGCCGAATAGAGCAAGAGCCCAGCAATGAACTAATGTAAAATTTAGCGGCATTGGGTGGAAATGCGAGCCATCCCGAGCCGTCTCGCCAAGAAGTCCTGCGTTGATCCGAGCGCAGTGATGGATCGGACTAATTAGGTCTGGACCGGGGTCGGTTTTCACACCGCTGACTTTTGGGTATTACTTGGCTTGTTAGCTAGTTGTTATTGACCTTTTGCTGCGAAGGATTTCTGAATTAATACTCCAAGTTGGGTGGTTGCAATGCACCAATGTGCTCTCCCATGGTATATTGACCCGCGTGCTAGGTGCGTGTGCGCTGGAAGGATTCAAAGGATCATCAGATCTTAGCGACCTGCTCGGGAATGCTGACTGTTGCTGGGTATATCTGACTGTTTGGCTCTGCGACTGAAGCTTAATCACCTACACACCAGCAGCCTTTGTCCCGCTGTTGTGGTTCGGTTCTGCCAAGGGACGATTTGGAGGATGGCTGTGACTTGCGCCTGGGTGTGCCCAGGTCTCTGTAAATATACAATATATTCTAAATATAGTACGTAATGCTTTAGGGGCCCAAGTTATATACGTCCTGATGGTCGCACGCATGTTGTTCGGTGTAGAGTATAAAATCAAGTTATCATTTACACCCTAATTTTGGCTAAAATCCATGTTGCCTCGACTTGGCGGTTCCGTGAAGCCCTAAGAAGCAGAAACTTTCCTAATCCGGAAACATTTTGAATGTGTGCCACGCTTTTGTTGCCTTAGGAGCTAGGGGCTGTCGACCATGGCGGCTATGTTATCAATCAAAAGATAACCTAGGACAAAGTATATCAACATATATCAATTGAAATGAATTCTCACCATCTCGCTGTCCGAGGCAGGCTCGTCCTACACTGATTTTATACCATCTTTCGACAGCAAATTTGAGACGAGGGTAGCATGTACCTGCCTAAGTGAAAATTCTGAGAAACCTACCGATTAGGTCACAAAAGTAACACAGTACTCAGAGTAGCTTCCTTGTACAATGAGCGTGCTCCTTGTAGCCATCCCAACCCCCGTCATCCCAGCCATCTTCCCCTCTGATTGAACACGGAAAAAGTGAGTCACTCCTCATTTTGTGTCACCTTGCTTCCCCTTTTCTTCCAACACCATGTCAGTCGCTTTTCAGCTTTCAATCTTTTCACTTCGTGGACTATCATTCTTAAGGAAATTCCTAATTGTTTGCAATTCAGAAAAGACCAAAGAAGAAAGAAAGCAAATAGAATATCATCTTCACCAGAGATGTACAAGCTAATTACCTATCTCGTTGCTTTTGTATTTACGGGCCAGAGTCTCTGTCGGAGTATGTTGCCACTCTTCTGCAAGGAAATGTGATTCCGTTTTGGATTCTCCAGCTGCTTACTCTACTTCTTGCTATCAAAAACAGCTAATATCCGGCCGGACTTTGCTCGTAAGCCTTTCCCACTCCCCTTTCACCTCTCTGTATCTCTCTTTTTCTATCGTTGTTCTTTGGAAAACTGCTAACAAGTACGGTAAAAAGATGCATCGGACAAGCGCATTCCGGCAAAGGCGATATCCTTGGGAAATCTCCTAGCTCGTGCAGGCAAGTCTCATCAGCAACGGATTCTAGGACTCGTCAAATTGCTTACAACGCAGAAAAAAAAGAGACCACTACCGTGACCGTCCCCGTCAGCTGCGAAAAAACCACCTTTGTCACACACGTAGAAACAGCAACCGCCCAAGAAAAATACACAGCTACAGCCGGACCAGTCTCTGCCGCGACAACAGCAGTCCAGTCATATCCTAGCAATCCAACAGCAGCAAGCGTTGTCACACAGACCTCGACCCCAACATCAGCACAGCCTGCTTCGGCCGCAACGATTGCAAGCAGCTTTGCGAATTCGGCAGTCCCCAGTTCGAGCACCATCCCAACAGCAACGAATGCTGGAGAATCAAGATCAGGAGCGGGAGTCGGGGCAGCAAGTGCTCAGCCAAGTCTAACGCCGACTCCGACTGTGTCTACTGTTATTCCGCCGCAAACGAATGTTGCTGTGGGGCTGACACAGTTTAGCACTTCTCTGGGCCTGTGGGTGTTGTTGGCTATTAGCTTTCTCGTTGGCATCTGATCAAACAAACGCTACGGTGGGATGCAGGAATGAATTTGCATGCGTTCATAAGCCGGCCAACGGGGATGGGTACCAAAACTTCCCATCCCACGCGTTCTTTTGTTCCTTTTCTACCTGCTCGATAAAAGCCTTTCTTCTGGGAATCAGTGTTTCAAGACCTATCTAGAAAGACTAAACATTGCTGCTCGGTTTCTTCAAAACCACTGAGTCTTGTTCACAATTTAATGGTGGATTTAATTACTGGACAGAGGTACTTTTTTAGATTCTCAAGCATCAAATAATATGATTTGGGGGTATCTATTGCAAAAAGAACAGTCAAAAAAAATAAATAAATAAATAAATCAGAGACACATATGTAAAAATGATCAAGCATTCACGAAGAAGTTCTCGACAACGGAGGTCAGTGTTCATCCCCTTATTGATCGATATCCTCAGAGCCAATCCTAAAGTACTCCAGCAGAAGCCTTCTCAACCTCTCTGCCCAGCGCACAGATACGGCATCCGTCGCCGACCCGGTCTCGTATTAACCGGGCTGTTGTGACTTTGGGCCCGATGGTTCGCGACGTGCCGTAGTAGGGCGTATCTTCACCTTCCTGTGGTTGCTGAGCCTGTAAGGTTTCGAGCGAGGCAGTTGACTGCTCATCCTCGTCTTTGTTGCCGTTGTTGTCATTGTCATCATGGATTCTGTGTGAGTGCGGGGGCGCTCGCACATGTGAGAGATGAAAGACATGGCCGCATGCAAATCCAACCAGGATATCTTTTTCTATATCCGATCAGCTAACAGTATCTATCATTCAAGGAAGTATGGAAAGTTACCATTCTCATGAAAAGGCTTGAGACAGCCCCCACATAGACCGGATGACACTCGGCGTTGCTTGAGTGCCGGACCGCGCTCGTCGCTTTCCTCTGCACCGAGCTTGTCGATCTCTTCGCGTTCTCTCGAGTTCTCTGGTGCCCCCGAAGCCGCGTTTGGCGACACGCAGACGTCAAATTTGATCCCCCGACGTTGTTCCCGTCTCAAAGCGTCCATGCCAATGGCGACCTCGCTCTGCAAGACTTTGGCTGCTCCCCGGCTGATGGTAGCCTGGACATCGTGATCGCGAAGTAGCCGCGTCAGCCCGTCCCGAAGCCCTTCAATCTCCAACCCGCTTGGAATGCGTCTGACCAGCTTGATCGGGTCAATGGACGTCCCCGCTTCAGTCAGTAAGGCGTGTATAAACGCCGGTTTGTCCATGGAGTAATTCAACAAGTCTTCCCACAGGTCAGAATCTTCTTGGGCTTTGGCAAATTCGATCGCCTGTGAGACATCGTTCAAATCGGAGAGGATCAAACTCAACGCCCTCTTGGTTTGTCCCGTCTTGGAGAGGAGGTAAACTAGCTCGGACGTGTACCGCCGCGCCTCACAGATATTGCAGGCTTCGTCAAAGGAATAAGACGTGCTTGTTTGTAAGAAATCCATCAGCAACTGCCGGTCATAGTCGGCAAACAAGTCCAAGGCAACGTCGGCAAACGGTTCCACAAGAGCTCTACCCTCGTCAGCTGCAAGTTTTTCAGCGGCATCCCTGGCATGACGGCCGCGACCTCGGAAACGGGGTTTTTCGGTCCTGGAAGGATGGTCTTCCCCATTCCAGAGGGCCCGGAGATAAAAGAACAGATAGAGGCGACCAGATGGGGTCTGTAGCTGTGACACAACCGTTTCGGGATGTACAATGCCGTTGTAGGCCTCTCTCACAAGGATTTTGATGGACTCTGCAGTAGCCGTTTCCAGTTCAGGAATAGAAGCCTTCTCAACCTGCTGCTTTGAAACGCGAATGAGGATGAATTTCAGGACATCGTCGGAAATCGCATGTGCTAGTCTAAAATCTCGAATAAGAGAGAGAGCAGCCTCGGCATCTTGGAGTCGTATATAGCATCGCAAGGCCTCGCGCTGGCGCCCATCAGCCAAGAACAACTTGGCTAGCTTGTCCATCAGAATGCGCCATTCGTCCGACTCAACCTTGAGATCTGGAGACTCCAGTGAGCTCTCAATTGCTGAGACAATGCTTGAGATATCAAAAAGATCTGGGGGCCATTGGTCTAGTAACTGCTCGAACCGCCGTTTGTCATGAGAAATGTAATGTTTCAATATATCATCAAATAAATTCGCTGGAAGGGGTGGTAAGATGTCAATCGGGATATGAGGCGTGATCTCGTCGAACTTGCCAGCCTCTATGAACTTCCAGATCCAATACTCCCATCTAGAGCTTGTGTTTAGGACTCTAGTGCTTATCTCGCCTGCCTTTTCCCATTGACCGTCCTGGACGACCTGTTCAAGCCATAGCTCCCCAATGCGTCGCTTTTCCTTCTCAGCAATCGTATTCGACGGTTGGCCGATGGTTGTCACGGAAGCATTGTCATCTGCAAAGAACTCGGCTAAGCTGGTCTGGGATCTCGCATAGTCTGCGTGGCCCTCAGAAGCTGGGTTTGCAGCTTCAGGGTGCTCGTCAACCAGCTTCCAGGCCTCTTCATATCTCTCGCGTGACTCCAGCCAAGAAAGATGATCCGAGAGATCCGTTGGGGCAGCGGCTATGCAGTCAAACGGGCTGTGAATGAATATCTTCATTCCCTTGGCTGCAGAAATAGTCTGAAATTCCTTTGGCATTGTGGATGATGTTGAGGCAGGGTTGGAGATGAAAGAGCTGGGGGCTTTATCTGAGCTTTTGTCGCCATTGCTTCCTGCACTCCGAATGCTGGCATTTGAAGTGAACAGTCTAGCTGGGTACAAAGTGGCGTCCAAAAGCCCTGTACCTAGAGCACCAAAGGCTCCCCGCTGAACAGTTGCTGTCGGGATTCGCGGAGGCGGCAAAATGCTCATATGATAGTCAGATGAAGACAACGTCGAATAACGTTGAACTGAAAGCGTATCGGCGCTAACTTCTTCCTGTGTGTCGACGTCAATCAAGCGAAGCTCAGGCTCGGCTGCCCTTTGTCTTCGGCTACTCTGCGGATGGATTTCAGAATCGTCTTTTTCGCCTTCCAAGTACGACAAAACAAGAAGCAGACTCCGGCTATACATTGCAATACCGGAAATGATGCAGTCGGTTCGCAGACTCAAAGAACTGTTAGTTTTGTACAACACGAGAAGTCATGTCTCCTTGACTCACATTGTGCTCACTTCGGCATCACCGAGCTTTCGATCGCCCACTCGACTTGCAGCCGGAGAGACTCGGTTCGGATAGACATTTATGACCCATATAGTGCCGCCCCAGCCTACAACGAGTTTCTCGACATCTTCGCTTCGGCTAGGGCCTTCATCCTGTTTGTTTTGATCAGCCTTTTGATCAGCCTCTCCCAGCTCGGAAGCTTCTAGAGACTCTTCGTCAACCCATTCAGCATGCGCTTTCCAGACGCTCGCCATCTCTTCCCACTGGGGCCGATTTGGTCTATCTATATGTCTTATCCGCGTCCATGCATGTTCCGCATCGGCTGGGTTCAAATGCAGGTTTGATCGCATAATTTTGATGCCCTCTTCATTGACCCAGACCACGTACTTTCCGGAGAGCGACCATTTGATTGTATTTATGGTACCCTCACCACTGTGTAGAACAGTATCCCTGCCGGCATTGGAGCCCAGACCAAGAGATCCAAGCCACCCTGAAGCGGTAGCCGCAGCACCCCCAAGTGTTGTTGAGTTTTCAGTCGCGCCTTGTCGCCCACCGACGGTGAGAATCAGCTGGCCAGCTCGGCCGCCTGATAGATATGCTCGATCATTTTTATATTCTGGCGAAAGCGCGATGGCGTGCACAGGTCTGCCAAAATTCCGGAGAAGAACATCTTTGGGATCGAGCAGCGAATAAACACAAACATTCCCGTCAATAGATGATGTAGCTATATATATCGAGTTCGAGGGCGTCGCTGGTAGTGCAGGCTGATGGGACTCTCTAGGTCTGCCCTTGGCTCGTTGCGATGCATTTGGCGACTTGGTTGAGGGGTAAGCTTCGTCGTCAGTAGGTCTGACTACATGATTCGACCGAATGCCTGGATTCGGTGGGGGGAACGGTGACGTGGACACAGACGTAATGCTAGCAGAATGCGCGGTATAGACGCGGATAGCTTTGAACGTCGGTAAAGACAAGACATGCTATAGTGATGGTTAATTGTATAGAACCTGTGAAGCTTTGAAGTGCTCGGTCTTACTATATTCCCGTTATGTGTCCCGACTATCTATATGAGCCATCATAGTTAGTTCAATTCCCTCCTTCATACATGATCATACGTAGCATACCATCTTGTCTCCTCCCACGAAGAACGTACTTGTCGCGTCTCCGCCACGGTATAAACTGGGAATATGTTTGGTGAGATAGACGTATTTTAGCCGCGGTTCCTCATCGTCTTCTTCATCTTCTTCATCATCTTCCGTTTCGTCATTCTCCTGGTTGACGTGTTCCTCGCGCACATCATGGCTAGTTTGGCCGCGATTGTCGTCGGCCCCGTGATCACCAGATGATGTATCGTCGGATTGCGACGAGGGGGGTCCCGAGTACTGCGATTGAGGTGGCTCCAGCCCCTCAGAAAGAACAGCAGCAGCGTCGACCGACTCCATCTTTTGGGGCCAGAGCAGCGCGTTGCTAGAGAGCCCGGTCAAAAGGGAAGCAACCAGTAGTCACAGACGAAGCCTAATAGCTCCTCTCGGAGATACAGCGAGGTCATGCGCGGGGTGACTAAGCAGAAGACCCGCAATGACGCCGGTCAAAATGCTTGGCATCGAGTGTTTGTTGCGAACGAAAGTTTTCCTCTTTAGCCATTGCTTATAGGCATTGGGAAAGGACTCGCTATCGCAAGCCGTTGGGCACGGTGATCGTGCCCTAGCACACCGATTAGTACTTGGTACCCGTTCCTCCGCGACTGCCTCGATTTGCCATCATGTTTGCCCGTTCGCGGATGTGTTCCGTGTCCCGCAGGTGGTCAAGACCGCAACAGCCGATTTTACGAACATCAGCGTTTTCCTTGAACAAGCGAAGCAACTTCTGCTCTTCAGCAGCTAAGTTTGCTCCTAAACAACCTACAGCAGGAGACTCCTCCCAGAAGAAGGAGAGTATCAACTCGGGGAATACCACCAACGCTGTCCGGAGGAAGACGGCCGCAAACACCTCCCTTCGAAGAGTCGCAGTAGAGGCACAACGCTCAAGGGATGGTATCCTATCTAGGGCCCAGCTGCAAGAAAAAGGGATCGGTCAAACCAAGGTCCTTGCTTCCCGAGATAATGTTACTTGGGACTTGCTGATGTTTGAGCTAGACTGTAACAGCATACGCCGTTGCGGAGCGGTTCGATCTGTCTCGAATTAGAGATATTCTACAGGCGAAAGGCTACGAACCTGATCCTTACCACACTCAACTGTATCCGCAAGTGCTACATTTTCAGGTTCCGCTCGATTCCGTTCGCCGAATGACAAATCCGAACGTTACGGACCTGCCTTCGGACGAAGTCGGAGATATTTTTATCTTTCCTTCTGGAACTGTCGTTGCGTGGTCACTTCCGGACAGCTTCACCTCATACTTTGCTTCTAGAACACTACAACCGGCCGCTATCGGACAGCACACAGACAACCCGGAGACAGAAAATCTGGATTTTGTGGAGGATGCAGAGCGAGATAACAGCTATATCAAGGGGGACACAATCGTGCTGGGCACGAAACAGAACCCGAAGGACCCACAGCCAACCTCGTTCAGCCGGCAGAGTATTGAGACGGTATTGACGAAAATCGCGTTTTCCTCCGGGCTAGCGCGCAGCACCAAGTTGGCTGTACTTGAGAGCCTTCTGCTTGACTATTTCGAGTCGACCCGTGACATTCCGACGTTGTTGTCGAAAGGCTCACGGCTACCCTTTACGCGGGACTTTATCCTCAGAAAGACGGGCCAGCTGCTAAGCGTACGGGCCCAGCTAAATCTCTATTCCGAGCTTACCGATTCTTTGCCGGATATCTTCTGGGACAGCCGCCACGACCTAGGACTTGAGGGATACTACGAACAGGTGGGCAGGGCCCTGGATGTCGGCATCCGCATCAAGCTGTTGAACGAGAAGATGGACTACGCGCAGGAAATCGCGAGCGTACTCCGCGAGCGTCTGAGCGAGACCCACGGACTCCGCCTAGAATGGATTATAATCCTTCTCATTGCTGTCGAAGTCGGCTTTGAGATTATGCGTCTAGTAAAAGAGCGCGATCAAGCCAAACAGGAGCCAGCAAGAACCGCGTGAAGCACAAGATGACGGAAAGTGCAAGTTCACGAGACACTTTATACATGTACATTAGAACAGCGATACCCCATTCCTCAGATAACGAGCCATGTAGAAATCTATATACTTGTATGTAATTTTATATGTAGCTTATACACAAGTCTTATAGCATGTGAATATCGCATACATTATCACGACCTCGTTGATAGACGTGGCTGTCTGTTCCTGGCCGCCTGACCGATGACTTGGGCGCAGCCAATGGGAAGCTCGAGAAGTGGAGCTCCACATACCCTCAGGTCATGCGACAACTACAGCTACTTGTGTTAAGAGATCTTCCAGCGATGTTCAGCGTTGACAAACTTCTTTGCTCATTCTTTGCAAGCTGAAAGTTGGAAAGATTGTAATTACTGAGTATCTGAACGTTTCATAGTGGCGTTGGGGAAACAATGCAGATGCAAGTTCTCCAGCAACTGCCCGGCCCGCAACGATTACTCCAGTCATTAATCGGAGCTCTCAGCCTGCTGGGCTCCAACTCGGAAAGAAGCTCTTTGCAAGACACTCGTTTCTCTACCTGTCCTTTACCGGAGCTGAGCTGCAAGACACGGTTTGACAACCAGGACACATGCTGTTTCAACTATCCCGGCGGCCATTTCGAGCAGACGCAGTTCTGGGATGCAGATCCGGCTATTGGTCCTGATGACTCCTGGACGATACACGGGCTGTGGTGCGCATAAACTCTCTTTGTCCTATGATCTTCTTGTTCGTTCTTATTAAAGAGTAGCCTCTGACATAGAACAGGCCCGACCATTGCGATGGAGGGTACGACCAATACTGTGATAATCGCAGACGGTACAGCAACATCTCCCTAATTCTGGTGGACTCTGGTCGCGGCGATCTACTTGAATATATGCAGAATTACTGGAAAGACTTCCGCGGCGACGATGCCGACCTCTGGGAGCACGAATGGAACAAGCACGGCACTTGCATCAGCACCTTGGAGTCAAAGTGCTACACGGACTATGTCCCGCAAGAGGAAGTAGTGGATTACTTTGACAAGACTGTTGAGTTGTTCAAGGGTCTTCCTTCGTACGAGGTTTGTCGCTGATTCTCCCTTTATATATCCCTTATGGCGTATGGAGTAACCGTAGTTATAATCTATCCAGACTCTGAAAGAAGCTGGCATTGTGCCGTCACACGACAAAACTTATAGTCTTGTTGATATACAGAATGCGCTCAAAGCTGCCCATGGAGGCGATGTCACCGTACGCTGCCGTCGAGGTTCTCTCAATGAGATCTGGTATCACTTCAACATCGCTGGACGACTGCAAACCGGCGAATTCGTTCCGGCCGACGCAGGTAAGCCAGGCTGCAGCCATTTCACCCATCCCCTCCTTGAAAACAAGAGGCTGAATATAGAAACAGTCGGCGGAGGATCAAATTGCCCAAGATCAGGCATCCGCTATCCTCCCAAACGAGTTGCACCGCCATCCCCGCCACCTCACCAGCCTCGTCCAACAGCAACCGATGGACCGGGGGTGCCAGAACCCACGGGCCCAGTGCATCCACGCAAGGGTAACTTGAGGGTGTATATGTCGAATCAGCAGCGCGGATGCCTGATCAGTCGCGGCACATGGTTCACGTCCGGTACCTGCGCGACGTATAGGGCCAAGGATGTCAGTGGTGAGTGAACTTTGTCGCTCTTATCTCTTATTATTAAAAGGAACTGGTACTAATAGTAGACTATATGACAGGCGGTTTCCACCTACAATCCCGCAGAGGGCCCTGCGGATTCGTCAAGGATGCCTTTACATGCGGTCACCAGATCCATAAGCCGGCACTATTCACTGTATGATCCTTTTCTCTCTCCCACCCAGTTCTGTCATGAAATCTCTTGAATATACTTACTGACCTGGTTGCATCAGATTGGCGACAACAATCTCCTTTTGTACAACGGAAACAGCACGTTCTTTGCCGACAAGGCTCCCAAAGGCCATGTACAAAGCAAAATCTTTGCACATGGCGAGGTTGATGAACATGCCATTGAGCTGAGTGTTGCCTGGTCTGAGACTTTTTAGAATAACGAGATAGACATAACTGTGTTTTTTCTTTTCCTTCCTTTTTTTCTTCTTTGTGATTTTTCCTTCCGATATTTAGCTGTAGAAATACGGTAAAATTGCGACCTGATGTGAACAATTTTTGTGAACAATTGGCTACGTGGAGAGTGGGACAAATACATAGGCTCGTCTTGTCATTATACTACCTCCTCCGGAGCACATGTCTTCCTTAATCAGATAACTCATAGCCTCGGTACATAACAGAACATTCATCAGGGCTGGGCACAAATGAAACACACGTCAAACATAAACAGGGATAATTTCAAGATCGCAGCAACTGATACAAAACTGATCTCCACTATCGGAAGGATGGAAATTCATGAGAAAAGCAAAAGGAAAGAAAAAAGGAAACAAAAAAGACAATGACAAAGGTACACTTCCAACAAACATAAGAAAAGCGAGAAACAAAACAAAGTCGACAGAAAAAAAAAATGCATTACCAGCTGTTGCAGATGCATTTGCAATGTTTCCCGGAAAGTGAATCGAATGTTGTACAAGTTCATTAAAATGCTGTCGTCCGAAAGAAGTCTATCCAATCTAACATTATATCGTCTCATCCGTGGCGTGCTAGCATGTCAAACGTCAAGTCGTGTCTCATCAGTCACCCGGCCTATTCCCAAACGCCGCTTTTTTAAATCAGAATCCTTTTTTCCAGGTTTATTAGTTGTTTTTAACCTCGTTTCAGAAAAAGGGATCTTGCGGCTGATCTTCGGTGAAACTTAGGAAAAGGTCGTCGTTCACCGTGGAGGCATGCTTGCCGGGGAATAGGTCCATGTCACTGGGGAAACTCGACCCATTGCCAAAGTCTGAAAAGCTCGAGTCATTGTGGATAAAAAGATCAATGTCGGATTCCGTCTTAGAGTCCACAAGGGCCGGCACGGTGTGGGGCGAAGAGAAGCCCGCAAGAGTCGTGTGGAGGGCGTGCTCAGGCTCGGGATCAAAGCAGCCTGCAGCTTCAGAAATCGGAGGGAGATCAGGAATCTCCTCTGGAATGTCTTCGAGACCTGACTTGGATGAGGAAGCAGACAGGTAGCCACCATCGCTATAAGGACTGTGCGATCGAACACTCTGGGCTGGGGAGGGCTTATTGCCAGTGCTGTATCCTGGAGACGCTGGCGGCGTAAAGGTGAAGACCTCGGATGGTAGACAGTAGTTGTTTGACTCGAACAGGGCCATCTCGTTCAACGGACTAGAACCTTGGATACTCATGCTCTCGAAGATGTCAGAAGGCGGAGAGTCGCACGAACTGTACGAACCCGACACAGATGGCGCTGACATTTTGGCGTTGACCTTGGCCCGAGTTCGAGCAGCCTTGTCTTGACGTTCGTCCAGTTCCGGCCGGTTCTTCTTAGGTCGGCCACGCTTGGTTGTCTTTCGTACCACGCCCGTGTAGCCTCCGACGCACATTCCCCGCTGTCTGTGGCGGGTCAAAGCATCATGTCTGGCGAACACATTTCCACAGGGGCATTCATAAGGCTTGTCACCTGTGTGGATCTTGGCATGTCGCTTGAGGTCGTGGCCCCGGACGAAGCATTTGTTGCAATGATCACATTTGTATTGTCGGTCACCCAAGTGAGTTTGGATATGCGATTTGATGTTCTCCTTGCGACCAAATCTTCGATCGCAGCCAGGGTGGATGCAGACCCATTTACCATCAACGGGATCCGGACCGGAGATATATGATGCGATTTCGTCAATCGAAACGCCGGTCTCAGTAATGGAAGCCTGGACACGGTTATCAAGGTTGAGATTGTCGATCGAAGCAATCTTGGGTGATAGCTTGGCTTTGGTGGGCGACTCTGGGAACGGGCTTTGCATCTTCCGCGGGCTTGACTTGGATGGTGTTGCTGGTTCGATGGGCACCTTGGGGGCCTTGGACATGTTTGCTGCGGGGAGGGGCATATAGGCGATCTCGGGTGACGACTGAAATGATCCAGATGCTGACGATGTCTGGGAGTAGGTTTGCTGCTTGTTCAACCTGAACATCTTGCTTTCGGACGGCAGCTGGAACTCTGTACTTTCAAAATCACTTTCCTGGCTGGTAAGCATGCACATAGAGTCATAATCTACAGGGGCTGTGTTAGGGGGTGAGGGGACCTCAATGGGAGGTTCGGCAAAATTGCTTCCAGGTACTCCTTGGAGTGACTTGGTTCTTTCCATGTACGCAGGCTGAGCTGTCTGGCAAGTGATGTTTCTCGTCGGAGACCTGCCGGCATTCTGATTGTACGTTGCCAGCTTGGTTGTTCTCCGAAAAGGAGTGGTCTCCGGAGTAAGAGGTATATAATCTAATCACTGGTTAGTACACGATCTTGGAGGAAACGGCTAGCCTACACTGACTGGTATGTATCTGTCTGGGCGTGCTGGGAGCATTCGAGTGTTGGGAAAGGTCTGACTGAACCGACATGCGCCGTAGATCGTATACTTGAGGGATTCCGGATTGGCCACCTGTATAATGGCTCCATGACTGTTCGTTCAGTAGTTGGCTGTCTAGACCATTGGCGAAACTCAAGCCAGCCTTTGTAGGTTGTTGCTGCTGTTGCTGCTGTTGCACATTGGGGGTGTTGGTCTTGTGCTGGCGGCTTTTCAGAGTTTCGATATCAAGGTCAACACCACCGTAGTTAACATTGTTCTCGTTGCTAGACTGGTTAGTAAGTGCGTTCAAGCCGCCAGGACCGAGTTGTTGGCAATCGGTGGTTGATGACATATGGATATTTGTCGGCTGATCAAAGTACGGCTGATTTAGCCGGCTCAACTGTTGCTGCGTTTCTCGGAGTACGTTGGGATGCCGAGTGGTAGAGTAGCCATCTTTGGGAATGAGGCGTGCTCGCTGGTCCAGGCTCGACCCTCGCTTATGCACTGAGTAGCTCTGCATTGTCGTAGCTGGAAAGTCAGCGGCATTGGTTGCCTCTAGAGCTGCGGGGATTGAGATTTGGCGGCGGTGCAGCCGCGAGCGCTTCTGAATGTTGCCTGATGGGCTGACCAGCATTGTGACTGAGAGATTATAACTGGGCTGCTGCAGGTAAACGCTTTTCGATTCCGTTTCAAGCCTGGCATAGGCTCTAGTCAACTATTTGGCCGTTCTTTCTAGATATCTAGATACGCACCTTCGAGTACACTCGTGGCAGGGGAGAGCCGCCCAATCGATTTGCGCAACGCCAGCTGAAGATCAGGTTTGCCTGGGATGATCCGGTATGTCTTTCTTTCTGAACGGGCTTGTTCGCCGACGACTTGGGGAACTCGGGAATCCGTCCTCTCTCGTGCGTCCTATAAGAGTTGAAAAGAGTGTCAGCTTCCGGCCTTGGAGCAAGCAAAACGACAATCGCAAGAAACTTAGGCTTGTCCCGGAGGGAGCTTCTCGAGGACGAAAAGTCTGTTTTTCTCTTTTTAAATTCAACACAAGAAGAGGGAAAAGAGGAAACTATTCAGAGATAGCTTGCGGGAGATCAATCGAAGTCCTGATAACTCTGATATATTGTGGAGGAAGCTGCCTGGCCGCGGGAACTGGGCAGCTTCATGCGTCAACAACGGGGCCGCGTTGCCGGGGCGACTGTGCTGCTCGAACGGGTCGCGCGGGCGCCAAAAGCAGCCAAAAGCAGCCAGAACCGGCCAGTGGAACTGCACCAGGTGTTTATTGGCTGCACTGTCCTTGCGTCTCCGATTTCAATAATTTTTCTTCGTTTTTCCGATATGGATATGGGTGTGTGCCTTGTTGGTGAACTGGTGGGTTCCTAGCATTGGGCCCCAGGGCTGACGGGCCCAGTCGACTCTGGGCTGGCGTCACTCGATTGGCGAGCGTTGCGATTGCAGACGCCCTTGTTTGTATATTTCAATAATAAAAAAAGAAAAGTAGTACGACAGTTTGCAACATGGTATGTCTATTCCCCTTGTTACGACTGCGTTGCATCCTAGTTTTGGTTACTAATACTGTCTGTTCCTTGTTAGTGGAACGTGCAATAAATCTAGAGCCACTGGGGGATGGCTTTTCGTAGGAAACAAAACTAAGGCTGGATTCGAGGGAAGCCTCGTGGGTTTACCCAGAGAGAGCAGACTGTAGTTTATCAACATAAGTAAATATTATAACTATATATGGACCAGCTATCTGATGCCCCCGTTATCAAAGCAGACTGGAAATCTACGAGGTTCGGTTTCCATGCGGGAGCCTCGGCGATATGGCATCACAAATGAGATCGCGCTGCGGTATCAAAGCCTGCAGATCTCAACGATAACACCGCGCTTCTGTCACATCTCGATATCAATCAGAATTTCGAAATGCCCCTTGACGAAGAGGACGATACCATACTTTTATGGCCCAATCACTAAGGTGCATGATGATCGACGGACTTGAATAATAGCAGAGTGGATGACGTTCCTTCAATGTCAGACTAAGGAGCAAGTATTCTGCAGCAGAGGACATGGAGTGTAGGTGCAGTAAATAAAGAAGAGTTACTACTCCAACTGGACATCACGGCACTGACCCAGTTCACTGCGGTAGTTCTGATCTGTACGAAAAGTACTGAAAGTGCTGGAAGCATCACGTGATGTGCGGGAGAAACCTAACCCGCCGCCGAAATTTTCTCACGTGACCACACAATCAATTTTATCTGCGCGACGGCTCCCGCTTCGACAAAAGTTTCTCTACGATTTGCTCTTTAAGGTTGAGGAAGACAACTTGTCGAGGTGAGTCCTTTCTGCCGAAAAGCAAGCATTGTATGATGATCTGATCACTAATAAATCGACCCAACAGGCCTTCGTCAAGATGCAGATCTTCGTCAAAACCCTGACGGGTAAGACGATCACCCTCGAGGTGGAATCGTCGGATACCATCGACAATGTCAAGTCCAAGATTCAGGGTATTTTCTTCCTTTCTCATCAGAGTCGAACAAAGAAATTGCTAACCAGGAAATAGACAAGGAGGGAATTCCCCCTGACCAACAACGTCTGATCTTCGCCGGCAAGCAGCTCGAAGACGGCCGCACTCTTTCGGATTACAACATCCAGAAGGAGTCGACCCTGCACTTGGTGCTGCGTCTGCGTGGTGGTGCCAAGAAGCGCAAGAAGAAGGTGTACACCACCCCGAAGAAGATCAAGCACAAGCGCAAGAAGACCAAGCTTGCTGTGCTCAAGTACTACAAGGTTGACGGCGATGGCAAGATCGAGCGTCTGCGTCGTGAATGCCCGTCCCCCGAGGTATGTCGTATACTTTTCAAGAACCCCTCATGTGGTTGTACTTGATTTTCTAACTAATTGGCTTAGTGCGGTGCCGGTGTCTTCATGGCCGCCATGCACAACCGTCAGTACTGCGGCAAGTGCCACCTTACCTACGTTTTCGACGAGTCCAAGTAAATGTTACGATGGGTGACACGGGAACTGAAGTAGTGGCAGATAGAGAATAAAAAAAAAAACAATCAAGTCACTTTGACTTGTAAAATCTTCTTGGTCACTCTCATTGTAAATGGTCTCAAGTCAGAATGCGTGCGGCGCACTTGAGAAGAATAATCTCATGTATGAAGAAACGGCTATGGCATGCCTGCTCGCAAGTTATCAAATTTGCTCTCGGGAAAGTCGAGATTGTTCGGCAGCTGGTCCAGAGCGCCAACGCCGCCGACGCCGTCGACAAACGTGCCGATCAGGCTTCCATCTGCTTTGTGAGCGGTGCTCCCTCCCTTGTCACCACTGCTTTCCCACCACATGCCACCCCCGAGGCCATTGTGACGGATGAAGTTCGCCTTGATCTCACCGGCAGCCACGTTGTCGTATGACACCATCGTCTTGCTTTTGGAATTGTAGCACCATGAAGCGCCAATCTGTGGGTCGATAGTTTCCTCGGCCCCCGGTCGTGGTAGGGCCTTGTAGTCCCACACGCCTTGCTCCCAGCTGCCTTCGCCAACGCCGCTATAGCTGGTGCCCGGACCCTTGGTGCCTTCGAAAGCGCGGCCGTAAAGCGGCATGCCCAGCACCATTTTTGACGGCGGGACCCCGTTGGCCTTTATGTAGTGGTCGAGCGCGGCGACGGTTGAGAAGGGCGTGGATGCAGGGTTCTGGTGGGAGGGGAACAGATTGGCCTGGTGGCCGGCAGTCCGATCCCAAGATCCTGGAGACCCGGTTAGCTCGATCCGCTTGATGTCTACTACACATGACTCAACAGTGCTGACCGGCATAATCGTAACCCATGAGATTGTAAAAGTCGAGGTATGGAGTCATCTCCGGGATGCGGAGCTTCTGATAGTTTGATGCGCCTGGCAAGTGAGTTGAATGATTGTTTCCAAAACCGCTATGATCATCTTACCAGCTGGGCATGCGATAGTGAGGAGGAACCTTCTGTTCGGGCCGGCAGCCGCATCGAGCGTCTATACCAGTCGTTAACGAGACCAATCGATGACAGTAGCAAACATCTCATACATACCTGCCGGCACTTTTGCAGCAGAGCAACATAGCACTGCGCCTGAAAGTCATCTATTCCACAGTCAATCAGACTATTATCACCACACCACTCATTCGTTACTCAAAATTATAGGGAAGCTCACCCTGTGGATACTCCCAATCAATATCAACCCCGTCCAGACCCAGATCCAGCACCAGCCTCGTGGCAGACTGCGCGAACGCATCACGACCAGCCTCGGAGCTCGCCGGTTGGGCGAAATTTGACGAGTATGTCCAGCCGCCAATGGACAGGAGCACCTTCAATTTGCGATGCTGCTTTTTCAGCAGGTAAAGCTGCTTGATGCAGCCATACACGTTGGTGCCGCTGTCATTCCACGAATCGGTGGGGTAGTGTTTGTCGGTGTCAGACCAAGTGTCAGTCAAATAGCTAAAAAGAAGAGGCCAAAAGTCAGCTTATGCTCTCTCTTTCTCTTCTAAAACGGTCGATTCAAAATGAACCGCGTTACCACGTACACTTCGCCACTCTCGGGGCGGACATTGGCAAACGAGTAGAGGATGTGAGTTAGCTTTTCGGCGGGCAGATCCTGTGGGTTGTGGTTGCGTCCGTAGATAGCCTAGAGAGCATAACTTAGTAAACTAAGGAAGGCAGGTTTCCATCGTGCAGTTTCCGGCTGTTGAGTGCGTACCCAGTTCACGAAATACGCCACCGATTTGAATCCAGACATTTCGGAAACAGTTGACTCTTTCGGATACGCTGCGCGATAGTTGGAGCTGTTGTGGTCGTGGTAACGAGTCCAAAGCACCGCACTGAGAGCTGCAGCAACGGCGCTGAAGAAGAGCAGGTAGGCGGGGCAAGAGGACCGAGTTCTCGGCGCCACGGCTTCCTGTTATCGTTCTTGTTTTGTTGTCTCTCGTAAACGCAAGTTGGAAAATAAACCGTCAATTGGGTCAATAGACAGCTAATA
The DNA here is from genome assembly GCA_001657655.1 of Talaromyces piceae. Lineage (NCBI taxonomy): Eukaryota > Fungi > Ascomycota > Eurotiomycetes > Eurotiales > Trichocomaceae > Talaromyces > Talaromyces piceae. The sequence goes on from JNNX01000009.1 coordinate 984,855, forward strand.
GTCAGACCAGCCACTTAAAAGATCATCTTTCATCGTTTTCTGCATTCACTAGTCGAAGCAATGATGTCGACGATGGAGGGGCACACACCCAAGAGGCTGTACATCATGCACGGCCTGCGCCACCGCAAATACTGGGGTAACCCGCATGCCGATTGGTTGGCATGCTCGGGCCCCTGACTTGGCCTGTGGCTCAGCAGTGTGGCTTTCCGCAACCGCACGTCAAAAGTGCAAACAGCAGGAAAGCCAAGGGAGTTTCCCTTCCCCTTACGGTGTTATCCAGATGATTCAGACTGTTCCACTTGTGTAGCAGAAGAGATACACCGCCAAGCCTCAGTCTGGTGTATTCGGAAGACAGCATCGGCAAGTCCGACACAAGTGTCATTCAACCAGCTTTTCGTTGTGAACACTATTCAACAACAACAGACCAGCGTCTCAACTGTCTGGTGGAGACCGAACATACGTCAAACTCCGTATTTGCCACCTATCAAGCCACAAATGGCAATAGGTACACAAACTTACTCCATACTTTTTGACACGTTTCAAAAGCCTTGTATATACTAAGAAGAGAAGGAAAAGCTCCCCCTTGTTGGACTATAGGTCCCAACAATTCGACCATGCGTTAGTACGAAACGCAATAACGGGCCATAATATTATGCTAGATCCTGCAGTATTCAGGTCCAACAAAACAGATGAACGATTAAATTGTATTGTTATAGAGAAAATCCCCATCGAGGACAGGAAAAAGGCAATGTAGCTCTCCGATTGGCTCCAACGCTTTGATAGCAAAGAATACCAAAGGTCATAAGTCAGTGACGGAACGCCAAGGAGCAGACCACGCATAGCTGAAAAAGAAACTGCCCCTCCGCAGTAGTTAGCGACTAAACTGCGCTCTTTCATCATCGCCGGCTCTACTTTAGTTGCACCTTACATCAGAGGTGTCTAATACTATTTGGAAAAGAGGATAAACCACACTAGCTGATCAGCCCAGGTTTAGCCTGTCCCGTCGAGTCGACCCATGTGGTCCGTTCCCAAAACCCAGCGTGCTGGAAAAATGGCGGCTGCGGCCACTGATTGGATGCAGGCGTAAGCGCGATCGCCTGCAAAGAAGCGGGGCACCTAAGGGACGAAGCCCTAGTGTTTCTGTCTCGTCTCGCTTTCTCAAGCTTGTTCGGGATTGCTTTCATGGAATAATTCGTTACGGAAAGTAATATATTGACGTTATATTGAACTTTCTGTGATCTTGTGTGCCGGCCAGTCCCGAGCGCCCAAAATTTTATTTTACTTTCTTTTTTTTCTGTTTTCTCCTCGGCAACTAATGATGTATGTTCGGAAAATTATTCCCAAATATCTACTACAAGTGATTGGTCAACTACATACCTGATAACTAATGCCCTGTCCTACGTGATTGGATCCTGCAACAAAAGGAGGAACCGGCTCTTCCGGGAAAAAAAAAAATGAATCTTTCTGATAAAATAACTTCTCATATTGGTCTCTTATCTATAAGACTATTATGAAAACACATTAAGCAGCGCCTGCGCCACCAATGACCTGCGATCCTGCACAGTAGCCCCAACGTCAAACAGAAGAACATGAACGCCCAAGTCGAAATGAGTAGAAATTAAGAGAGTCCAATTGTGCCAATCGCTCCTTTGTATGCAAACTTTTTCTGCTCCGCAGAAGCCACGTCATCAACAACATAAAAGAGCAAGTCTATATGATAAGGTGGAAGAAAGGGTATCGTGGAACATGTCTGGCACGTAGCTCCAAAAGCTCAAAGGTTAATCGCGGACCGTCAAGGTAGCAAGAGAACATCAACAGAAAATGGAAAGAGGGGCGTCAATAACCGTAGTAACTCGTGTGAAACCCAAATAGGACTCCACAACCCAGGACAGGGTCGACGATTGAAACAAGCAAACGCTTGGTGTGTGATATTGGCCGGGTACGACAGGGAATGAATAGATGTATGGTTGTGAAAGTTCGTAATTGGCGCGGGTGCCGAGTGTGTATGTGTACAAGTGGCAGACTCGGCCGCTTGCGTGTCCTGCCGGCATGATGCCCAGGGGGAGAGAAAGTGAAGTCATTGGTGGTTGTTGATCCAGAGCGTGATGGCCGCCAAAGGCGGGTCTTCGTCCACCCAGTAACCAGCCCGTACGTCGGCTTCTCGAAGATCAGAGTAGACTGACTGGTCGGTGATGAGACTCAAGTCCTGTTCCGAGTCTTCAGTAAGATGGGGGCACAAACTATGGCTTGTCAATATAGGTTGAACGTACACTCTGCAAATTCTGATGGATCTCCCTCAGCTGAGCGGTACGCTGGTCGGCCGAAGTGGTGCGTAAAAGCCTGTCGTGATGGATAGCCCACCGCTTGGCTGCGGCCACACGGAGGTAAAGTTTGTGTGCTTGGAATCGGCGGACGCTCGCGTCAAGCATAATCCTGGAGATCATAACCACATGTTCAGTCAGAGCGCAACTAAAAACGGCAAAACGGCCACAAGAGAAAGACTCACTGCCGCAGTTGGTTCTTTTCCATCTCCGCGCTATTCCCGCTATTCGGCACTGGAGAGCTCGCGAAGCTGGTTGCCAGCAGCCGCTGAGCAGCGGCAACAGCCTGTGTGAGCACGCGATAGCCCTCCAACTGGCTGTCCCCGCATGACAAGCCGGACGTCTGCTGCGATATGTGAAGCTGCAGGGTGCGGTAGTCATTCATTAGTTCGGCAACTCTCATAGCTCGGGCATCGTTTACTGTAACACAACGACGACGAAGGAAGTCTCGAGTCAGACACGGCTCTTGAATGCAATTGGGTGCTGTTATAAGAAAGAAAGAAAGAAAAAAAGAAAGAAAGAAAGAAAAGTGGTGATGATGGCTGTCTCGTGACTTTACGTGGAAGTCAAGACGTATCTGGGACAGACAAGGCAGGAGCAGCGGAGGGGCAAGGGGAACTCACAGCCGTCAGCCATAATAGCCTCACTCGCGCTTGCGCTCCTTCTCTCTGTGCACTAACCGGGGCTTTGGTTCCGTGACGATGACGACCACAGGAGCAAGCAGCAAAAGAGGTCACCAAAACACCAGCAACGAACAAAACAGACAGGTTTTTTATTATTAATGATCGAATGAATGAACGACAGAGAAGCGTCAGGGGTGGATCAAGGAGTGACATGCAAGCCCAGAATAGCAGTGCAGGACAGGACCGAAAGTGATAGACAGACAGCGGTCTGGCGCATTCTACAAGACGATGGTCTTGATCTCCATTATCACACCAACCGGACGCTGACTTCCTTTTATGCAAGCGAGCAACAAGGAGCATCCCTCGTCATCCCAGACAAGGTAATCGACAAAATAGAAAAAGGAAAAAACAATAAACAACAATGGCCCAGGTCGAGCGAGATCAGAGACCGCCTAACTGGCCAATAGCGGCCGGCTATTGGCAGCCAGCAGATCGACCAAGCCCGGACAGATCGCACATCTGATTCTGTGAATGCAGCATGAAGAACTTTTCCGCCTCCCCTCCGTACGGTACGTGCGCGTGTCTGTTCCGCTCAAGCAAGCTGGAAGCGGGCCTGCAAAAGGGAGGGTCAGCCAGCCATATTCGGGAGTTAGACAGCTTAGACGACTGCTAGCAGTTCGACGGTTGGGGCCGTTGTGGACCGACCCAGGGCCACACAATCCGTCACAGTCTCCACTGACAAATGCTGCTTAAACGGCCATGGGCAAATTAGAACGGAGGAGGGAAATCTCGGCCTGGTTTGTGAGTCGTGTTGCTCTTTTACCGCGGGACAGCACAAGCTGAATCCCAAGCCGCATCTCCACTGCCGTCGGACTCGTTGCTGTGGCTGACGCCCATTGTGGCAAATGCACCCGGCCCCTCTTATGCATACTACCTGACGAACTAGTCACTACGGAGTTACCAAGCAATCTACCGACTTATAGTCCATTTACGACGTTACCCTCCTTGGTGTATCGATCGTCCGTTGGGGACGGAAAAACCACCAGGTCTTGAATGAATCATGTCAGGGCGCACCTGAACACGCTCGGCGCGGTCCAATCGGCTCCGCCAGCGGCCGGGCATGACCGAGACGACACGCGAGATGCGCCGAGGAGAGCAGGAGAGAGCAGCACGGATTGATCCTACAATGGATTGATATAAGTTTGATTCGTTACTATTCTTCAACATGAAATGCCTGCTTCTGCACCCGGTCTATGCCGCCGAAAGGGGTAGAATTCACCATATAACCCCGTAATTCAACAAACGATTCAGGTTGTTTAGAGTCAGTCGGTTAATCAATCAGTCCTTCTCGGCGATTGCCTGAAGCCGGTCGTCGATTTCATCCTCGGTCAGTGCTCGGAAACGAGGGTCTGTTCCCTCCTGACCGTCGACGCGTGGCCCGCCAACTACTCCGATCTCGATCTCGTTTTTCTTGAAGTCGACGCTGAGCACGTTGCTCAGAGTCGTAATTCCCAGCTCAACCACTTCCTCCCAATTGCCTTCGGCGTAGTCCTTGTTCTTGAGTTTCTTTTCCAGGTAATTGATGGCTTCCTGCTGCTTGGGCCCCGACGCCGTAGCCTTGTAGCCCGCATAGTATCCAGCGGGGTCGCATTTCATCAGTTGCGTTCCACGCTCGTCATCCACTGAGATTAGGATGATGTCAACACCCAGGGGGCGCATGTATGCCTATTTCCTTATCAGTTACCATTCTTTTCCTCAGCTCCGTCGAGAATCGATCTGCACCATACCCGTTGCGTGTACACCTGGTTGATGTTGGAGAGTCGCTTCGCCAGCACATCGCAGGGCATCTCATATCCATATTTGTACCGGAACTCAGCCGCCTCGCCACGAGCACGGTCCACGCAAGCCCGGGCATCTGCAATCGAACCGGTCATGACGCAACCAACCGACGGCGAGATTTTGAAAACATGCGAGACCGACGACGGATCGATAAGCTTGTCCTGGAGAGAAAAAAGAAAATTAGCGGTGGCCGATGATACAAGGGGGACGTTGTGTCATTAGCGGGCACGTACTGGGACCTTCTTTTGTGACAGTACAACAGCACAGTCTTTACCGCGAACGGCAACTGACGTTATGTTGGCCGCTGTAATGGCCTTGAATGCATATTCTAGACATCAATTGTGAGCTTGGTTCAAAACCGTTTACCGTTCCGGGCTGCTAGCAGCAAGTCCGCCAGAGCTTCCGACGGAGGACATGACAACAGATAGGCCCAACTTACCGACTTGATACAGGCGACCCTGATCAGAAAAAATCGTAATATGTCTGTCGTAGCCTGCACTTCCTGTTTTCCGAACCAAGAAAAATCAGCAGGGTCGATGTATTGGATAAAGCGGTGGACACGAACCCGACATGGTGACCAGCTGAAATTCGACCTGGTTTGTCTAAATAAGTTTCAAGATAGCCCTGGCTTGCACATATAATCCTATGCAGTAGTCTAAAGTGAATTTTCTCTCTATCCTTTTTGTCAAAGAACAATAGCACTGGAGCAGGAGGGTGGGAAAATGAGGTCACGAAGAGCGAGGTTGCGCGTTCCAGAAGCTGCCTGAGCTGGAGACACTAGCGACAGCTCGTTCTGCCAGCCGCCACCTCACCGCCTGCATACTATTCTTAAGCAGGCTATTTTCCTTCGATCAACGCAGATATTACAAATTTTATGCTGAGATCTATTTGTATATGTTTGGAAGCATAAAAAGGATGAATCCTCGGTACTATAAAAACATCAAGTTCTTGATGCTACGTCTTTTCTACGTTACCTAGTCAATCCTGCACAAGCGGGTTTTTTAAACAGCTAATTGAAAGGTAGGAAATTTGTTTAAACCCTAACCAATGCAACATATCAGGATAGATGATATCTACTGCGTCAAGCTGGGTCGAGTATTTGTTGTTGGGTCCTGCTTATTGCTCTGTATATGATGCGCCACCTCACTGTTGATACACACCGCCTGCGCTGTTCCACACCATAGACAATTCGGACACGCAACTCTGGTTCGGCTGAGCTCCTACGAGGTTCAGTACTTCAAGCAGCTAGATTTATGACTTTACTGATGCCTTCACTATGAGCTATGATTGCTCCTGTCCGCCCAAACCGGAGATGGTCATAAACGTATTTTGTGCGATAATTATGGACTGTGGTCGTCTTATGTAGATGCAAAATTCCTCCGCACCCCTATGTTCGCACTTCGAAGCAACTACATAGATCCTTCATATGTTCTGGTAGGTGCGCGGCATTATGTAAACTGCACTAAGCTCTCTGAAAGCGACGCACCCTCGTTCAATTACACTGAACAAAGCAGTAAAACAGTGTGTCAGGGCCCTGGGAATCCCCTTGGGTGAAGGGTACATCAACATAGAGAACACCCATGGGATCATGTAATCTGGGGCCGAAGACTGTGGACCTGGCCTTACTGCTATTCTTTCCGTTCTTGCCAGACGACAAACCGCGACTAATATCACAGTGGCTTCGGGCGATGTCATGGACGTAGGGGAGACAACTATATGCGATTTGAGAACCGTTTTTACAGCTTTAGATCTCCAGACTGCAGCATGTACCGGGAAGAATCATGATTTCGGAGATCGGGGCATCGAAATTTCACAGACCAAGAGTGAGAGCCAAACAATGTCATCACTGCCATCGCAGTTGCAGACAATCGCAGCAGAGCGCCGGTGTATCCGTGGAAACCGGATGCCCGTTTTTTTGGGGTCCGTGTTACAGTCTTAGGATTTCGAGAGCATGCGCAATGTGATGCCCTTCTTTGAATATAACGCTTGGTATCAGCTGTTGACAATTAGCAGAGAGCGCCGAGATTACGGGTTTGACCAGATGCTGTTGAATGTGAGGCACACTTGCATTCCCAAGAAGGAATCTGAGGTCCTCTGTCCTCTGTATGCTCGTCATAATCTATCATCAGAGATACTGTCTGAAGAATTAGCATATGAGCTCTGTGAGTGGCTAAGGTCTTCAGGATATTCAGCGTTTGAGGAGCTGATTTACTAGCACCCGTGGTTTGACGTTGCAGCTGTAACAGGGATTCCGACCCCTGAAGTAGCTATTACTATGAACACTGTATACATCGTAGCGTGAACAGGGTGACAAAGTAATGGCGATGGAGAGTTGTTTGTTCTATTACTCAAAAGCGCTCAACTAATCCAAGATATAACAGATATTGGCCTATATTCCTATAGAGCTGCTTTATATACTCAATTCGTTAGCATACTGAGCTTTGCTTTGGCGGCATACAATATATGAATCACATAAAAGAGTCACTATAGATATGCACCACCTTTCTTTGATCATGGCTCACTGTCTAATATATGTTCTGAACGTAATCTCCGACGTACATGTATCAGGTACAAATTTGAGAGCGCAAATAGGGCTTGCTCGCCAAGCCCAGAACTTCCCTGAGTGGGGCGATAACCCAAGTCCTCGACCCGCCGATAACTGTTTTTTTTTTCTTGGAATCCTTCCCGGGCTACATCAAAGTCCCAAAAACAAATTGATCAAAGATTCGCAGGTAATCCAGCATTCTCTTTTATTTGTCCTACAAACGATGTCTGAAGAAATTTCCACAAAAGACCGCGCATCCGATAATGCGAAGCTCGAAAGACGACACAAGAAGAAAAAGCGCGCGTCGACTGAAGAGGATGATGGTGATGAGCATGAGGAGACAGTAGCGAAGAAGAGCAAGAGCAAAAGCAAGAGCTCCAAAAGGCGCCGCATTGACAATGATGATGCGGAAAATAAATCAAAAGGGGAAAAATCTGTAAAAGAAGCAGAAGACAAGAAGGATAAGAAGAAGCCGCGTAGGAAATCAGTTTCCTTTGCAGAGGACACAAAGAAGGACGAGGATGATGATGATAGAAACGATTCCTTGTCTACCGAAGAAGCAACATCAGTGCAACAACCCACACCAAAAATTGAGCCATTGCCAGAGGAAAAAGATACAGAAGACTCACCGGAAGCCCGCAAAAAACGAAAACGCGAGATACGAGCCCAACGACGACAACAAAGACAAACCAGCGGCACTAACGAACAACCAAGCCCAGCAGCAACAGCTACCACGCAAAGCTCCAGCTCGGAAAATAAATCGATCCTCTCATATCTCGCGCAATATCACAACGATCGCTCATCGTGGAAATTCCAGAAGATTCGCGAGGCACAACTGCTGAAAAAAGCGCTGTTCGTGGACGACGTCCCGGCAGAGCACAACAAAGCCCTCTTCGCGTATCTGAAAGGGCTGAAGAGCGAAGGTGCCCGCCAACGACTACGCAAAAGTGCGCAAGAAGCCATCAAGCTCGACGAGGGGGCTGCAGCAGGCGCAGATGGAGAAGACGCAGCAGCATCGACAACAGAAGCAGCGGATACAAACACAGACGATAAGAAAAAACATACTATACCACCAGTCCCCGAGTCATCAAAGGAGGCATACGATGAAGCAGTACACCGATTCAAGGGCAATCTCAACGCGGGCGTGAAGGACTTTGATGAGGGTGTCTCTTTCCAGGATGACGACGCCGAGCTTCAGCGTCGGTTTGAGGGGAGAAAGCGTGCCGAGTTGGTTTTGTGGACGGTGCGTGGGAAGATCAGCAAGCCCACATCTACGACTACATCTACATCAACGGAACCGACTGGCGATACCGAGGCAGCAAGGGATGACCAGGCCGGAGGTGACAAGAGGAGCAAAAATAGAAAGCCGCCGTCCAAGAAGAAGCGGAAGAATAGGACCATGGTGGTTGAGATATCTAGCAGTAGCGAGAGCTCGGATAGCGAGTGATTGAAAAGTACACGGTTCTGCAAATGTATATCTGCTACTTTGGTGGATTGGACTTGACGTATGTTGTATTTGCAATGTAGTTAACATAGGTTCTGACTACGAAAAGAGCCTTCTCGCCTGATGTAACTCTTATATTTCATGGACATATCTGAATCAAGGGTATATTGCAACACCGAACGTAAACCAGTTTTCATGTGCCCTACCGCCCAACACCCTCGCGCATGCATAAATCTAACAAAAAAGAAAGAAAGAAAGAAAGAAAACTGTAGAAATGAGGCAAGAAGGAGGGTAGAAATCTAGCTACCAGCTGAAGCAGGACCATCCTGCGCCTCCTTGCTATTATGCGCACTGGCACGGGCATTTGCAGTCGCAGTCGCATTCGCACTTGCGCCCTTGTCTCCACCACTCGCAGCCTTTCTGCGCATACGCTCTCTATCCTTCGAAGATGCACCCGCCGAGGTCGCAGTGCGACGGCGTCGTACCGGCTCATACACATCGTTGAAATTCATGACAACACCAAGGAACCGCATGTCCACATCAGGCTGGTAGGCGAGGTCGCCCAGCAAGACATTCAACCGAGCCTTGAAGTCAACGGCGAGATCACTGAGTCGACTGCGGAGCGAGGGAAGCATATGATCATCTATTCCCGGCCCTGCATCTCCGCTACCACCGCCACCCGGTAGTGATGATTGAGCAGGGAGAGAATGCGACGGGGGCGGAAGGTCGCGTTCAGTGATGCCCCAAAGTCCTTGTGCGGTCCGAGTCTCGATCTTGGCGCTCCTCTCCTGACGACGGGTGAATTCAGCGACGGAGAAGGAGTATAGTCCGTCAACGGCGTCTTTGTACGAGAGCATGATTTTCAGAATATGATGAAGTTGGCTGAGGAAGCTTTCCTCGGGCTGTTTGGATCCCGACGCTGAGCTGCGCGAGGCCGATGCCGCTCCAAGGAGACCTTTATGTGTGATCGAGTTGAGATATCTAGTATGCGCGTCAATCAGGTCGTCGAGGGTACAGCCGGGCTTTGAGATGGCGGCCTGTAGCTGATCCCAGCTGGCTTCAATCACTTCGAAGAGAATATAGTATTGCAGTTGACAGATGAAATGGATCATCTCGGCCATTACGCATCTCGCTCGCTTCCAGTCAGGGCCAACTTTGTCCTCAACACTCCCCAGAACCCCCCTCGCCCCGGTCATGCATCTGCGCCACGAGCTGCCCAGGGCGAACTCGACCCGCTTTACGCGCCAAAGAAAATTGAACACCTTGAGATACTGCGTTGATCCCCAAGGAGTGATAACGACATCCACGGGTGCGTCGATTTTGTATTCAAGCGTAAAACAATCCCAACCGATTTCACCGTGGCTGAGCTCCAGCATGCGCGCATCCAGCCGACGGAGCACATCGGGAGAATCATATTGCGCATTCGACGATCGAATTGCATGTTCCAACTGGGCCGTGAGGGTATGCCGATACTGCGAGTTGGCCGGCCGATCGAGGTTGGACGCAAGAGACTCCATCAACAGCGCAATAAAGTCACCTTGTCCGAGAAGCAGGTACTTTTTCAGTGCCTTCAAGTGCTCAAACAGCTTGAACTTGGTGTCCATCAGATAGATCAAGCGTGCCATGGTCGTTTTGTAGGCTTCGTCGATTGATGTTTCCAGTGTGGCAGTGTCCCCATACCGAAGCTCTTTGGATGCTTCTTTGGAATAAGCTTCGACCCACGCCGCATCGCCGCAGCCATATCGGATGAAGTTCAGTGATTTGCCAATGAGGAACACCTTTTTCGCAAACTCGCCAGACATTATGCTAGGGATCATCTCTTCGTCGAGTTTGTACTTGTCCTCCCACACGCTTGAGGCTATGCGGCGAGGATCTGTACTGGGCCGGAGCTCAGGCTCGACAACGAAAAATTCCATGTACGGGTCAGATAACTCTCCATCGTAGATCCACTGTCTTAGCATGTTGTAAAACGGCCGGGTGACGTGTGACAACAGTTTCTCCGCGAATTTGCCCACGAAGGGGTCCCCATGAGACGAGGAAAAGCCATGCACCGAGGTTATCAGCTGGCCGCCTCTTTTGTCTGGTCACAATGTTAGTGCTTCTTCTTTGATAGAGATATATTCTGGACTCGCCTACCTTTGGACTGCTCAACCATGCTGCTCATCAATCGTAACGCCATGGTCGCTTCTCTGGTCCATATCACACATCGCTTCAGGGTGACAGCGCCTTTGACAGCGCCTTTAGAGTCTGTCTCGTCGGCAGCCGCGGTCAAGGCTCTTCGTATCTCGCCCTCCAGCGTAGCAACCAGACTCAAGTAAGACCGCAGCTCGTTCCCGATTGCAGCCCGGAGAGCTTGACTGACGAGTCCACCTTCCGAGCCATCCACAAAGGTAGACAGCCCCTTGTACAGCAGGCACGGTTCGGCCAGAGTATGCAGCAGCGAAATCATTGGAACAGACAGGTTGGTCGGTAATTTCAGGGTCGTGGTAGATGCGAACTCCACATTCGCTGAAGACAGCCCTTGGAGGATATAAGGCAGATCACGTAGCAGTGTGGGCTCGGTCAATTTCATCTGAGCCGGTTGTACTGTCTGCGGAGAGGCGGATGGCTGCTGAACGACCGTCTCCCGGGCCCTACTCGTTGTCCGATGTCTTGTTGGCGGAGTATGTCTTTCGTCCTCCGCTCGGATCCTCTGTTTCTGCACCGCGGGCTTCACAGAAGGCCGCCTCTCCAGCCGCTCTCCACGCTGTGAAACTGACGACCCAATGGCAGGGCCATCATCACCATCATCATAATCGTCATCATCGCCGTTCTCAGCCATCCTCATAGCGGAAGCCCGCATGTCCTTGGATGATTCTCTGAACAACATACTGTTGAGGTTGCCCTCATTCATCAACGGACTCCTGCTTCTTGCACCGCCAGCATCTTCCTCTGCACCACCGTCGTCGTCACCGCTAGGCGACAGCTTATACAACAAATAAAGTATGGCCCACTTCTGACCCAGAACCGGCTGCGTCAGCAGTCGGGAGTACAAATTTGAAAACCGAACCGCCTTGTCCGGACTGGCATTGTCCCGTAGAAGCTTCCGCTTAATCAGGTCGGATGCATTGTTGATATTCTCCGCGGCGGCATCGTCATCGTCATTGTTTTTATTGTTCGTTATGGAATCCAGAATGCGCCACGCGCGATCGAGTCGGTCTCGATGTCGGTGTTCTTCAGCAGCAGCGAGCGCTTCTTCTGCTTCTTCTTCATTGGCAGGGTATCTGCCATTGTTGTTGTTATCGTTTGTATTAAAGCCCAGGACTGATAGTGTTAGGGGAGGAAGAAGCGAGTCGATGAGTTGGGAGAGGGCATCGTCGACGCGGCGGGAGCGCGCTGGAGCGCGTCGAGAAGACATCTTCTTTCTGTCTTTCTGTTTGGGTGCTACAATTTCCGTTTTCTTTTCTTTCTTCCTCTCTTTTCGGTTAGTCTCTTAATTCCTATAATTGTATAGCCTCCTCCCCTTTCAGATATTCTTCAGACTGGAAAATCGGGCTGTCCGCCAGCGCGGGGGACCATTGCAGGCACAGTACAAGTACGTCTGTGGGATGATTTTGTGCGTGCCCGGTGCAAGGCGCGGGGCAGGGCGTAACTAGGATCTTCAATTATATGTTCGGCAACGTCCTTGCATATCAGGTGATTTATCGGTAAGTAACAGGCGAAATGGGAATTTAATGTCCGGTTCAAATCGAAATAGCGAGAATATGAGGCTTGATGGGTCGCGGTGCGGGATGGGGACGTGCAGAGGGCAAGACTCGCGGGTTTGTTTTGTTTGGCTTCGATAAACAACCAGAGCTTAATCGCTGTCTCCGCATCCCGAACACTCCTAGAGATACGTCTATAACAGGAGGACTAATACTGTTATATTGCATTTACAGGTGAAGTCAAAAATTAATTCGTTTACTGCTTCATTGAAACTAGTGATCCGATCTGGTCTGATCTGACTAAAGCTAGAGATAGGTCAATCCAAATCCAGACCAGCAAAGTTTAAAACCCTCATCTATCGCGATGAAAGCTTCAAACACAAGGTAATGGGAGGGAAAAAAAATATCAAACAAGGAAAAGAAGGTGAAGGGATAGAAAAAGAAAAGCCCTCCCATAGGAGAACAAACAAATATTAAGAATAGCTGAGAAAGATAAGAAAAAAAACAACAGCAGCAGCAGAAGCAAGATCCGAAACACCAGATTGAAAAAATCAAACCGTACCGTAACAATCGCCACCGAATCGAACTCAAAAAAGTCAAACAAGAAAGAATAAAAAGTACAGGTGGTGAGAAAGAGAAGAAGTAAAAGGTGAAAGGAGAACAAAGTAAACCTGGGGAGTCCCAGGCAAGGAGAAAACCGCACACGCCTCCAGGTAGGAAATGATGTACCAGTGTCCGGTCCTGACCATGTCCATTTTTGTCCAAAGCATCATTTAGAACTCCGCCCATGCCATGGCTTCAAGTGATGTCACAAGGTGAGAAGGAAATTGCGACCGCCGTATCCAATAATGCAAACAAATCAACAAGACGGGGGAAGGAAGAGAGGAAGGAAAGAGAAGCTCCAGGGTTGAAAGAGCAGGTGAAGTAGGGGGCGGTGACATGTAGAATCGTGAAACGTCATTGCAAATTGGAAAACATCGCGCTGCCGCGTCTATCGGCGAATGGCTGGAGCAGGGATGGGGCCACCCTGTTGCATGGCCATGTTGTTTGGAATATTATATGGATGGGGGTCGAAGCCGGCGGGCATGCTGTTCATGAGCTGTAAGCCGAGGCCCTGGGCCTGGGAGACGGGACAGTCCTTGTGCGCCAACAAAAGCGTCTTGAGATTGACGATCTCTTCGCGGAGCTGGGTGACTGTCGCCGTGAGAGCATCGTTCTCGGTGGTGAACATCTCCACTTTGGCTTGCAGATTGGCGAGCCACTGTTTCTTCCGCTGACGACATTTGAGAGCGGCGACTCTGGAGCAGGTTGTTAGCACGTGAACTGATGGCTGTTCAGTCAAATGGCTAGTGAATCAAAACGTACCGGTTCCTCTCGAGGAAGTTCCTCCGCTTTTCCTCATCGGTCATCTTCTTCGGATCCTTGCCACCGACGTCGTCTTTGTGTTCATCCATATCCGAATCGTCCTCCGGGGTCATTTCAGTAGTTCCGTTATTGGTCTTGGCCTTCTTATTGGTAGGGCCCTTGGGTGCGTCTTCGGCCTTGCGGCGCCCGTTCGACGGCGCTGGCGCCTTGGCGGGCTGGTTCTTTTTTCCTTTGTTCCTGGCAGCAGGCTTTGACTGTTCGCCCTGGGTGTCTGATCCCTCTGCCGTCATCTCGCGACCACTGCTGATCGAGTTGTTGGCGTTGCGCGTGCGCTTGGCATCCATTGCCGATTCGGCGGACTGGTTCTGGGGGTTCTGGGTCGGCAGGCCGGTCTGACCACCTTTGGCTAGCATGAACAGACCGTTGGCGGCGTCTGCGGCGTCGTGATGGGTAAAGGGGTCGTTAGGCGCGGGTTGGGACGTCTTGGCGTCCATCGTAGTCGGCACCGGCTCAGGCTCGCTGGTCGGATTCGAGGTGGGCACATTGAACGCGCTGCGCTTGGCGGCGTTGAGCGCGGTGCGATGGAACTCGAGTGTGGAAGGGGTCGCACCGCCGCCCTGGAGCTGATTGAGAATCGACTGGGTATTGGGGCTGGGGGCCGGGAACATGGAACCTCCGCCGCCGGGCGTCAAGCCGGTGCGCAGCGAAGACTCGTTGGGGGTGGGGAAACCACGAGCAATGTTATCGAAGTAGTCCGAGCCGGTTGGGCCCGCCAGCATGGCAGGGCTCAGAGGACCTGATCGCAACGAGTTCTGCCAGTTGTAGCTGGCTGAACTGGTGCCAGGTAGGGCAGGCGACGTGATGGAGGCGACTGGAGGCAGCAGGGACTTGCCCGGCGTCTCGGACGACGGATTGCTAAAGGACTGCTCAAAAGGATTGGGCTCGAGAGAGAAGGGGTTATGAACGGAACTGAAGTAGTCTGGAGTGTCACCAGAACCCGAGGCGTTTGGGCGAGGCGGCGGAGGAAGCGACTGCGCGCCGTCTGCATCAGCAGCCGGCTTTTGGTCTTTAGAGTCGGCTGAAGTGGCTGTGGAGAATGATGTCAGCGACCTGAATACTTAGCTATATATTTGCGATGACTGATCCACCAGACGCGCGCGCCAGAGAGAGAGAGAGAGAGAGGGGGGGGGGGGGGGGGGGGGGGGCTACAATGGGAACGGGTCCCTGGAACGCAGCGCAGTGNAGCGCGTTCGCGACAGGACGAGAAAAGGACAGTGCCTCTCAGCAAGGACGACATTGGCTGTACTGGCGCTTCTGCGTGCAGCAGCAGGAGGCAACGAAGAAACACACAGCTAAAATAAAACAACACCAACTAACATTGGAACAGGAAAAGAAAAGAAAACGAAAGCGATGCGGCGGGTGTGAGAAGGGTAATTGTGAGGTCATGCCGTGCAGCGCTGAACCATGTTCGCTGGTGGCGGGCCACTAAGCCTGAACGGGAGGCAGCAAATGAAACGCAAAAGGCTGGGCGGACGCCAATGTGGTCTCTGTCTCTCACTCCGTCTCTCTCTCTCTGGGGACTCTCTAGACTCTCTCTCTCTCCCTCGGTGCGTGAGTGTCTCCCTGGAGGGCACGTTACCTTCAGATTTCACCGCAGATTTTTTCGATTCCATGGGCGAGGAAATGGCCGCCTCGGACGACCTGGACGCGACGGCAGCAGACATGGTGTGGACGTGATCAGGGTGCTTGTGGGTTGTGCGGTTGTGCTCCTTCGGTTTGGAAAGGACGGAAAGGAGGGAGGAAAGAAAAGGCGATGACGATGCGATCGATCGGTCGGTCTCGATGACCCGGGAGGGCACAACGACGCGTGACTAATACAGACGAGCCAAGTAGACAGGCACGACGTAGAGGCCAGAATCAAAAACACTCAGCACAGCAAGAGGCGCGCGCAACAACATCAACCAGGGCGTCGCACGTCTGTCCGAGAGCGTTTCGCTGGGCAGCAGTAATGAGGCTCATGCGCTTTTTGCTGGGGAGAACTTAGAGAGAAAGGGAACGTGATGATGCAGTCCGCAACTTCCCAAGAACGGATTTGGAGGAAAGGAGAGGAGAAAGTGACGTAGCCGGGCTTAAAGAGAATTCGCTGGGCCCGTTCCGTGCGTGCTTACCTAAGCTGCCCGTGGCGGGTCTGGCCTTTTTTTTTTTTTTTTTTTTTNTTTTCTTACCCTTTTTTTTTCGCCTCTTCAGGAAAAAAGTAGGAAAAAATGGGTACCCTGTTTTTGCACCTAGAGAGACTCTTTGGGTTTAGCTACTAATTATCCCGGATCCTAAACTGGGGGAGAAAAAAAAAAAAAAAAAAAAAAAAGGGGCTCGTTTNGAAAATCAGATACAAGGCCCGTCTACAATGGATATGTTTGTACTCGGCAGTTGTCTGTATGTTTTGTCAAGTCGCCAAACCAGGACAAGAAGAGAAAAGAACAAGGTTGCAGCGTGAGATCACGGTGACGACGACAGGAATTTCGGACGACGCGCGCCTGTCCCGACAGGGAAGGCGGGCCCCGTCCCAGCCAACCAGCGGCGCGTTGTCCGGCGGAGGTCCTGCGAGCCTGAGCCAATAGCGTGGCTCACCGTACAGGCTAGTCCCCGAGCGGACTGGCCGCCCGCTGGCCACCCGGTGGGGTCCCACTGCTCTGATTGGCGGCCGGGCTGGCCCCGATGACGCAATGGCCGGCTTCCTCGTCGCTTTCCAGGAATGCAGCAATTATCCGTCTGGACGGAGCACTCAATATTCGATACCACAGTGGGTTGTTATGGTCGTCCCCTTGCCATTGGTACAGGCGGCCAGGGTAGTTTGGGTAGCGCGTCCATGTTTGGTTGGCAAACAGATCGATCCAGGCATGCATTCAGTATCAAGGCCGGAGTTTTTGTTATCGAAACAAGGTAACAGGGGATCTGCACTGCAAGTGTCCAAAACAACACAAACCGTCGGTCAGCAAGACAGCAGACTAATGACAGTAATCGCATTCCGATTGGCTGGGGAAGGCAACTTCAGTAATAATAATAAGAAAAAGAAAAAGGAGAACGAGACTGTCCATGTACAGGTACCCCGTTTCCAAAATATAAAAAAAAAAATAAAAAAAAAAAATAAAATTTATTTGTGTTTTCATGATTGAACATCGCCTTTCTGCAGCTCTTTTCCTACGGAAACATTGGCTGCGGGGTGCATTGCATCGTTGGTGTTGGGTGCCATGCCGTGGCATGCTTCTAGAACGGATGGGGCAGTTTGATGCATGTATGGGTCTTGACCTGTCACGTACAAGAGCAATAGCAACCGTCCCTAACAAGAAAGACTTTGTTTCGGAGATATTATTGAGCTCATATTTGATGGCCTTGTTCATTGCCAGGTCATACATATGGGGCTGTCGTAGTAGGGCATCCCATATTGACTTGCATAACCCTTAGCCTATAGTTTAAGTTATAATATATATATTCAAAAATATATAGAGAGAGTACAAGCATGAAGAATATACTATCTTGTGCAAGGACTCCATAAAACGCGACAGTATAGCCCAGGCACACCAATCTCCACTAGCATGTCCCGTTAAAATGTTACATCTGCTCGACGAGTCTGCAAATGCAATTCGGGTGCAGCTTATCTCATCAAGAAGACGGTGTTGAGATTAGCGAACTAGTGACGTAGAGAGTCTAGACTTGCCAGAGCATCTTCATTTGCAATTGGATGCACGACTCGCGTGATGCTGCTATGTTGATGCCTATGATTTGACAGATGCTGAGGTTTCAGTAGCTAGAACTACGCATCTAGAAGACCGATCAAAACTTGCATGTGTGTTCCTCTAGCTACAAGCTACCTGATTATTCAAACAACATTCGGCGACGTTTAGTGTTCAGAATCGAGACAATGAATGACTTCAAGTCATTGACGTGGATTTACGACAACACTCGCCTGTGTATCCATGGAATGCAGATAGCCGATACCTACTAGATACCTCTGCCTAACGAGTCGATAAATCATCCTTTCGTTTCTCAACGTACAACCAGCGGGCCAGAGACTGACATTGGCAAACCGGTTCTAGACTTTCAAAGAACAGATAACATGAAACGATACAAAGCAATTTTAGGACCCCCGATAAGTCGAATAACTCCACGGCCCTAGCAGCACCGGCACATGATAATGCCGCCATCCATCCTGACCCTCCACGCCGCGCCCACGGACCGTAAACTTGACCTCGACCTCAGGCCAGAAGCTCTCGATGCCCTGGTCCTCAAACCAAGGCCCAACGTCGAAGCGGATCGCCCAGTTGGTCTTGGAGTCGGCAGCGGGCAGTGATTGCAGCGTCTTCGCGACACTTGCGTTGCTAATGCCGTTGGCGCCTGCTCCCCACGTCTTGATCCGTCCGTCTGAGTCGGTTGTTGCTGTGAAACTGATGGGCTGGGAGTCGGATAGTAACGTCAGCGTGCACGGCAAATTTGCTGCTGGTGTGCCAGTCAGCGTGTTGAGCACATGGCAAGTAATCGGATCGCGAGCCATTGCGTTGGCTTCGGGCGAGAAGGGTTTGTTGGCGGTAACCGGACCCTGCTGCTGCTCGACGGAGCTACTGATCTGACGTTGATAGAGTGCAAGACGCTCTGCCGTCGTGTTGGTCTGGCAATCTGTAGCTGCTTTCATGGAGAAGAAAAGTGGAATTGGAAGTTCTCGTTCAGCGAAAAATGTCGCTGTGTAGGCGGTGGGGGTGTGCTTGATTCATAGTCAGCCTTCGGAGACCGCCGCCCGCCATTGCAAGGCCGCGGATCTTTCAGGTATACGGTGGAGCCCGCTGGATCGAGAAGCATATGTTCAAAGCTACTGAATAGTGTATACTACCGTTCAATCGGACGCAGATCCGTACAGTTGAACGTCAACAAAATAAGATGCGGCAGTGCAAATGTAGAGAGAGCAAAGGCGACGCAAGACGTAGGCACAGTCGCTAGCTCCCCACACTGCGCCCCGCCAACAACCTGGCCGGAGTCTTTCACCTTCCGGAAACTTCGATCTTGTGTTGTTTCATTGTCAACAATCCCAGGGAGGAAAAAAACACCAGGACCACATCTTTCAAAAATAAACTAGCTGTCGAACTCCGGCCTTCTGGACACAGAAACCTATACGGATTCAGAACAGACACAGCATAGGTCCCGGAAGCAGTCAATGTCGTCCGCCGCGCTGATCCAGGACGACGAGGCCTATGAGCCTACGCTCCAATCCATCCTCGACCAGAAAACACTACGATGGATCTTCGTCGGCGGCAAAGGAGGCGTCGGCAAGACAACGACCTCGTGCTCGCTCGCCATCCAGCTGTCCAAGGTCCGCAAGTCCGTGCTGCTCATCTCGACCGACCCCGCACACAATCTGAGTGATGCCTTTGGCCAGAAATTCGGCAAGGAGGCCCGGCTCGTCGATGGATTCACAAACTTGAGTGCGATGGAGATCGATCCGAATGGGAGCATCCAGGACTTGCTTGCCTCGGGCGGAGAGGGACAGGACGACCCGTTGGCCGGACTGGGGATGGGTGGGATGATGCAGGATCTGGCTTTCAGCGTAAGGCATCGATTGACTCACAAAGCGATCATAAAAGGACTAATGTCTCGACCCGTCAATAGATTCCCGGTGTGGACGAAGCAATGTCGTTCGCCGAGGTCCTGAAACAAGTCAAGTCTCTGTCCTACGAAGTCATCGTGTTCGACACGGCCCCAACCGGCCACACACTTCGATTCCTTCAGTTCCCCACCGTTCTGGAAAAGGCACTCGCCAAACTGTCGCAGCTCTCGAGCCAGTTCGGCCCAATGCTGAACTCGGTACTCGGCTCGCGCGGCGGGCTCCCTGGCGGTCAGAATCTGGATGAACTGATGCAAAAGATGGAATCGCTGCGCGAGACGATCAGCGAGGTCAACACGCAGTTCAAAAATGCCGACATGACCACCTTTGTGTGTGTGTGCATCGCCGAGTTCCTGTCACTGTACGAGACGGAGCGCATGATTCAGGAGTTGACCAGCTACTCTATCGATACCCATTCGATCGTCGTTAACCAGCTGCTGTTCCCCAAGGGTGACAACCCTTGCGAGCAGTGCAACGCCCGCAGGAAGATGCAGAAGAAATACCTCGAACAGATTGAGGAGCTGTACGAAGACTTCAACGTTGTCAGAATGCCTCTGCTGGTGGAGGAGGTGCGAGGGAAAGAGAAGCTTGAAAAGTACGTACTTGTGCTTGAGGTGGTTCTAGCCATCATTTAAGCACACAGACTGACTATTCTGCAGATTCAGCGAGATGCTGGTGAAGCCATATGCGCCGCCAGAGTAGATATTCCGGGGGTTTCGCCTCTGCGACGAGTCATGAATAGAAGTAATGAAAAAAAAAATCATGTTGTTCTGATTGCTTACTGTATACGTAGAAGAATATGACATGTCTGAGCTTTGATGATAATCTACCTGGTATGTGGCCAAAGTCTACTTTCGAACGAGTTTTACACAATGGACATGAGGCGAAGGTCTCGATTTGGCTCAACTTTCGATTGATAAATAGCTAATATAAACCAAAGAGAGATCGATATCACACTTGCCGCAATGAGCTGATCTTTGTTTAATAGGTCACCATACTTATCACAGCGAACCAAAGCAGCATTAGCCGTGCCCGAAAACACACACACACACACACACACACACACACACACACGAAAAAAGAGAGAGAGACGGATAATAGACCCTAGGACCATTCAGAAGCGGGCTCCCCGAAAAGACTGGCGGAGAGGCTAGATTGGGCATGTATTTCCTAACGACATATTGTTGTATCGGTTCGGTCTCTACTTACGCCAATTGGCTTGTGGGGCTGTCCTGATCGACATTGGTTTTCGCTAAGTGATGGCTGTTGTTAGTTGGGTATCAATTGGACCCAGTCCATTAGTACGGATGCACGACCGTCAGTTGACGATGCCTCAGGCACCTTTATACCAATATATACAGACTTGAGCGCAATGTCTTATGATGACATTCGTCCTGAGGTCTATTGGAGGAAACCTGAATTCGAGACAAGGCTGTATCGATCGGTGGCCGTGGTCTGGATGCCATACCAGTCTGAGGCTATGTTATCGGACACTGATACGTCAGTCTAAATGGAACAAATGCATGTACGTACTCTGCTTTCTCGAACCTGAACCGATAGGTATATGCATGTGTCACTCAATGTGTGAATATGGCAGGCGGGTCAACCGATAAACCATAGCAAGTCGAGCCGGCCACAGTACATGTGTAGACGTATAACAGACGTCCGATATACCTTCCCAGACAAGCTCCAAAAGAGCGTGAGCGAATGGTCCGATGTCGGACATGCAAATCCGGGGGATTTTAGCGCCTGTCTGATTGTTATCTGGTGGTCAACTGGTTAGTTGACTGTAACTGACCAGCTAACTTGTTGGTTATACTGACTTACTAACATACACCGTTAATTAAGTTGGTTACTAATCTGTAGCTACGGACAACAGCTCACCACGTATAAATATCCACTTGTTACGCTTCCTACTATCGACATAAGCCATGTTCTGTGTACGGCTACACACATGCATAACACCTACCATACCGGTGCCCCATACTTCACTCAATGGAGACTTGAACGACGCCCAACAGGTACATATACATACATGTACATGTACCTGGAATGCCACTAACTCGCTGCATCCCATCTGATCTGGTCTGGTCCTTCTGTAGACCGCTTCTGAGGGGCAATGGCCAAGCAACGACAACACAAAACAACCGAACAGATGGGGGAAAATAAGATCCACCAGGGTCCATTCATCTAAAGAAGAAATTACAAAACTCTGAATTTGTTGCACGAAAAAAATGACCAGGCTGTACCGATACATTCGTTCTTGACTCCCGAAAGACCATTCGAGACCTGCAATCTAGGTCTGTTTTGGGCCACGGCCGACATTTGGTCGTAAATGCCTGGATAGCTGCAATGCAAACTTGAATGTTGCAATCGCTAGATACAGCAGCAGCAGCAGCAATCAATCGATAAAAAGGCAAGAACCGGAGAACAGGCGCCCATCATTATTGAACAGTGGAAAATGAAATATTATTAAAAGTAAGAATCAGACGAGAGAGTCCCACAGCTGCAGTGAGAGGGGGGCTGCAAAAAAACGATTAGACCAGAAAAGGTTCGTCGTTCACATTCGTCGAGACCAACAGTCAGCGCGGCGCCTCACTTTGAAGCTTGTCCCGTTGGTTTCACCCTTTCTTCCAAATGAAATAATCACTTAATCAAAACCAGGGAAGTGAACCGAAAGTGAGGCGGCAAGATAACTGATTTGGTTGGTTAGCTCACCTTCTCCCGTTTTGCCCCCTTTTTTTTTTGTGGCTTCTCCTTCTTTCCACGTCCCCCTCCGGCTCCAGTTTCCCTCAACCATTGCTCGATTTGGAAAAGACGAAGGCATGCACATGGCTTTCCGGGCGTTTGGAATTGCTGTCATGGGAAGATTCGAAACCGCCCGAGCGGGTTGTCAATCATAGGAACACCCTTGGTGGGTGACTCGCTGCGAAATCCTGTTGGACGGAATGTACGACGGCCTCCTACTGTCGGTGCATCACACGCTGACATTACAGTCTTGATCATCACGATCTCGGGGCGCGCGTGCCCTGAAGGAGTTCCATGATTCTTACACGGCCTCTGTGACTGCATTGCTAGACAGATCCGGACTGTCCCTGTGGCAGGAATGGCCGGTTCCATGCACCGGCATAAGAAGCTACATTTGTATTCTTCCAGATAGTACTCCATGCTCTGTAACAGAGTAATGTCAGACCACTTGCGCTCTAATAATCAATACCTACACGTCTTACCGACTTCTACAACGCACCAATCTGTCCACGGCTCCCTCAGCCGCCCGGTATCTGGTACGGGTGTCCGGGATATCGGTACATAGCCACATGTTTATTTCGCCCGTCTCCTATTTGACCCTGTTGAAGCCTAGTCTACTCCTTTAAAGTCACTAATCCTGTCACTATCTGGATATTCAATTCTGCTCTCTGGCCAAGACCAACCTCTGTGATTATCGACCATGTCTCGCGAGCAGCAATATTGGCTTCCCGGCTTTGGGCTTTCTCGTCATATTGTGCTAGGCCATATCCAGTATTTCCTCGGTCCAAACGCCTCGGCTCGTCCGTTTACATACCAGGTTGAACTCGCTTTCCTTTAGAGAAACAAAAGAAGAGACGGCAAGTCATCTAACTCGCATGTACAGGGACGTGATGGCTACCTGATCAACGGCATGCCTCTAACGCGGGTACATTCTCGAATCTTCTACAATCAGTTGATCAGTCGAAGCTCGTACTGACATTGCTGCGGCAGGAACAAATTAACGATCTTGCTGTGATGTCTCGAGAATACGAGCGCCAGGAGGCCGCCAGGATGATCACGTCCGCCGGCGTCGAGGGTATGTCCGGGGTGTCCTCAGAGCCGTACATCAACGAGCTTATCCCCGTGAACCAACGTCCGCGAAGGCGGGCCCATCCATACGAAAACCGCCGGATCCGTTGATGGCTGGCTTTTACGGAATGAGAGAGTCTTGAAAAGAGGGGGGAAGGGAAGGAGGATTCGGCATTTTGCTGTTGAAAGGCATGTACTGCATGCTATCTTCGCCATATATATCCATCTACCATTTCATCCATTTACATGAGCGTAACGATGCTTTTTGATTCGTTCATTGCCGGGTTCACAGTACCGCAGACTCAGTATTGTTGTTGTCACCAAGGCACCGGGTGGCCAGACACCTAATCGAACTACCCTTGAAACAACAGGCCGTCGCCCGTCAACCCGGCCATTGAAGCCAGGTTGCCTATCTAACTTGTTCTTTAACAAGGCCGGCAGCAGCAACAATAGCGGTCTTCAACAAAGGACAGTCATATACCAAGAGTCTGTCAGTCCTCAGAAGTCTTCTTTTATTCTGCTGAGTGATAGCACTGGGCAGAAATTCTACATTGTGCTATGGTAATATAGTCAGTTTTCTTTCTGTTATTTGTTCAATTTCTTGACTGCATCCTTTGCAAACCGTCCGCCACAATCTTCTGGAACAAGATCCAAGGCTATATATGTGTAGTAAGAGTCGAGAGATGACGCACCCCAATCTTTGCCTATATGCCGTATGTTCCCGGGAAGCTAACACCGCAGTCTCTTCGACTTGTACTCCGTCTGAATGCACCTACGGCTATCGTTACACTTGACAGTTTCCTCAGTACAGTGTGATCTATATCTAGAATCGTCAGATTTGCTCTAGACACAATTTACGTAAGGTCTGATGTGGGTATCAGCCAGTTCAACTGGGACATCAGCCAACAAGAACATACCAAGACAACCCTAATCGGCGTTACTTTGAACTGGGATCGGCATCTAGGCAGGCACATTTCGAGCAGTAGACTAATCATGCAGCCATCTCACAACGGCATTTCTTACATGTATCGTCCAGGAACGTTGAATAATCCGTACACACCCTGGAAACTAATCCGGCAATCGACTTAATCATCACCACGACCAAGCCAGAATGAGCATAGCTGATCTCTCCTGCTGGTCGAGTGAGGGGTATATAAACGAGGTATCAGAACCCTGCACATATCTACCAGTGTATACTGTGTATCGCTTGTTCTTTTGTCTGATCCTTGCAAATATCAGATATTTCCATGTTCATTCTGTCCTGATTGACTGATCGATCTATCCGTCAAACCATCATGGCCGAGGGACCGCCTGTATTCCACTACGAGCAGCGACGCCTGGAAAGCGATCTCGTGGCGCTCGAAATCTTCGACGTGAGGACACCAACATGTTTCATTCAACAAACCATAGACCGTATGAAAGCATCTAACTCAAGTAAAACCAGCCAAGCGTACACGCGGCCCAGTTTGTCGAGGAGATCCCCAACATCACACGATTCATCAGCTTCCCCCAGATCAAAACGGTCGCCGAGTTTGAGAAGGAGCTGTACAACAAACACATCCACTCAATGCCGGACAACTGTCTATACGCCGTCATCAACAAAAAAGCGCCGGCAGCGTCAGCCAACCAGTACGCCGGCGTCGTCAGCCTCAACGCAACCAACCCAACCAACGCCGCGACCGAGATAGGCGTGATGATCTTCCCTGTTGCGCAGCGCACACACGTCGCCACCCACGCGATCGGGTTATTGTTGCTGTACACGCTGGATCCGCCGTCGCAGGGCGGACTGGGCTTGCGTCGAATCGAGTGGAGGTGCCACCCCGGCAATGAGGCCTCGCGTCGGTTGGCGTCGAGAATGGGCTTTGAGCTGGAAGGCATTCTGCGCTGGGAGAAGGCGTTTCCCGAGGCAGACCCGGCCGTTGGCTTGCCAGTTGACGCCCTCGAGAAGAGGAATGGGACCACGGGGGAGGCTCTCGGGAGGCATACGGCGATTTACTCGATTGTTTGGGATGAGTGGGATCAGAAGCGTCCGCAAGTCGTGGCCCAGATGGAGCGCCGGTCTTAAGTCGCTTTTCGACTGTCCAGACGTCTGAACTGGTAAGCAGGATCGATCTACTGGACCGTCTCTATAATAAAAGAAACTCTATGCTACTGTTTTTTTCAACTGAAAAGAAAATACTGGTATAGAAGTAGTATGTTTGCCAGATCTAGACCCTTTAATGAGGCCCAAGTGTATCTCATAAACCACGTACGTCAACATACATCATCCATCGTCGCTTAATCGACTGCTGTTTTTTTGTGCTATCAAAAGAGAAAGAAACATAAAAAAACA
Source organism: Talaromyces piceae (assembly GCA_001657655.1). Lineage (NCBI taxonomy): Eukaryota > Fungi > Ascomycota > Eurotiomycetes > Eurotiales > Trichocomaceae > Talaromyces > Talaromyces piceae. The sequence continues at coordinate 1,010,473 of JNNX01000009.1, forward strand.
GCATGTCGAACAACCAATTCCACCTTTTCCCTGTTTCATTTTGAGGCTTGCAAAGCCCCGAAAAGGCAGAATCTTAGAAATAAAAGAATACAGAAGAAAAGAAATCGACCCTCCTGAACGCCTGCCTCATGCCTGAAGCCCCTGCAATTGTGTAAATGGTAGATTATAGACGCTCGTAGCCGTTCATTGATTTGATGGACCCGTGACACTGCATCGCAAAAATGAATTTTCTTATTTTGCTACCGCCGCACTGCGTACCCGGAGGTGTTAGAAAATCAGACTGCGCAAACACGAGGGGTTTGTCCACTTACCTCAAGACTTGAGTACGGAAAAAGGCTCCCTTGGTCTTCTCAATGACCTGCTGGTACACCGATTGCGGCGGATGGTTCATGACCACTGTGCCTTCTTTGTAGTCAATCTTGGCATCCACCCTGGTGTCACGGATGAGGTTGACAATCCACTTCTCGCCCTCGTCTTGGCCCAGACCCAGACGAGTGGAGAGATCCCTGTAGTATCGATGTCAGTTCAGTTCAGCCAGAGACAGACGGATTGGTTCTGGGGCCAGGTCGCACTCACTTTATATCTATGCGCTGGTGGATCTTGCAATAGCTCTCGGAGATCAAATGTCGGGCAGCATCGACAAAGGCATCGGCCGCCGAGACCAGGAAGAAATCGCCGCGGAGCAGATCCTCAGCCTCACCCAGCTTCTTCTGGGCCTCCTCAAAGTCAAAGTCGATGTAGAGAGCCTTGATGAAATCGGTGACAGGGTCCGAGTACTCGTAGCCCTCTTGGCGAACAACACGGATCAGGTCTTTCAGCTGTTTCTGGTAGAGGCTGGTGTTCTTGTGCGCACGGCTTCGGTTCGTGATCACAGCAGCGGCCAGATATCGGAGGATCCATGGACAGTTCGTCTGGATGGTGTTGATGTAGGCGGGGGAGAAAAAGAGGTCGGTCAGGACGTCGCGGGCGGGGTCGTGATTGAAGTACGGAAACAGGGACCAGTGGATCAACCAGGTACGGTGCTCCAGCTGGCCGAGCGGGTTATTGAACAACCGCGTCTCAATCAGGTCCTTGACCTTCTGGACCTCCTCCATGGCGGCCTCCCAGCTGGTGGTCAGGATCTCCGACGCAAACTTTCCCCACGTGGCCGAGGCAACTTTGTCGTTGTCGGTCGACAGGACTCGGAACTGGTACAGCAGCTCGGCGGCATTTCCGTAGCTGCCGCAGCTGTATTGGAACCGGCCGTAGTCGAACAGGGTGTTGACCATCTCGTTCGTCACGCCGTGCTGCTCCTCGAGAAATTTCAAGTTGGCGGCCTTGTCGCTGCGCAGGTTGCCGACAACGGCGTCGTCCTGCAACAGGTCCGTGATCTTCTCGCTCTCCTCCTCGTATTTCTGCAGCTTCGAGAGCACGTCCTCCCGCTTCTTGACGAACTCGTCGGGAATTGTGTCGGAGTTGTTGATTTCTTGCCACAGATTGGCGACGTAGTCGGTCATGTTGGTGTGCTTGAGCAGCTCGTACTTGGCGCGCGTGACCTCTTCGTTCTCGTCATCCTGGCCGCTGCTGAATTCGAGGAGAGGGAAGACGAGATGGCGATCGAGGTACGGAATCAGCTTGGGCAGCAGGTCGTATTCTTTGGCGATTTCCTCCGCGGTCTGCGGGGGGTGAGCAGCGCCGCCCTTGAGCAGGGACTCGGCAGACGGGGGAGCGTTGTCCGCCATGGTCGAGAAGGATGGCAGATCGCGAAGAGGCTAAGGAACCAAAGAGAGAGAAAAAGGGTTGGAGGAGTGGGAGATGGGGGGAAGGAAAAGGACTTCTGATGGAGGGGAGAGAGAATCGCTCGTTCCACTTGCCAATCTTTCCACTCATTCTAATCTTTCTCAGTGTGCCGAAAATATGTGCGGACGCCCGCTAGGCCAGGGCAGGACTAGCGTGGTTTCCGGGCAGCATCCCCGGTCTAACCGGATCGGGCTTACAGTGAGACTTTCTCGAGGCGCGGGAAAATCTCCGCGTCCGCCAGAACCTGCTTTCGACCGGTGATTGATGGATTGACCCAAAGCCACGGAAACACACTCCCCAGCAGAGAGAGCTCATCGTTTTCTGCTTCGCTGCGTCCCCGAGCGTGTACTACAGCGTCCAGCAGCCCTGCACTGCTGAGCAGGCAAGCGGCTCTTCGTCGACCGATCCCTATCCGGCGAGCAAGCCTCTTCTCTTACAGCGTTCGCAATGGCTTCAGTTATGCAATCCTCGGCCCTGCCAACAACGGCTTTGCGCCGCCAGCTGTCGTCCCAGCTGTCGTCAATGGCATCGGCTGGTCCCCTTGCATCACCTTTCAAATCTGCGCGTGCTTTCTCATTGCTCTCCGGTCCGCAACGACGGTCCCTACCCGGTGCGTATCAAGCTCGACCTACTTGTTGATGAGAATGAAAGAGAAGCTGACAGAGCCACCAGTCCCGCGACAGAATAAGCACATCTCCTCGCCCAGACCATTTCAACAAACGCGAACATTCCTCGCCAAGCTAACCCGCACGTTCCCGGCCTCGACACAAACCACCAGAAAGCAAACCGAAGAAGGACCAGTAGCACATGTGCAAAAACCGCCTCTCCAGCTCACCAACCTGCCCTATTTTGTGCGGCGTACACCGTCAAATCAGTTTCCCGTCTATCTGGTGACCAAGGCCGGTGGCACCAAGCGACTGACCAAAATCCAAAAGACAGAAGGCGACCTCGAGGCGCTCAAGTCTGACCTGGCGATAGCTCTTGGTTTGGAAACTACTCCCAGTGCGCCCGCTCGAGGCTCTCGACCGAAGAAGACGCCGGATATAACCATAAACCCAACCAATGGTCACATTATCATAAAGGTTCCTACCGACCACGCATTTTCCTTTGAATCTCTCATACTAATTGGTGACTGCTAGGGCTGGAGAAAACCCGAAATCGAGAAATTCCTCGCTGAACGAAACTTTTAAAACAACAACAAAAAAATGGAAAGGTGTCTGCTTCAGCAAACCTAACAGGAAAAAGCAAAGAAACCACGCCTAATTTTGTACCAGACAGCTCACGCAAGCTCTCTTCAAGCACAAACCAACAAATCCAAACAAATTCAAATATCACCTCGCCGATCCTCTCCCACCTCCTCATCAATTATGTCTCTCCATGGACTTGTTTCTCACTATTCCTATTTGTTCGTTTGATCATCTCCGGCGTTCAGTTTCGATGCATCTTCCTGTACTACTTTTCTTTCTCGTCTTTTCTCTTCCTTTCTTACTTTGTAATTCTGTCTCGCTATTCTCGATATTTATTCTTGTCATGGAACGACTGCTATACGTTGGGATATCGAGTTTAAAAATCTTGTCTTGTTACTGATTACTTGTCGTTTTTATAACGATTTTCCTTAGTCAAGCGAGACGCGCCTTTAGTTATGTAAAGAGTGTTGCAAGACTGATATCGTAGGCAGTTACTAACGCAATGTCCACTGTGATTGACATGACGAAAAGCATATACATTAAGCATTGTATTAACTAATCTTTTTAGGCCAAGCCTTGATCATGTACAGTAGTATTTAAAGTAGGGTAGAACTAGATATGGACATGGTCAAGTAAGGTCATCATCACTCGAGCGCTCGAAAAACAAGAACAAAATAAAACCGAAGCAGGAAACCAAGGACGCAAGGGAGAAATAACAGGAAACAGAAGAATCACCGATTCTGGGTGGTAATGACTAGACCGACACCCTACCAGGCCACGAGAATTATTTTCTGCTTCGAATATAACAGTACAATAAAGATACAAGTATATAAGAATGTCCAATGTAATGGAAAAAAGGAAGGAAAAAAAAAAGGCAGAAGCAAAAGCCCAACTCCCATCCCAAGTAAGCGCAAAACCATAACCGTTGACTGATGCAGGTGGTATGTAATATCCATTTTTATTCCCCAAGTCCAGCGTATGCAATCAGCTGCCTCACAACGCCTGGATCGAGTGTGGGCGTCAACAAAGCCCCTAACAGATTTTCCCGTTTCGGTAGGATGCTCAAGGGGAGGCTCCCACTGGACGTTGCATCTTCCTGCTTCGCTTTCTCGGCCAGCTTCTGGAGAATACATAGCCCTCTATGGATGATGGATGAGTATGCATGCATCTCTACTTCCACCTGATTGCGCTGGGAGGGGTGCCGATGACTCGGCGGTGGCGGCGGCATTCGCTCTGTGCTGAGCAAACAGCAGAGCCTCAACAAATTAACGGCGAACCCATCCGCCGACTGAAGCCATGACCGTGAAGTCGCCCCGTCGGCAAGTTCGGTGAGAATCTCAGCGGCCAAAAGGCCCTGCATCAAAAACACCTTGCGTGCATCTGCCAGTGACAGCAGCCTTCGAGGTTGATCTGGGATGGGACAAATGGCTAATGCAAAAGCACGGGTAAGCAGATCGGGTTGACCGAGAGCGCTGTCACTGCTGACAATTGCTTTATAGTACATCCGGTTAGGCTCGTCCCGGGCGAGGATCTTGGCGAGACTGTCAATGGCCGCCGGTGTGTATTTATGGACAGCCGGGCTGTACGGAGTAAACGTCACTCCCTCCGGGGTGTAGGTCGGAGCCGGTAATGGAGCAAACGACAGCAAAAAGAAGAGCACACAGAGTGCTTCTTCCTTGCTCTGGAGATGAACCGTATGAGCCACATTACTCAGGTACGTCACCGTATCTTTCATGAAATCCAGCGTATTCTGGTGGGTCCGTAGGATCATGTTTCTAGTGCCGAGATAACGGATGATGCTGGAAAACATCCCAACGACCGGTGCGCTCCCGAGAAGACCAAAGTTGTTTTCCACGAAGGAGAAATTCCTTATGATGGCAGTAATGCACAGTAGTTTGTCTACCGCACGGTCGAGTTCATAAGCAAGGCTGCCAAATTCTGGAACGTCGACAAGAGAGGTCAGCTCAACACGGCATCCGCGGTAAACTTCTTCATAGGCAGGCAAGCATATATCATCGGAAACCTCGACAGTATGTTCGACAAGGAAATCAAGCTGCTCTTCAGCACAATCCACCAATGTCTCGACTAGATCGTCACAATTTTCTAAAGAAATCGGAATGGCGGGTTCTGAAGATATTGTGGTAAGGGTGTCCAAAGCCACGCGCACTTCAGCATTGATCCCAGATTTGATACTCATCGACAGGGCAAATATGTCAATGACGCCCAATTCTCCAAAAGAAGGAGCATTGGGTTTCAACCTCGAAATGTCTTCTCCGATTTGGTATATCTCATCAACAACCACAGGACCATGCCGGGGTAAACCAGGTGTCACAATAGTTGCCTTGAACGGATCTTCAATATGTCTCTTCAGAGACTGGGAAGGCGGCTGCTCCGGTCCGGGCGCAGGTTTAGGTGGTGCCGGGGTGCCTGCTGCCTTCACCGGCGTTTCCGGTTGCTGGACAACTTGCTGTGGCAGAGGCTGATCGGTAGCTTGGGGTGGTCGAGGAACACTCGTTCGTTGGTGATTTTGGGCATGTGGAATCTGCGGTTGTTGCGGTTGAGGAGGCTGTTTCACTTGTCGGGGCTGTTGTGGTGTTTGTTGAAGACCATTGGGTGCGCCAGGATGCATACTGTTGGACATCGGGGCGCCGACCTGGGGTGATGATGCGAAATGCTGAGGATTCTGAGGGTCAAATTCAGATCCCGGTTTCATGGGCGTTTGCTGCTGAAATTGCGCCATGTTGGCATCTGCTGATTGTCTGTGCAGCGCATTTTGTTGCATGTCATGTTGCTTTTGCTGGTGAGAATTGATGATGGCTTGCTCATAGCTGGCTAGGTTCTTCGCGTAGATATCTCGAATCTCCAAAGCAGCATTAGGATACTGCTGGGGCGGGAACTGCAATGACTGAGCAATGGCGGGCCACATGTTGCTCGCCGTGATCTTTTTGAATCCTCCCATTTTCATCACCGAGGCATACAATTGCATCAGGTGTATTGGGCGACCACTTACATGCGGCGACAAATCTAATGGTTGATTGCGCGCTTGCATGAACTTTTTAAGAGTGGTCAGAAAGATATCTGGGCTGCTTGGCTTGGGCATATTTGGTTGGGCCATGTTCTGCTGCATTTGCAATAAATTGGCCATCTGGGGATGAGCCATTGGGTTCATGGCACTGGCAGGGCGGCCGGCCATTGCGTGATTACCGGCTTGCATTTGACGGGCCTGTTGCTGTAATTGCATTTGATAGAGACGTTGGTTCTGGGCAGCCATGGCCTGCGCCGAGTATCCTTGGGGCATGTTTGCCAACTGGGCCTGCAGGGACGCAGAAGCTGCATTGGAGGTCATAGCAGGCGATGGCGAGAACTGAGGCGCCATCCCTTGAGGATAGCCCTGGCTGGACATGAATGCATTGTTCTGCGGTGTGTTTACGCGGCTCCCTTGGTCTGACTGGGGCGGCGATATCTGGGGTCCTACCTGAGGACCGGCAGGTGAAAAGGGACTTGGTGAGGCAGTCTGCACTCGTTGCACACCGTGCTGGTCGAAATCCAAGCCGGGAGACTGCGTGGTTTGCACGGGGCCGCCGCGTTGAAGGTGTTGGTAGGCTGCAAACTGAGGATTGCCGTTGGCGGCCCCCCCTTGGAAGCCGGGGAAGGGAACCTGGGGTGTTTGAGAACGCGAGGCGGGTAGGCCGCCTGGCGCTGGTCTGGGGGACATTGACATGCCATCTTCCGGTCTGGGTCGTTTCGACGGGATTACCTGGTTCAAGTTGTGGAAGCCGGGCGACACATTGCGCGGGACGCCGTTATGGAACATGCGCTGGAACTGGCTAGGATCCTGCTGTGTCTGCGATGGCTGGAGGAAAGCCATCGACGGGTCAATGGTCGCGTTAAATGCCCCGTTGTCATGGTTGGGGAGGTTCGAGGCATCAGTTAGCCACGCATTCATGTCGTGCGGATCGACCAACCCATCTGTTCCCAGTCACGCTGATCAGCAAGGCATTAACTAAAATAGAACACGCACAAGAACAAAACGATCAACATGTCGCCCAAGACGTGGGACATTATCTCTGAAATATCTCGCGGAGGACAGCGAATGATGTCACGCCGCGGAGTAGTCAATAGAGCAAAAGGGTTCGACGCGTCAAAGGAGTGGAAAAGGAACTTGGCAAGGCTTGGGGGGGCGTGAGGAGCAACGACCACGACACGACACGACAACAGGTTCCATCAACGGCGATGGGTTGCGTAGGCAATGCGACGAGGAATTTACGTGCAAACAGACAATGAAGGGGAAAGGGCAACATACCGACAAGGTTGGGGAACTATGGTGACGTGATGCGAACGAGCGAGGTGATTCCGAAAATAGCGCTTGCGGTGTGAGTGAGCGACAAGCCTGGCGACGGAGGTTGCGAAACAACGGAAATGGGAGGGCGCGGTCACGGGACCGGGTTGGGGGCCTGAGGCAGCGCCTGCGACGCAGGGAAGGTGCGGTTGCGCCCGAAGGAGGAAGGCGCGACCGACCGGGGTAGCAAGCGAGCGGGCTCTTGCCTGCAGTCGAGGGTGAGTAGTAAGCATCTGGACCAGAACAACGCCCAAGAGCTGCCGGATATGAGATAGAACAATATACAAAATCAAACCAAAACCAAAATGGGTCGCTTTACATCGGATCAGGTAACGGATAACGAAAAGAAATGAAAGGGGACGAAACGGTATGCCTGTGCAATGCTGATGGACCGACGGACGGGCCAGTGCGTGGCGGGCCACCAGTCGGTTGAGAGGTGCTTCCTCCCCGGGCGGAGCAGGATCGAACAGGAGAGGCAGGGCAGAACGATAGGATACGGACGTACCTCGCAGCTAACAGCCAACAGGCTAGTTCGATAAGTTTAATCGCAATACCAGTCGCTAAACTATGGAACCGTCGGGGGCGTCAGGGAGGCTCTTCTAAACAGGAAGTGGAGGCGTGCGGGCGTTGCTCAACAGCTGCTGGAGAGTTGCCGGGTTTTCCTGCAGGGCCAGCCAGCAATAACAAGCAAGTCCACTGGCGCTCGTTTGCTCGGTCCCTAGGGGCCGGGTTAGATCTGGGGAAGAGGGCGCCGGATGCAAGGGCACGGCCAGCAGAGCGGGGAAACAATGAGATGCAGCAGGGGCAGCAACAAGCAGCAGCAACAGGAAGGAGAGGGGGGCACAAAATGGCGAAGAGTCCGATCGGTGTTCGAGCAGGAAAACTGCTCAAAGAGAAACGATTGCAGCGCTCTCAGAACATTGTCTCGGTTCTGGTTTAGCTCCCGGGCCACACGCCACTGGCCAATCAAACCATGCTGATTCTTGGCATGCTAGCCACTTCTGGCCTTCGGCACCAACCCCGGCCGGCGACCAATCACAGAGCCCGGTGGACCGTGTAGTGGGGCGACTGGCTGCTGGCCTCCAGACTGCTGCTCACTGCCCGACAAGATGTCATGATCACGGCCGCTGCCAGCCATTCCGCTACCTGAACACCTTGCATATCGCTCACAGAGCTCATATTCTCACACCGATCCAACTTCAGGAAGCGATCGGGTGGCTCAAATATGATTGTCAGGACAAGTGGTGGCTCCCAGACAACACCCGAGACAACGCCAGCCAGGTTGTATATGCAAGGTTTTGCTGAGAAAGTGTTTGCTGCACTTGTACGAAACAAAGCGCCCTGGCTGGGCAGACTATGGGAAAACGATCCGCCGCAAAAGAGGACAGGGAGAATAGAAGAAAGCAGAGGAAAAGGCAAAGAATGAAAATTAATTACGATAAACCAAGAAGATAGGACGAGGGGCGTATCTGACCTATATATGATCTTCGGGGCGATCCATGGCCATGTGCTAGCCTGATCACTACTGTAACTTACTGGTACGTACATGCATTTACAACACTACGTAGTCATTATTATTAGTAGTCCTAAAAAAGCACATAGACGGGAATTCACGCATCCATTACATAGTTATCTGTTATTATTACCCGGTATTTTCTCCTAACCCCTACACTTTGACTCCCTCAGGGCCTCCAATCCGGAAAAGCCAGGCTGTCGTCCAGTGTCACCGCAGGAGAGCTTGTCCCACCTGTGGAAATGGTGATTGGCCCACCGGTCCCAGGTCAACCGTTAGCAAAGCCTCCGTGGAATTCCACTCGGTCCCTTTGAACGGGCGCATTATTTTTGGTTTATCGTTTCGTTTTTTGCTCAGACTTATTTGTGGTGATTAGGTCCTCCAGCCATGCGTGTTGGCGGCCTTTACGCCGGGATAGGAAAACCCCCGGGTGGGCATCGTTGATGAACTTCTGCGGAATCAACAATTGCAATAGGAGCGTATCTACTTGACTAACCTCGGATTAAATGGTCTGACTTTGGTAAACTTAATGACAAAGGAGATGTCTACAACTGTGGTCAATAAGCTTTTTTAACTTTTCGCTTGTTATGATAATTCGACCCCCTGCTGTCTGGCTTCACTGTGCTGTAACTCACCCAACTGGCTGACGCTGGATAGTAGACCCACGGTGATATCACGTGATTTCCCCGAGATAGCTCTTGCTGGTCGCCCAAGAAGCTTGCTTCGCTTTGGCAGTTACGCTTCCACTCGCCTTCCATCATCATCGCCGTCCATCCCATATTATCTCCCGTCGTATTATTTCGAGGGTATTATCTGCACCTCTTTTCAGACAAACTTGCGAAATTCAAATCTACACCGCCGTAAATCATGGCTGACGCTGCCGTCGAGAATCCGGCAAACAGCGTGGCGCCGCACAAGCGCCCTGCTCCGACGGACTCGGTGTCCATCATCGACTCGTTAGAGGGAACTGGTAGCGACAGCGGCGATGAATATGCTACCCTCAAACGTCTGCAGAGGCATCTAGAGTGCGTCGAGAAGCAATGATCTTGTGCTTCCTCGCTGACTCGGACCGTTATCTAGGTACATCCGTCTCCAAGAAGAGTACATCAAAGATGAGCAAAGGTAGGCATCGTCTGTCTATGCAACCCACTCCAGATCGAGGTTTTCTGACAATGTCGTCATGAATCCAGGAGCTTGAAGAGAGAGTTGGTGCGAGCCCAAGAAGAGATCAAACGGATACAGAGCGTTCCGCTAGTGATCGGCCAGTTTATGGAAGCTATAGATCAAAAGTATACTTTCCTTTTCCGCCTGAAACTAACGAAATTACCGCTAATCTAGGTGTGGTGCGTAGTACCGGAATCGTGCAGTCGTCGACGGGATCAAATTATGTTGTTCGAATTCTTTCTACGCTCGATCGAGAGAAGCTGAAGCCATCGTCGTCCGTGGCTCTCCATCGACACTCCAACTCTCTCGTTGACATTCTTCCGCCCGAGGCCGACTCGTCCATCGCCATGCTTGGCGCGAACGAGAAGCCAGATGTTACTTACGCTGATGTTGGTGGTTTGGATATGCAGAAGCAAGAGATTCGGGAGGCTGTCGAATTGCCTTTGACGCATTCCGATTTGTACCAGCAAATTGGTTGGTTTACTTCAACCCTGAACACAAAAAGGGCACTTGGGTTTCTAACAGACGCATTTAGGTATTGATCCTCCAAGAGGTGTTTTGCTTTATGGGCCGCCTGGTACGGGCAAGACTATGTTGGTAAAGGCAGTCGCAAACAGCACCACAGCCAACTTCATTCGCGTCGTTGGCTCGGAATTCGTGCAGAAATACTTGGGTGAGGGGCCTCGAATGGTCCGAGACGTGTTCCGGATGGCACGCGAAAACTCGCCAGCCATCATTTTCATTGACGAGATTGACGCCATCGCCACCAAGCGGTTTGATGCCCAAACAGGCGCTGACCGCGAAGTACAGCGTATCCTCTTGGAACTCCTTAACCAGATGGACGGATTCGATCAGGGAAGCAACGTCAAGGTGATTATGGCCACCAACCGGGCCGATACGCTGGACCCTGCGCTACTACGTCCTGGACGTCTTGATCGAAAGATTGAGTTCCCGTCGCTGCGCGATCGCCGTGAACGCCGGCTGATCTTCTCTACGATTGCGTCGAAGATGTCGCTCTCGCCCGAAGTGGACCTGGACTCGCTGATTGTGCGCAACGAGCCCCTCTCTGGTGCCGTGATTGCGGCTATCATGCAAGAGGCTGGTCTGCGTGCCGTGCGCAAGAACCGATACAACATCATTCAATCTGACCTGGAGGACGCATACTCCAGCCAGGTCAAGTCTACCCAAGAATCCGACAAGTACGTGCTTTTTCTCATGTCTATCACTATATGGAATCTCCTACTAACTACTACCCTGCAGATTCGACTTCTACCGGTAAACGAGCTCACGAAAGGGTGTCTTTCAAGGTTGAAATGGTGTTATCACGTGGTTCGATTTGTCCGGAGATCTGGGGATGTTGATTTGTAATGAGCCAGGACGTAGAGCCGACCAAACAAGATCATGTACAACAATAAATACGCATTGCAAGCGGAGTAGACCCTCCAATTTTCATTGTTCTTGTAGCTCGGCCGATCGCCATCGTGACCAAGTCATGAATGGTCCGTACCTTGCAATTTCCTAGTTGGCTTAGTTTCCGAGTCATAACAATAACAGTTGCCGTAGAACTAGCCAGGCACCAGCATCAACGCATTATTGCATTGCTGCGGAGAGCGCAACGTCAGATGAGAGAGGGCGGTGGGGCGCCTCGGCAGCAGCGAGCTTATCAGCGCATCCGGCGGGTTCCACAAGCCAATCAGATGAACGGCGAGTCACGAGGGCGCTGGCTGAGGAGCCCACCCCAGCCACGGCCTGTCCATATCGGGAAGCGCTCCATTCTGGTCTGACCAATAGAAGCGATACGCTGTTAATGACCCATTTTTTTGCTCATCATCGTCATCGTCCCCAAACAAGACTAGCCCAAGGCTTGTCTCGGCGGTCGAGCTGCTCCAGCCTGCATCCATACCTAGGTGAACGACGTTCCCTCTCTCTCCTTCCCTTCCTCTCTCTCTCTCGGTCTTTCTGCGTCCTCTCTTCTTCGTTTTATCATTTCGAGTAACCCTTCATCGATCCGGACTAGTACGAAATTGTCTGTCGTCGTTGTTGCCCGTCTTTGATCATATTCTCCCCCTTATCGCCGGCTCGGGCATCATGAAGACAACCGCTGTGGTCGCAGCCGCCGCGCTGCTGGGCTCTGCCTCTGCCAAGGTGCACAAGCTTAAGCTGGACAAAGTCCCTCTCAGTGAGCAATTTGTATGTCATTTTCTTTGCTGCATATGCTTAAGGGTACTAATTGCTGTATAACGACAGGATAAGCGTAGCTTAGACGACCACATGCGGTCATTGACCCAGAAATACATGGGTTTCCGCCCTTCGCAGCAGTCGGAGGATGCCTTCCAGGACACCTCCATCCAGCCCGAGGGCGGTCACGACGTGCTTGTTGACAACTTTCTGAACGCTCAGTGTATGTTTTGATGGTTTCTTTGCCTTGTGGGAGACGCGCGCTCGCGCGAGTGTGTCCATTGATCTGACATGTTGTGCTGCAGACTACTCCCAGATCACCATCGGCACGCCTCCCCAGGAATTCAAGGTCGTTTTGGACACGGGCAGCTCGAACCTGTGGGTTCCCTCGTCGTCCTGCAGCTCGATCGCCTGCTATCTGCACAGCAAGTACGACTCGTCGGCCTCGTCGACGTATCAGAAGAACGGCAGCGAGTTCGCCATCCGGTACGGCTCCGGCAGCCTGGAGGGCTTTGTCTCACGCGATGTCGTCACCATTGGCGATCTCAAAATCAAGGACCAAGACTTTGCCGAAGCCACTAGCGAGCCTGGCCTAGCCTTTGCTTTTGGCCGCTTTGACGGCATTCTCGGTCTCGGCTTTGACACCATCTCGGTCAACAGGATCGTGCCCCCTTTCTATAACCTGTTGGACCAGGGTGCTCTCGATGAGCCCGTGTTTGCCTTCTACCTGGGCGACACTAACAAGGAGGGTGACGAGTCGGAGGCTACCTTTGGTGGCATTGACAAGAGCCACTACACCGGCGAGCTCGTCAACATCCCTCTTCGCCGCAAGGCCTACTGGGAGGTTGACTTTGATGCCATTGCCTTTGGCGACAGCGTTGCTGAGCTCGAAAACACCGGCGTCATCCTGGACACTGGCACTTCTCTAATTGCTCTGCCGTCTACCCTTGCCGAGCTTCTGTAAGTTTCGCTGTCGTCATTTCATAGGTGTGGACCTGATAACTGATAACCACACAGTAACAAGGAGATTGGCGCAAAGAAGTCGTGGAACGGCCAGTACACTGTTGACTGCAGCGTTCGTGACTCTCTCCCCGACCTGACGGTAACCCTTAGCGGCCACAACTTCTCCATCACAGCCTACGACTATATCCTGGAAGTGCAGGGTTCCTGCATCAGCGCCTTTATGGGCATGGACTTCCCCGAGCCTGTCGGTCCTCTTGCCATCCTGGGTGATGCTTTCTTGCGCAAGTGGTACAGCGTCTACGATCTGGGCAACAGCGCCGTTGGTCTTGCGAAGGCCAAGTAAGCGGGTCGGAGAAGATATTGGAACGATAATACCCCCGGGCCTTAGACTAGAGAGTTGCCCGAGTTGCCATGTGAAGGGTTGAGCTGATTGATCTTGTCTGTGGACATAGCCGATAGCTTGTGTGCTTCGTCTCTTTTTTCCTTTTTTCTATTGTCTTTTTCTCCCTTCTTGTTTTGCTCACGTATGACAAGTTACTGTCTACTATGTAGAAATGTGCGTTATGATTACTTGCTGCAATGCATTACATTCTGTACACGATGATCTCTTTAGCGTAATACAGAGCAGCCGTAAACCGAGACGAAAGGACTCGGCCGTGACAAACAGAACGTGAGATACTTTGTTACAAATACCCCCATGGTATTGGAATGTCAGCCTGCAAGACCTCACTGTGCACAATGCAGGGCAAGCAATGAATGCTACAAGTCACAGAGCACAGTAACAGCATGTTTGCCTAATCGTTTGTCTGCTTGTTAGCCTGCTTGCCTGTTTGGGGCACGTTCTCCACTGGCAGCGCTAATGACTAACCCGGTTAGTTGGTGGACTAGGCCAGTCTACCAACTTAAAGCTAGGCTAGCACCCACGACCGGATTACCTCAACGGCTCAGCCCACGCGCTCAGACGAAGCTACTTCAAAACACCACTATACAATTCTGCGAAAGCTTTTTATTTTTTCTCCTCTTGCATACTTTGCTCACTGCTTTTTCCCTCCCCGAACCACAGCTGTAGATTGCGACACTGGCAACTAATCAAGCTGTCCAAGAACGAATACACCCGATCGAGCTTCGTTATCGCGATCAATCGGAGGTTGCTATAACCAGAACCGCACCGCACCGCACCGCACCACACCGCATTGCACCGCATTGCACCGCACTCGTACCGCGCACCGCGAAAAGCACCCACGAAACGCGAGGTTCGATATTTCCGGTAACGCGCTACCGTGTTCGTTGGGGTCCCTAGTTTGGCCCACTTGATACCCTGATTTGCGCGCTGGAGGAGGGGGTTTTGTTTGACAGCGGCAGCATCGACGCAGGCAGGCAGACAGACAAAACTAGGCTACAGGCTATAGCATCGATCAAGGCTCTCCTACAGCGTGAATCCTACGGGACCATGGCCCAGTAACGACGTATCTCCAATACCCGATTCTACAAGCTCTATTTTCATTTTTCTTCCTTGTTTCTCTCTTTCCCAACAAACGAAATCGAACCAATTCAGCAAGTAGGAATGCTTCTACAACTGCCGCCGACGCTACACTACCCAATCACCGTGACTTCGCTGCTCAAGCAACCGGGCGACACGGTTGAGCGCGGCGACCATCTGTTTTGGTATGTCTACAAGACCACAGTGATTGAGGGTGATGGCCTGGGCAACGACGTTCCTGTCGAGCGCGAGTTCCCCACCAAGTTTGAGTCGAGCGTGGACGGCGAGGTGGTGGCATGGAGAATTGCCAAGGGGGATGTCATCGAGAAACCGTAAGACCATTTCCTGAACAGGGAAGAGATAATAGGAAGTAGCTTACTTGTGTGTTGTAGGGTGGATGTCCTTGAGATCGATGAGCCGTGCGCTCACGAGGTGCAGTTTGGGGGGATGTGTGCAGAGTGCGGCAAGGATATGACAGCGTGAGTGTCGTCGAGTAGGTTGGGCAGGAAGTGGAAGACTGACTTTCGCAGGGCAACGTACAACACAGATATCATAGACTCGATGCGGGCGCCGATCCAGATGACGCACGATAACACCGCACTCACAGTCAGCGAGAGAGAGGCGACTCGGGTAGAAGAGGATGCAAAACGCCGGTTGCTCGCCTCCAAACGCCTGTCCTTGGTGGTTGATCTCGACCAGACCATCATCCACGCCACCGTGGACCCGACCGTGGGCGAGTGGAAAGAAGACAAGAACAATCCGAACCATGACGCCGTCAAGGACGTCCGCGCTTTCCAGCTGACCGACGACGGGCCGGGCATGCGCGGGTGCTGGTATTACATCAAGCTGCGCCCAGGGCTCGAGAGCTTCTTACACAACATTTCGGAGCTGTACGAGCTGCACATATATACTATGGGCACGAGGGCATACGCACAGAACATTGCCAACATTATCGATCCAGACCGGAAACTCTTTGGTGATCGGATTCTCAGCCGTGATGAGAGCGGCAGTCTCACGGCCAAAAACCTGCAGCGTCTTTTTCCGGTCGATACGAAAATGGTGGTGATTATTGATGACCGCGGTGACGTCTGGAAGTGGAATCCCAACCTGATCAAGGTATCGCCGTATGACTTTTTTGTGGGAATCGGAGATATCAACTCGAGCTTTTTGCCCAAAAAGCAGGACATGACGTCGGGCCCTGATTCCGGCGCAGCAAAGACCAAACGCGAGAAGCCGCAGATACCACCAGTCCCTAGCAGCACCACTACTACCACCACCACCACGACGGCAACACCAGCCGATCATGTCAATGGGTCGACGCAGGACAGGGTCAGCGAGGTGTCTGCGCTCGAACAGCTGGTGACCATGGGCGGAGGCGACAATCCGATGATGCTCCAGGAGCAAGCCACGCAACAAGAGGAAACCATTATGCACCAGGTCGAAGACCGGCCGCTCCTCCAGAAGCAGAAAGAGCTCGACGCCGAAGATGACGCGTCTGAATCGCAAGTCGGCGCTGAGAGCGAGTCGTCCATTTCGAGCATGGAGGACTCGCAAGAGTCAAGCCGGCCCAGGCATCATCTGCTCGAAGACCACGACACGGAGCTGTTCCACCTCCAAGACCGGCTGGAGACGGTGCACCGGGAGTTCTTCGACGAGTACAACCGACGTCGCAACAGGACGGTGGGCGATGGCAGAGTGGCTGCTCTCCGCGGCGACCGGATCTTGCGCGAGAGAGACGTCGACTTACGGCTGCTCCCGGACGTCAAGACGATCATGCCTCAGATCAAACGCCAGGTTCTCGGCGGGGTGGTCGTAGTATTCTCCGGCGTGCTGCCCATCAATACGGACCTGCAGAACGCCGACATTTCACTTTGGGCCAAGAGCTTCGGAGCAGTCATATCATCGCGCATCAACTCGCGGACCACGCATTTGGTGGCGGGGCGAAATCGCACCGCCAAAGTGCGCGAGGCAACGCGCTATCCCAAGATCAAGATCGTCACTACGCAATGGCTTGTCGACAGTCTGACGCAGTGGAAGCGGCTGGACGAGGAGCCGTATCTAGTCCCCGTGCACCCGGAGGACCGCGGCGATCCTATTGTCGGCAGCTCCCCAGCGTCAAAGATTGATAGCTCGTGGCTGTCTTCGTCAGAGGATGACCTGACCTTTACCGACGACGAGGGTGAGCATCCTCTTCTTCCTCCTTCTACTTTCTACAACGTCTGACTAACATATTTAGATATGCTCAAATCGTCCGAATACTCTACTCTCGGCTACGACGCGGACGAGCAGGCTGCGGTTCACGACGAACTGCGCGAGTTCCTGGGCAGCGACGATGAGAGCGACGATTCCGAAAACATTAGCGAAGCAGATGGCAAGGCTGAAGCGGAGACTGAGACATCCAGGAAGCGCAAACGCGGCGACGCCGACGCCGGCGACGAGGACGAAGGAGACGGCACATCACCCTCTCTAGCCCACCGCATCAAACTATCACCCACCACTACCACCACCACCACCACCACCACCACCGCCGCCGCCAACGACAACAATCACATCGCCGTGGGCGCAGAGAACGACTACGAGGGAACCTGGACCACCGGCGGAGATGACGACGGCAATGAAGGCGCGGTGAACGAGAACCCAGACGATGACGACGACGAGCTGGAGCGCGAGATGCTAGCAGCCTTTGAGGACGGAGGGTACGAAGAGTGACCGAATTGGAGATCTTGTTCTATTTTCTATTTTGTTTTTTCGTTGTGGAATGAATCTGCATAGCGGGGCGCTGATTCTGGTGCATTCTGATCTTTTGTTTCATAAATGTTGTATGGATCTTTCGGCGTTTTTGGGGCCGTTCGCATGTAGGTATGTATGTACTGCTACAACTGGAAAGAAAAAAAAATAATGGCTGTATTATCTAATATTCGAGTAACTTGTGTTTCGGCGTGGCATTTCATTTAAAATATATCCCTACCGAGGGGAGTACAATAACTAGTTGGAGAACTTCTCCGGCACATGTTTCCTATTAGACATTTCACGACTCGTCAGTTTCAAATTTATAGCTCGATAGTAATAAACCTTTCATTAAAAAGAGGAAGAGAAAAGAGAGGAAACAAAGACCAAACTTACCCCGTCGCTTTCTCAAACATGCCTCGCGCCGCATCCGTGATCTTCTCGTTGGTGCCGCGCATCTTCTCCGTATCGACCTTGCCGCCTCCGAATTTCTTTTCGGCCGCGTCGAGAGCTGTTCACATAGTTAGTTTAACCCTTTGATCATTCGATTTATTCTCTTTTTTTTCTTTTTCCTCTTATCTCGAGGTAGGGAGATTAGTAGTACCCTTGTCGAGGTAATCCTTCTGGTTGGCGCCGCCGCCGCTAGAGCCCTGTTGGGAAGCCATTATAAGAACAAATTGGATGTATGCGCAAGCTTGAGAATCCGTCTGATATTCCAAATGTACAGTCGCAAAGGTGAGAAGACGCTATCAAGGAGGGAACGGATGGGGAAACAACTCTTTTATACTGTCCGAGACACCATCCAAGTTCGAGTTGAGGGGTAAATGTGATTTAGTAGTTCGTCTGATTGGGGCTTGGCTGGAAGTTAAAGCTCCAACTCGACGTCATGGATGGCCACTTTTTATGAGATCTACCATAAAGGGAAAGATGAATCCGTTTGCAGTAGTAGATTCCCTGCTTAGCTAAAGGAGTATAACAGCTTCTAATTGGTATGTAGAAATCTCACCTCGATCGATTTGCTGATACCGTGCGGTTATTAGTGGTGATGTCGATAAAAGGGTGGGTATGACATCATATATATACTAGAACAACTCCACTTCATACAATTGACACAATCCGGACTAGAATCTTAATGACATTACTACATGTACATACATATTCTCCAATCAGATCAAGTAGCATCCTTGTGCACCTGCCACGACATAACCATCATCCAAAAATAGAATATCGTATTGATCAGCTCAAATGCAAAAGCTGCTTTCCAGCAGTTACCTGACACCCAACAGCCTCGTCAGTCTCTCCTGGTCTCGCTTTTTTTTGTGCTTGGAAAAGAAAGGGACTCACAGATAGTGTTTTGGGTCAACCATGCCAGCGCCTCGACTGTGTTGCCCGTCCAGGGCATATTCGACACGTAGTTCTGGCAATTCGAATTCACATTCGCCTGGCCGCCATACAACTGCAGCGCCGTCTCGACTAGACCCGTCAGCCAGAGCGAAAAGAGTATGAAACTGCCGATGATGATGATGCCCGGTAACAAGAACCGTTGCGCCGCGAGAACCAGAATCGTAATGACAAAGGCGACACCCAGCGCGCCTACAGTGACCATGAATGGGAATAACCTGTTTCATCAATCAGTCGATTGTTGCTTGTTCCAACAGACGCAACAGAAGAAAAGTACCAAGGAGTCCCTAGACGCAGCTGCGACTGCACGACCATGAACCAGGCAAACACTCCCAGGCACACGCCGGACCCGACTAGAACGGTGATCAGCCAGATGTTGAGCTGGAGCTCTGGCCAGTGGTAGCGTCTGCCTGCGGAAGGGCGGTAGGCTGGCATTCTCTATTGCTATACACGTTTTTCGTGTGCTTTTCTCTTCCCCTCTTCACAGCCCACTCGGAAAATTGTTGCTCTTTTGTAAGGCAATCCGATCGTCCAAGATTTGCGGGGAGCTTGTCACAAGGCCCCCCAGATTTAAAGGAGAAGAGTCGTCCGCTTGGGCACCAGGCAGGAACAGGCTGTGAAGATGGAGATGATGTACTGCGCTGGTTGCTTGGGCCGTTGCTGGGGTCAATCAGCGATAAACACGGGGCGGCGGGCCACGTCTGCTGCCGAGATAAGCCAGTAAAGCATTCAGTGAATGTCCAACGAGGCCTTAAGAAGTAAGGGGAAAATTAAATAAAAAAGACAATTGTATTTATTTTTCACTTAGAAAGGATGCCTGAATGAATGTCTGAAGAGGAAAAACAAAGTGTCTGTTGTTTACTCAGACAACGCAGCGTGGGGCATTGATCGGTTGGGATTGCACATTGATTGGCTGGTCCCGGTCATTTACTCTACTTAGTGACAAGATGCTACACCGACAGAAGAGGTCAACACAGAAGACGAAGATGATAATCAGACATGAATTCGTACAGTCTATAAGCTGATGCATTGTAGAAACGGCGGTCAATGCCGTTCCCATCCCCAAGCCACGTGTATCAAGCAAGCTCGATCTATGATCCCCTCGCAGGTAATACTACTCTGCAAACCACGCATGAAACCATTCGTACGACTACAACAGAGTATCACCCAGTGCGCTACGCACCAGCGAGCAGCCTGTGCGGATCGTGTCACTGGCGCCCAGTGCCTCCAGATTTGGATTGACTTCGACCAGGTCCATGGCCACCAGATTGCCCGTCTGGTGCACGCACTCGGCGATAAAGTCGCCCTCGCGCAGCGTCAGACCACCTCGAACGGGCGTGCCGGTGCTGGGTGCCCACTGCGGATCGAGCGCGTCGACGTCAAACGATAGATGGATCGGTGTGTCGTTGCCAATGTGCGCGAGCGCCATCTCGACCACGCGCCCGATGCCGTGTCTATCGAGTTGGTCAGAGTAACACCAGAACAAAGGGGAGAGAGAAATAAAAGAGAGAGAGAGAGAGAGAGAGAGAGAGAGAGAGAGAGAGAGAGAGAAAGACATACCGGTCAATGTCGTGCATGCTAAACGCCCGGATGCCGTGCTCACGCAGAATGCGCTTCTCGCCGCGGTCGACGTCACGCAGGCCAATGTACACCAGCTTGTTGACGTTGAGTCGGTGCTCCTGCTGCAGCCAGCCAAAGATGTCCTTCTTCTCCTCGGTGGCCAGGCCCGTGAGAAAGGCGACCGGCATGCCGTGGATGTTCCCGCTGGGGCTCTCCTCCGGCAGGTTGATGTCTGCATGCGCATCGACCCAGATCACGGCAATCTCGCGGCCCAGGCGCTCGCGGATCGCCTTGGCTGTGCCAGAGATGGTGCCGATGGCGATCGAGTGGTCGCCTCCCAGGGTCAGCACCATGCGGCCCTGGCGCGCATGATCATAGACTTGCTGGCTCAGGGTCTCGTTGACGGCGCTCACCGCGCGCGGACTTTTCATCCCGCGGTGGTCTGGGTCCGACGCAGGCATCAGGTCGGCGTAGTCGTGCACGGCGTTGTCGTACCGGACGTCGTATCCCAAGTCCTCGCGTAGCTGGTCCAGCAAGCCGGATTCAATCAGGGCCATGGGCGCAGCCTCGACGCCTGGCTTGCGCTGTATGCAGCCATGGAACAGTCAGCATCAGCAGTCTAGTCTACAGCCGGAATGATGGTGGCTATGTCAAAGGTGTCTCACCTGGCCGCCGGAAAAGCCCACCGCCACGACGCCCAGCTCGTTTCCCTGCGAGACGAAGCGCTGCTTGATAGTCGACGGCGCTGTCATCTTGGATAGCAATTTCAATTTAAAAAGACAATGGAAAGTGACGGGTTGGGTTGGAGTGATGAGAATCGAATCCAGAGTTGATGCGGAGACGTCGCTGGTTGGTGCGGGGAAGACAGGAACAACAAGAAAACCACAAAACACCAGGAGAATAAAATAAGAAGGAAAAAGTTCAAGGAGGGCACAGGTTCCTTAAGTAGGAACCGGTCATAACCCAGCCGGCCCCGTCCCCCATGCCACCACAGCTAATCAAACCACAGACAAGAGGAGACCAGAAGAAAAAATCGGGTGCAGCTGCTTTTAGCGGTTATCTCTCGTCCTCGCTTTCCCCTAAGTACAGGTTGAACCGGCGCACCGCAAAATCGCCCGCGACGGTGGAATCAGAGTCGCATTCTGTTACGTTTGATCTTCTGGACGACTTTTTATCGTGGGCTTACCGTTAGATTTTCATGCACTACATGATGTCTATTCGGGTGGTCTGGAGACGAGTATTAGGGGGCGGGGGTATCTCTTTGTTTCTATGGCATGTCACGACACTCAGATAAAGTAGGATATATATATGTACAAGCAAGCAATTGATTACTCGTCGCCCAGGATCAGTTCGCGCAGAATCGCCTCGGCGCGCTGTGCCTCCACCCGGCCCTTTTCTCCAGCGCGCATCATCTGGCCGACAAACCATCCCAGTTTCCCCAGCTGCTTCTTCTCGCGGATCTGGGCGACCATCTGCGGATTCGCCGAGATGAGCGGCTGCGCCAGGGCAACGTACTCATCCCGCGTCAGTGGCCGGAGTAGCAGGCCCTCCTCCTCGAGCAACTGCTGGATCGGCCGTCGGTCGCCCGTGAACACCATCGCCAGCACTTGTTTGGCCACCGGCCCAGTGATTCTTCTGCGTAGAGACTGATCGATCAGCCCGGCCAGCGTACGAGCGGGAACCAGGCCGGCATCCCAGGCCACATCCGCTTTGGCGAGCAAGCCTCCCAGTTCGTGTAATACCCAGTTTGCCACGGTTCTGCCCACGCTGGCCTCAGTCGGGTGGAGCTCTTGCAGACAGTCGACGACATCTTGATAATACTCCAGGCGTGCGCCGCCGTCCAGCTCGATCAAGGGCTTTGCGTCCTCAACCGACAGTCCATAGGACGGCCCGGTCAGCATCGCCAGGAGCTGATCAGGCAGGACCGGTAGCGTGCTGCTCAGTGCCGACACCAGTTGACTGTCAATTAGCAGCGGCCCTAGGTCCGGGTCCGGCATGTAGCGATAATCCACTTCGCCCTCCTTTGCACGCAGGCGGCGAGTCTCGGTGCTACCGATCGCCCACCCCCGCGTTTCGCCCACAACCACACCGCCGCTGTCGAGGACGGCAATCTGGCGATTGCGCTCCGCGACGATGGCGTCCTCGATGGCTTTGAAGCTGCTCAGGTTCTTGATTTCCGTGCGCTGGCCGAGCCCACGGATGCCGTGGTAATCTGCGTCACCCGGCGCTGCGGCATCACGCCGCCGGACTGATATGTTGACGTCGGCACGCAGCCCGCCCAATTCCATCCCCGTCGTCACTGCACCTATAGCCTGGAGAATTGCCTGCACCTTTCGCACGCAGGCAGCTGCGGTTGCGGGCGAGTGTATCTGTGGCATCGTGATGATCTCGATCAGAGGGTGCGAGACTCGGTTAAAGTCAAGCAGTTGTGCCGACGGTGGGTATTCTTGAGACTTGGCCGTATCTTGTTCTAGCTGCACTTGTTTGATGTCAATGAGAACTTTTCTCCCGTCCTCCGGCGCAATGCCATCGTAGTCGTGTAGCTCAATATAGCCATTTCGCGCAAACGGTTCTATGCAGTGTCAGCTAGCCCGAACATTTCAGTTTCGATTCTGCTAACTATCATCGTACCATAGAATTGTGTGATCTGGTATCCAGCCGGCTGGTCTTGGTAGAAGTAGTGTTTGCGATCAAAGCGACTGACAGGTTGCACCTCGCAATTGAGCGCGACTGCGGCGCGCAGGGCAGGAAGGAGGGTTGGGATTTGGAATTCCTGGTTGCATTAGTTTCGTTTACGCTCTTTCCTTCGTTCCTTCAGAGGCATACTGGCTGCGAGCCGGGAAATGCAAGGTCAAATAGAGCAACGTTGGAGTTTGGCTCCGCTGCCACTGACGTTAGAGCTCCTAGCACAACCGTCAGCTTTCAGTTTTCTCTCATGTGTTGCGGTAGACCGTCTCCAAGAAGACTAACTGGAAAAAAGCTTGGCTGCCGTGTTCAGCTGCGCGTGAATCTCAATACCAACAGTCAGCTCCCATCCATCGACCTGAGACGAACCCTGCTTCTTGCGGTTCTGTGTCTTGAGCAATTTGGCCTCGTCTTTCAGTTGCTTCCGCAGCGGGACGCGTGCAACGGTATCGGAGCTTGCTGTGCGGCGCCAGACGAGACCGAGACGCTGTTCACTTGCTGCAGGGCCGGGTCGAAGAGCAATTCGAGGAAACCATAGTCGCAGCATGTGTCGGATGTGCGAGAATATTGACAGGAATGCTGCAAAACGAGAAGATCGTGTTTTGGAAGTTGAGCTTGGTCAACCAATGTCGCGGAGGGCAGAATAGCAGATCAGCAAAGGGAAGGAGCCTAGGGCGGTCTGTGTATTGGTATTACTGTATGTGAATTTTGTCGCCATCTGCCATTGGCCGACGGACATGGCAATGCCCGGTTCTGTGCACGTTATTGCATTTCTCACTCCCATGTGCTTCTAACGATCAACTAGTTGATTATATGACTCCTTTCTTTTCTTCCTACACACACAAAGATCAGATTGGCCGAAAATATACGAGTGTTCGCATAGCAGAGCCGGCGCCGAGGGCACTCGAGAACTAGTCGATCAATAGCGCGGCCCCAGGATCGCCAGCTCGGAGTCTTCGCCGTTTGCTGTCACCCGGAACTAGATGAAGCAACTTCTTGTTGTGAGAAGGAGGTGTGAATCGCGGGTGGTTGATTCGAGCCCACAGTCCATTGATAACAATGAAATAATCCTACCCCTCAGACAATTGCGGGTGACGGCTCTTTCACTCGACAATCGATCTCTAAGTAATCACAGTACAGTGCGGGGTGCGGATCATCAGCAGCGTCTGTAATCAGCATAGTGTCTCCTACGTCAAGAGCTTCTGCATGTGCCAACACACCAAAGGCGCCGAGTTACAGACGGCATGGTGATCGGTCCCACCATGGCCTTAGCTGCAAGAAATCGGATCATAAAAGAGAGAAAGAGGAGATTTGCGCCTGACCGGTAAGGCGTCGGTCAGGTCCGGTCGTTTATACTTTCTTTTTCTTTTTTCCTGTCGCTGTATTTAGCAGCACCCTCGTCAATGAAACTCTATGTACGACTTCAATCAACCTCTCGGAAGTATTTCTCTGTACAACACGAACACTTGCGGCCATCGCATGGGGGCCACTCGTGTCAGAGTGCAGTCGTGAACGCCAACATCGACTGGTGTCTCAGGCCTGTGTCAGCACATGGTGGTTTCTTCTACCTTCTGCCGCAACTAATCTACTCCGAACGGACTCGGATGTCATCCGGACCCCAAACGGCTATATTTACATACGGTCTCGATCATCTATTCAGTCCATTATCATCCTGTCAGTCGATCTACTTAATCGTTTGATCGATCTGTCGATAGTCGAAAGTCAATCAACGTCGGTGTTACACCAGGGTATCGGATTCCCTCCCTCGCGGCCCGAATGCGCAATGCAAGGAGGCGCTCACTAGACTCTCACAAGTACAGTCGGTCCCCCTTCTCTGTATCTTTCGCGCTGGAATTTGCTGCACAATGAACCACATTTCATTTCTTGCTTGTCGCTTGCAGCCAGAAAAACTCAGGTTTTTATTTTAATATCCTGAACGCAAGAGCAACAAACCAACTGAATACGCCCGTTGCTGGGAGGACACCCCATCGCGGCGGTTACACTGATTATTTCCCGTTTCGGAAGACACTGTGACGGCACTCAATTTTTCTTCGAAATTCTTAGACATAGACGCTGTCTGTTACATGAGCCATGCCTTCAAGTGTCGCCACTCGCCGCAAGAACAGCAGCAACAAGGCTCCAAAGCAGACGGCCAAGTCCTCATTAGTGACACCGGCGAAGCCAGTAGAGCGCCGCTTCTCGTCTGCAGCTAGACCAGCTGATGGTACTGCTACCAGTATAACGGCCAAAGCCCAGCAGCAAACACGGCCAATCCAAAATCAGACTGCTGCGCAGCAGCCACTGCAAACCGGTAGTAACAGCAAGCCGGATGTGTTTCAATTCCTACAGCAGGGCGACTCTTCATCGTCGACACCTTCTGCCACCGACTCAGAAGATGACGATGACGATGACGACGAAGAGGAGGATGTTGAGAATCGACCTGAAAAACCCACTACCGAGGATTCCGACTCCAGGCTAATGCAGAACCGCTACAATCGCGGTGACGATCTACCCTCTCCCGGATCCTCCTTTCGAGCAAGCAGTCCAGAGCAGACTTTCTCGGTTGGATCGCGAGCCTCTATCTCGACTGAACCTGAGCCCACAACACCACCACCAGATGGCTCACCGGCCAGTGCATACCTACACCTAGCCCAGAAACACATCACACAGTCGCGAGCCCAGCGACGCCGTGCCTCGAGCCAGGAGCAGCAATCCGACTTCTCGGCACCAGAAGAGTACTACATCCCCTCACACGCACGCGCTCAGCGGGCGTCGATTTCTTCGGCCACCCACTATAGCAGCGCTGGGACATTGGTGACCACGAACAGGAGCAAACCAGCTGCCAAGAAAAACAGTAACAGCAGTCGGCCTGCTGTATCTGGTTACGCGTCCCTCGCCGCAGTACTCGACTCCTCCTCGGACAACAAAACCACTGACAGCAGCCGCCAGAGACTGACACCGGTCTACCGACGCTTCGAAAAGGTGAATCACAGGATTCTGCTATATCTACAAGACGAAATCTCGGAAATGGAAGAAGAACTACAGCGGATGGATGAGTACGACGCAACTCATCGTGCTTCCATAGCCAACGAAGACGGTGTGCGCCCTGAGCCAGCATCGCGGCGGATGGATGTCGAAGCAGCACGACATTTTTCTGGTTTTCATGCGCGTCGAACAGAGCTGCTCGAGAGACTGATGTTTAAAACTAATCAATACAGTGAGTTTTCTTTTTTCTTTTTTTTTCTTTTTTTTTTTCTTTTTTCCCTTTTCCCTCGTATATATATTTCCCCGTCCTTGATAGTGTAAGAGAGGATAGAGCTGATGAAAAATTATAGATGACGCATTGTACAACTACAACAAAATGCGCCACGCCCTACCACACGCATCTCGCGGGGAAATCCACGCGTATCGCACCTGGATGCACGAGAATGCCCCAATCGCTAAGAATGAGACAGGTTTCCTAGACCATGAGTATGATCTTGTCTCAGTGAATGTTGCTGCTCGGACGAAGGGTGACAACAAGAATGTCCTGTGCTTCATCATTGGGGTCTTACTCACGATGGTGCTGTTACCTTATTTGGCTTACTGATTATTTGCTATCTTCTTCTGTTCATTGTTTGGGCTGCTGGATACCGGATTTGCTTTGTGGCTAGCTTTCAGGGCTGGTTCTTGTATACTGTTCCTTTTTCTAGTGTTGATGTTTGTATACTGGGATGGTATGGCGGCGCAAGGTTTTCTTTTGTTGACTTGACATTCTTCTACTATTCATGACCTTGCTTTTATGTGGCTACAAAAGCCTCAACCTTGATGAAATGTCACGATCAATATGATTAATGAACTTTTCAAGACTAATTGCCTTTTCGACACTGGCACTGAAGAGCAAGAATCAAAACCACGTCTAAACTCTAAGAAGTGAAGAGAGGAAGACAACGAATTCCCGAAAATAATACAGAGTCGTAGTACTAGATAACAGTAGTGACAACAGTAATAATAGTAATAGTAATAGTAATAAGACAAACACCCTTCGAGGAGGAAAAAGTAGCACAGGGAAAAAGAAAGAAAACAGAAAGCAAATCACAAACTTCGTTTCGGACCGTACTGTTTAACACCTGCGCCCAATCTGCAAAATGAGAAAGCATGAACACAACCGACACGCAACCCAAAACACAAGAGTAAAGAGAAACAGGCTTGCCTGTTATAGAAGTGAAGAAGAAAAAAAGCTTCTTGTGCATGCAGACACATCCGAAAAACGAAACCGAAAGTCAAATTGATCAAAGTGAAGCTCTGAAACAAGCGACTCAGCTCCTAATCTACCGCCAGGCGTCACAATGTCAAAAGATTGTGTAGGTAGATCGTACGGGCTTGATCTCCTGCTAATCAGGTCATAGGTGTCGTAGGTAATCACGTACTTCCCGCTGGCGTCGGAGTGGCACTCTTCTTGATCGCCGGACTGGCGCTTCCCTCGTTCAACCCACCTTGTCCGGTTGACTGCGCTGGATACGGTGTGCCAGAGCCTTGTCGAGCTCGGGCCTGCGCTTCCATTTGAGCCTTAGCCTGGGCCATTCTAATCGCCTGTTCCGCTGCGTTGCGTTGCCAGGTATTTGTGGCCGATGCCGACGGGTGCTGACCTGGCGTCTGTGTGGTCTGATATTGACCATATAAAGCAGGTGACTGGCCGCCCTGCTGGGGCTGCTGCTGGGGCTGCTGCTGCTGCTGCTGCGGATAATACCGTTGAGGATTGCCAGAAGCTGGGTTCAGATACGCCGTCCGCGCGTGATTTTGAGGTGTCGAGTACATCGGTGGTTTCTGTGGTGATGCGCTTCGTCCTGCTCCATATGCCGGGCTTTGTTGGTATCCTGGATTTGGCGAAGCACTCGGTTGGCCGGAATAGCCGCCATAGCCATTCTGTGTGGCCGGTCGTGCAGGGTATTGTCCAGGCGGGTATCCTGGAACATTGCCAGGTCTGGGAGAGGGGGACGCCTGTGGCCGTGGTGCAGCGTAAGATTGATGAGGTGTTCCGGGAGTATAAGGAGTCGACGTGGACGGGCGACCTGAAAAGTACTGCTGGCTGCCAGGCCCAGTCTGCTGCGGTCGGTTATTAGTAGAGTATAGCCTTTGGCTATAGGCCGGCGAGTTCTGGAAAGACCCTGTTCTTGACGGCGTTGCCGCAGATGCCGCAGATGCTGACGCAGAAATCCTCTTCTGCAGAATTGAATAATCGTCCTCTTCCATGGTGCCGCTGTATGATGGGCCATCCACTAGTATCTTCTGGCTGATGTTCAAATCGGCAAGCTGATCACCGTTCAATTTGGAAACAGCATACGGCGGCAGATTGGCAATGATGGCGACCAAGCTCGCTTTGAGCGTATCGTATGTCATGCGTTCAGCCTCGGATGGATTAGCTGCCTTCAGGTCAGGTTGCGACGAAGGCTCCATATTGCGGTTCCGTCGGAACGAGTCGAGAGTTTCGATGAGTTCTGAGACTTCTCGTAGAATTGCATCAGTTTCGCTTTCGTCCGGAGCAGGCGTGGCCGTTTCGGAGCCATCTCCCTGCAATTCAGTAGGCTTGAACGATTTGACGTCTTCATCCAATGTAGACTCATCCAAGTCTTCCAGAACCGGCTGTTCTTCCTGCACACCCGATGCGCCGTGGAGCGACAATACTGTACTGAACCGTTTCGCACCTGTTTGAGTCCACCAGATAGCATTCTTCGTGTCCAAGGGAGTGGCAGAGTGGGATGTGTCGAAGCTAGGTGCGAATGAAGAGTACGCTCCTTGGAATAGGATCGCGTCTTCATCTAAGAGGTTTTTAGAACTTGTAGGCTGCTCGCCTCTTTCTTGTTTTTGTCGCCGGTTCCAGTATGACGGAGACGATAGACGCCCTGCTCCATAGTTTAGCCAGTGTGCCGAAGGAAGATGTGTAAAAGAATAGTGGTGCCGTTGTCCCAGAATAGCGTCGAGATTGGTGATGGCGTCGAACGGGTCTATCCACGTCTTCGAGGAATCTCTTCCCCAAGATCGTCCGTGTCGCGGTGGTTCGAGTTGAGGCAAGGTCGAGCGAGGAGCAAAGATTTCTCCAAAAGTCTTAACTGGTTTCTCAACCATGCTCGAGTTGAATGGAACAACCTGTGTTGTGGTGATGCCGTTCGGCAGCCGATCCTCCAGCAAAGGCTTCACACTATCTGACGTAGCAGAGGCAGAAACGCCATCCGACTTCTGCAAGCTTGAAAAAAGTTGCTTGGCATTGGTTGGGTTACCACCGTAAAGAGTCAAAGCCACCTTATCTTGACGATCTGTGTACCGAGGAGCAACATCGGCTAGGCTCTCCCTCTCTCCGGCTGACTCCGTCTTGATCTTTGTCGAGCGGGCAGACGGCACTCGCGATACAAGGCTGTGAAGGCGGGCCTTGAGAGTTGCGATGCGCTTCTGTAATGCGCTGTCGCTCCCTCCCGCTGCACTTTTTCGACTCTCCACAAGTACCGTGGATGCCTTGTCGACATCATCCACAAATTCTCGTAGGGACGCATATCGACTGGAAGCAACGCGAGCTTCTATGCTATTGATCTCGCTTCCTTCATCGGCCAATTTGGCGCGCTTGGAACGGGGCTTCGAGGGCGACGGCGACGTTAGAGAGCACCTTAAAAGGCCAACGCTCTCATCATCTCTACAAGTAATAGTCAATTAGCATATGCGAGATTTAAGGAACCGCATCCAAGGAGAATTCCCGTTCTCCGCTTACTCCTCAAGTATCTGCACCAGATAGCGCAATGTCTGGTCAAAATCAGCCTTGACCTCTTTCGCCGGATTCTCGCTGCGGTCTGGAGTCGGGGCACGCTTTCGTTTTCCGGGCGTCGACAGAACTGGCGATTCATCTGCCGGTGGATGAAGCTCTCCGTTTGTCACAGCCATCGTGGTGGCAGCGTTTGCTTCCTGCTCACTCGCCATGGCACAGAGCCGCAGGTGGGTTTATCGACGCGCGAACAATCAGACACGTCCCCCCACGAAAGGCGATTTGCCGATCGACAACGAAGACGACGACAAATGTTTAGCCCACCACGGACGAGTGAAGCGAAGGCGACGTAAAAGTAAAATAACGCGCCAGTCTTTTACTACGCAAGAGACAGGCCCTGAAAAAGATGCAAAATAGCCCAAGGTCGTCGCCTGGAAATCTAGGCTTGGATGGCGGCGCGATCTGGCGAGGACGGGAATCCAAGGCGCTTCTGCACCAGTTGGACGCTCCGGAAGGTCCACGCTACGGGACGTGTAGATGCAAACTCGGAGCTGGCAACGCAACACGCAAGATGCTGCTCAAACGTGGCGTGCAAGGGTTATTAGAAAATAGATGAGCAAGCACGACAAGCCGGGGATAGGAATCAGCAGCGGTCTCAGCTAGGAACTTCAGCGAAGGAGGTGCAATTCTCTTCTCTGGGGATCGACGGCTCGCCCAAAGCGGCTAGCGCCTCAGAGTGCGACGCCCCAGCGCCACCGCCACCTATTATTGGCTGATAGGGATAGGTCACGTGCACCTTCCGCAGAAAGGCGCGTCGCGGCGGCTGATTGGCCGATAGCTCTGCACGTCGGGTTATAGACGACTCTTTTTCTTGTTGTCGTTGCGTATCTTGTCCAGCCCATTCACACTCATCCCCACGGCCTGCCGACTTCTCATGGATGTCATCGGTTTTTGGTAATGCCCCCTGCCACCCGCGGGGACTGGCATGGCGGTGCTCGCGCTTGACGTGCGCCAGCAACGCATTCAGCCAGGTTAGCTAGCATAGAGCCTTTACCCGCTTGTGGAATCGCTGTGTTCTAATCAATTTCTCTATGTTTTTATACAGAGTCGTCTTTCCCGGAGTTCACAGAATGACTGTCGTCAATATTCAGCTCTCTCACATCGTTATGGTGCAGTTGAACGGCCGCTCCGCCTTCCAAAAGACGCCGCGGGTGCTTCGGATACTATGAAGGAGCAGAGGTCTGAAGATGGCCCAATACACTTTAATGTCTCGCCAAACGTATGCTCGGGATATAGTCGTTCGCGGCGCGTGTTTCGTTTACTCAAAAATGTTGAACGAAACATGCTCCATTTGACCCTTTATCAATCATTCCCTCACCTAAATTACGAAAACCCGTTTGCCGCTCGATTACCGCCTAAACACCGTCTGCCAAAGACTTCTTTAACCCTCTCCAGTATCCTGCAGAGGTATATGACAATTGTTGATCGTCCGCTTCTAAGCAAAGCCAGTCACTTTTCGGATGCGGCTATCAGCCGTGTATTTAATGATGTATCTGTGCGCTACCTGTCTGCAAAAGGCTACTCGCCACAAGATGTGATGGCTTGGGCATGGATTCTTGGGACAGAGCACACCTATCGTGCTGCGTTGAGATTGTTGTTGTGGGACAGTCATCCGGGACACCGGTCAACGCCGCTCTTTGTTTTGAAACTTCTCCTGCGCCGTACAAGCCTAGACGTCCGGGCTTTCCGAGTCCTCCTTTCTTATTCGCGATCGCGCATCAACCAGTTGCCGCCCGGAACAGTAGCCTCTATGGTACAATTAGACGACATCAACAACTCTACGATCTCATTACAAGAAACTCACGACAGCCCGTTAGACATCCAACGAGTGAAATCTTTAGTTAATCTTCTGTTACGCAAGGCTCGTGAGCTTTGGCCGGCAGCGCTGCTCTATATCACCCAATCCTTTACGCATTATCTCATTCATCAATTGGATTCCAGTCACACAATGGAGGCAGGAAAAGGTGGCATTGATTCACTCCGCGCATACCATTTTAATGCGTTCTTACGCGCCCTTGCCATCACCCCTCGGCATGGGCCGTTCTCTTCTGCTTTCATTCAAGAAGAGGCACAGTTTGAGTTGCTCAAGGCGATGGCTGCACACGACCCTGTGTTACCTGTTAATCGCCAGGGATACCAAGCTCTAATCGCAGTGCAGTTGTGTCACCCAAAGACTCCAGCCGAGAGGGTATACACAATGCAGAAATCTCCCTCATGGCCACCATGGAAAGAAGCACGGTTGGGCATGGATTCGGAACGCGGCGATGAGGGCATGAAAAGCCGTGCAATGAAAATCATGTCTCAGATGACTGAAGCCGGCTACGCTCGTTCTACGTATGAGGAAATCGCAAGTATTCTCGCAGGATGGGATACAGACGGTAGCCCTACTGTTCAAACCCGAAGTCTGATACCTGCTGCTGCTGCTGCTGTTGTTCAAAAGAGCAGCTATAAAAGGTCGAAAATCGATTCGATCATTTGGTCCGCTCGAATCAGAGCTACCCGAACGCTACGAGAAGCCTGGGCGTGTTTTCTCTCGTACCAAAACATCTATCCCATTCCCAGCCAACGGGTTTATCACGCCATGGCAGAAAAGCTGGTTCACAGTGGGCTTATACGAGATAACGAGTCCAACAACCCAGATTCTCCTCTCCCAGGAGATGGATTTGAAGTGTTTCCTGAACCCAGCTCGGCTCGTGATGTGCTCTATGTTCCTACCGAACCGCCATCTCTGGATCACTTGCTTCAGCAGATGGTATCGCAGGGAGTTCGGCCAAGTGAGGGTTTCGTTTCGTTCCTTTTGCGCAATAGCCCTGATCCTGCCACGGGCTTGAAATATGCTTGTGATTTTATTAGTGCCAAAAAGGTCAAGGCCCTGTGCACAATACGCCCTGGACACATTGATCCAGCCACGGTGAAAACTCTTCAATCAATGCATCACCGTCTCTTTGATTCTTTTATCTCGTGTCTCTGCTCCCCAGTGCCAGTGGATCTTTGGAAAAATCGCCTGTCCGAAGCATATGCATTCCCAGTTTTGATGCGGGCACGTCTGCCACCGACAAGCACTATACTGGTCTCTCAGAAACAAACTTCCGATGAATTCACAAGATTCTCTCAGCCGCGAGCGCTATCACATGCTGTACAGCTTCTGAGAGCCCTAAAACCGCCACGGGTATCAGCATATCTCCCGTTACTCAAAGCGTTAGCGTCTTATAGAACTTGCGCTAGCGGGCGACATATCAAACGTGACAGACAGTGGTTCCTGGCTTGGTATGAAATCGTCCAGGTTCTGGATTGGATGACTGAAACCGAAGTTGAGGCTGGAATGGATGGTTTGAGGACCCTGTGCTATGTATTCTCGGGTGCTGTGGCGGCTGGGATTCGCGATGTGAGCGCTGCCGAAGAAGGCCTACTGCTGGTGCACAAAGCCAAAGGAGGCGACGGATCGGGCAGCCATAGCGTTGCCGCAACTTTTGAGATGTTTGTCTTGGATGGTCTGCATTTTTTGAAAGCGTATTTCGACCGCCTTGTTCACCCACTACCGGTCTTCCCCACGCACGTCACAACCAACAGCAATGAGCCCAACAACAGCGAGACTGCGGCCCTAATCAACAAGCCACTTCCCGAAAGTTTTCAAGTGCCAAGCCCGGATACGTTGCATGCCCTGGTGCGCGCATTGGGAACAGCCGAAGACAACGACGGCATTTTGAACCTGCTTCAATGGATGAGTCGATCCCAGGCGGATTTGAGGAAAAGAGCTGGCCATTTCTTGAACGGCCATCGAATGACACGGCGCACTCTGACAGCTATTCGTATCTTCCTCGAGGACTCTCACCATGTAGGAGAACGCACAGTGGGTCCCAGTCTCAGCGATGATGATGATAATAACAACAATCACTCAAAAGAAATCCCGGTCTTTTCGGACGGCCATGTCGAAGAGGCATACAAAATCATTGAAGCTACCCCGGGTTTGGCGCCATGGCCCTCGAACAAGGAAGTTCGAGATTACCTTTCGTGGTGGACGAGCCCGGAAGAAAAATGGATTTGATTTTATAGTGTATTATCAAAAGACGTTATATTTCCATGTACTATAATTTTCCCTAGAGATACCACCGAGTGCAACTATAGACTTGATTTTAGTCTGCAATTGAACAAACCCTCAGTCGTTGAGAAAGAATTAGACAAAACCAATAAACCGATTTGAGTACAGTTCGATAGATTATTATGTTGACGCTCGGACTTGAAAACAGACTCCGACTATAGCCGAGCAGGGACCTGGTCGGAGCTTTCCCCGCATTGCTCATTTCGGAACGACGAGCGGAGCTTACATTGACGACGAACTTGATTGCTTCAAATCGCGTCGTTTCTGTACAGTTACCGTATATACCTGATAAACAGATTAACAACCTACCGACGATGGCACCCCGCATCGCCGTGTCGTTCACTCCTTGTTCCTCTTCTTCCTCCTTTTCGTCGCTCCTCCTGCGTCCCCAAACGGTATCATCAGCAACAACAACAGTTTCGGCATCTCGCGCCGCTGTCTACCAAACACAGCGCTTCATCCCAGCAACACGCCGTACAAAT
The DNA here is from genome assembly GCA_001657655.1 of Talaromyces piceae. Classification (NCBI taxonomy): domain Eukaryota; kingdom Fungi; phylum Ascomycota; class Eurotiomycetes; order Eurotiales; family Trichocomaceae; genus Talaromyces; species Talaromyces piceae. Next base: position 1,044,820 of record JNNX01000009.1, read on the forward strand.
GTCACAGTTGGCACAAGCGCCGAAGGCGGCGCCATCAACATCCAACAAATGCCCGCCCCAGGATCGGGTTACGTACGCGTCCTACTGCTCAACCGGCCCAAGGCACGTAATGCTATTTCCAAGGAGCTACTGAACACGCTGCGGTTCCATGTCGACTCAATTGCGGCAGAGCACGGGAATGGACCGACAAGGGCGCTGGTGATTGCGAGTAATGTCGACTCGGCATTTTGCGCGGGCGCAGATCTCAAGGAGAGGAAGGATATGAGTAAGGAGGAGTAAGTGTTTCGGTAGCTCTTTACGAAGAATAAAATTTCGATCTCTAATGGACTGTAGGACGAATGCGTTTCTTGCAAAATTACGAGGCACGTTCGCCAAACTTGAAGCGCTGCCGATACCAACGATATCGGCACTGTCATCGGTGGCCCTCGGCGGCGGACTGGAACTTGCGCTTTGCACACATCTACGAGTGTTTGGGTCGACAAGCGTGGTTGGTCTGCCCGAGACACGGCTCGCCATCATCCCTGGTGCAGGTGGTACACACCGGCTGCCCAAATTGATCGGTGTCAGCCGCGCGCGCGATCTGATCCTGACTGGCCGCAAGGTATCGGCCGCGGAGGCGTATTTCCTTGGGCTCTGCAACCGGCTCGTCGAAGTGACGCCCGAAGAAGAGGCCCAGGAAGGTGTTGCCCGCACCAAGGTACTGCACGAGGGCGTCAAGCTAGCGCTGGACATCTGCGAGGGCGGGCCGATCGCCATCAAGCAGGCGATGCAGGCGGTGGATCAATTTGAAAAGGGCCAAGAGGCGGAGAACCAGGCGTACGCCGGCGTTGTCGATACGGAGGATCGACTTGAGGCTCTGCGGGCTTTTGCCGAGAAGCGTCACCCCGTATACAGGGGACGATAGCGGTGGATATGGACTAGGCTTCTCTTTCTCTTTCCCTCTATTATCTTTCAAAAGTGCAGTGTAGACCTCGCAGGCAGTCCACAAACAATCAACAACTTAGTGGGTTAGGATTAGCACCCCAGTAATCATAGATCGAGACTCTCCAGTCACTAGCCACACATGATTGTATAAGCAGATGAATTCGTTCCTTCAGTTGTTGCCGAAAGAGGAAAATGCTACCTGGTCATCTGACCCTGTGAATCTCTTTCCATCTCTCTCCGCTACCCTCTCCTGATCGCACCTGGAAAGCGGTATGCGGTCGACCAGCGGGCGCAGTCACGACGAAACTCGGCGTGAGGGAGGCAGGTATGCCCACATATGTAGCACAAAGGCCGTGCAATCCGTGTGCATAGGCTGTCTCGTATCTGCAGCATCATTTTTCCCCGCGGCGGGTGATCTTCCCGCTGGGGTGCATCTTAGCAGGGAACTGACCGCAATGAGTCACAGGTGCACTTTTGGGCAAGAGATCTCTCTGTGTCGTGCTGTCACCTGGCTCGGTCAATCAACGACATCCAGTAGTGTTTCACCATCCGAAGTCTGCCTTTCCGCTGACCCAGGGGCGTCAATTCGCACCAAACTCAAGAGAAGAGGCATCGCGATAAACCACTCTGACTACAAAATCATGGATACGTCTGTTGCAGCACTAATACAAAGAAAGTTTCTCTTTCTGTATGGCGTGGCGGTTGCTGTAACAGTTAAATTAGTTGAAAACATAGATAGTGGTCACTGTGAAACTGCAGGGGGAGAGAAACAGAGCGTGGTGATTCGAGGCGTCTGACTGCAGCCCGGAGGGGAAGGAAGCACCCGCGCGGGGCGATGCACGCCCGGGGAAGGCGCCCCAGTCGTCTACTTTCCTCCCTCTGTTCCGTGGTTCCTGTGTTTACTCTCTCGTCTATACTCTCCACTCTCAATCATGTTACGGCGGCTCTGGATAGCTACAGCCTTCGTCCAGGCAACAACAATTTCGTCGAGCCATATCTACTCTTCTAATTTCTAGTGAGATGCGAATGATTAGCCTCTTGAGTAACCGATCAGTAAGCAGCTATAAGTCAGATCCTGACTTTGAGGCTGGACGGCAGCGCCCGGGGCTGGTTAGTTAACTGACTACTTGAGACTAAGCAGTGATAAGCACTCTAGCGACCGGGATAGCGACCAAACGTTAAATGTTAACTGAACTAGCTTTGCGTGTGCTGCTTTTTGCGCCCCTCATCTCCACTCACATCGCATCTTCTCTTTCTTCAGGTTCAGGCTGCTGCAAAACAGACTGACCGACGCACGCATCCCCGGCCTCAATCACGGGATTCTCAAGTCAGCTGGATCAGCGGGTGTGCCTGTCTTGCGCGTACCTGTGGCGCTGTTAGGGCCGTTCTTAACTAGCTCTTCAGCCTGTTTCGTCGGTGTCCCTTCTGTCTGTCTGTCTGTCCTCTGCTTCCTGTTCGCCTCATCACCTCACATCTCCTCCTCCCCGTTGCCCCCCTCACTTATTCTCATTTCAAAGTGATATATGGAACTTTTTGGGCTCTGAAGTCTGCTCACGGGAGTGCCCTGGCTGTCCATCCATGGCCACCACCCGCAGGATCAAAGATTTCGGCCTCAGCGAGGTCTGGAGCTCACCGGAAAAGCCAGCCCAGGTCGAGTACGTTCCCGCCAAAAAAAAAAAGTCTTCTGCGTTCATCAATAGACAAATTCCGAGCTGACAGACATGCGCAGTGTTGTCTTCGTCCACGGCCTCAACGGGCACCCGAAGCAAACATGGACCAGCAAGACGAGCGATACCTTCTGGCCGGTCGACCTCTTGCCCGAGTTTCTTGACGGCCTGCGTGTGCGGCTGTTGACTTACGGCTATAACTCCAATGTCACGTCATTTACGGATGGTGCATCGAGAGATCGCATTCACCACCATGCCGAGACGCTGGCTGGCGAACTGCATGCGAACCGCAGCTTGCGCAACTGCCTTGAACGGCCCATAATCTTTGTCTGCCATTCGTTGGGCGGGCTTGTCGTCAAACGATGTCTGATCATGTGTCGAAGTGTCGAGAATGACCGGATAAGGCACCTTCGTTCCATTTACATCTCGACATTTGGAATTCTTTTCCTCGGGACGCCTCACACTGGCTCGGATGTGGCCAAATGGGGTCTGTTGTTGCAGAAGATTTGCAGTGCCGTCCTTCCCAAACGCTTCATGGACAGCTCGCCTCAACTTATCGAAGCTTTGAAGTCGAACAACGAGACGCTTCAGAATATCAACCGTCTGTTCAACGAATCTTTCAGTCGGTTCCATGTTTATTTCTTTCACGAAACCAAACCCTTGGACATGAAAGGCACTCGGGAATTCATTGTTGATGAAGCCTCCGCAGCTCCCGATATCGAAGGTGCCGAACGAATGGGCATCGAGGCCGATCACAGCTCCATGGTCAAATTTGAAGATGACGCTTCCCCTGGGTTCGAGGCCGTCGCCGAGGCTATCGTTCGTTACTCTCGAGAGGCGCCCCAACTTATCTCAAGCCGTTGGGTCGAGGAAAAAGCCCACGTACAACTCCAAAATCGTTCGAGAGCCAACGAACTTATCGGGCGTGAGTAAATATTACTATCCCATATTCTCACAAAGCGCATACTGACTCTCTCAGCTTCACTTGATGTGCCCGGAAGACCTCCTCGAGGAGAGGAAAACAGGATGGGTACGACTCCGCAGCATCTCCTTACTGAATCCAGTGGCCCTGAAACCTTAAGCGCATATGAGATTGAGGAAGCGCCTGAAGATAAATTTCTTCACGCTTAGCAAAGTCATGTACCTTTCCGCTTCCACTTGAATAACTACTATTCCATTCCCCTAGCACTTTCTCTTTTGCTTCCTTCCTAAACTGTGGGTCTCTTCTTCGTGGTTTCAGTTCCACGGGGATAAACTGGTGTTTTCATTATCCCTTTAGTCGGTCTCTGTTTTCTTTCTCTTATCTTTTCTCTATCTTCATGTATCTCTATCGCTTCGAACAAAAAGAATCCACACTTTTTGATGCGGACAACTTGACTAATGTTGCTTTGTAGGCTGTTCAGTTCCGACCCTTCCTCCCCTAAGCTCTAGCTTCTCGGTTGAGAATACTCCTCGAATGTCTCACAGCGTAGAAAGTCTGCCTCCACGTGCAACTCTGTTTGTCGTGCCTCCCGGCTTCCACCCGAACGGGACCTTTGTCGGAATGGAAAAGGAGCTCTCCGAACTGCATGCCCGCCTGTTCAAAGCCAAGAAGCGAACACAGCGAGTGGCTGCTGTGTTAATCAGTGGAGGACCTGGGTCTGGCAAAACCCATCTAGCTCGGGAATACGTCCACCGTCATCGCAGGGACTATCCAGGCGGTGTGTTTTGGATCGATGCCAAATCAATTCTGTCAACATCAGCGTGTTATTGGGATGTTGCTCGAGCAGCTGCCCTGACAAACGACAGCAATGCCACGCAGCCATCCTCGACGAACATCAATGTCTATGTGGACGAGGTCCGTCATTGGTTTGAAAGCAGAGAGGAGTGGCTTCTTGTTTTCGACGGGTTAGCCTTTGATGAGGATAGTAAATTAAACGACTTCAAGAAGTTTCTGCCATTTGCAAAGAATAGCAGCATTATCTACACTTCTGTCGATCGCACTCTTGCGAAGAAACAACGTCTTTTCGAGCCATACTGTCTAACAGTGCGACCACTCCAAGTGCACGAGGCCCGCCATCTCCTTTTCAAAGATCTGGGAATCAAGATTGCGACACCCGAGCAGTCAAAAAAGGCGACGGAAATCGTCAATCACTATCAATGCCTTCCACTAGCGATTCATGCCATCAGCCATTGGTTGCTGAAGACAGGAAAGCCGTTGAGGAAATACCACATTGGTTCTCGTCTTACCCAGAGATTAGCAGAGCCTTTTCTAAAGATTATGAACGATCTTTACCAAAAAATGTACTACGAAGCTCTGAGCCTGATCAATTTACTGTCATTTTTTGGGCACCATGTCCCTGTCGGGCTTCTTATATGGGGACGGAGTGCCTTAGACGCCTTGAATATCAGGATAGTAACAAGCAGCCGACTCCACGAGCCTGGAGACATCGATACCACTCTTGGAGTACTAATTCAATACGGGCTTATCGAGAGGGTCTCCAATCCTTATCCATCCAGGTCCTACATCGATGACGACCCTGATAAGCCACGAGGAAGTCCGGATCACGAGACTCCCGGATGGTCTTCAGAGTCTTTTACTGATTACAGTCCGGAAATGACAGCAGGAATATACCAGAGTACCATTGACGTGATCAAAATCCACAGCGTTGTTCAAGGCTTCTGTCGAGACGAGCTTAAAATCAAAGATCGAGAAACAAAGGAGCAGCGTATGAAATATGGCCTTCTAGACGCGCAAAATGCAGAGAGTCCTGGCTATTATCTTTCATGGCTACTGGCTGCCACCAAGCTTTTTTGCAGGTCTTACGAAAATGCTCGATACAAAATGAAAAAGGATTCTACCGACTCGCTGTTCGTCAAAGACCTGCACGAGTACCAAACCCATGGTGAAATCTTGATCAGAAACTACAAACGGGTCGATGCACGGTCTTTTGTCGAGATAGTCAAAGACGCAAAAACTACGCTTAAGGAGGTGGTCGACGATATCAAGAAAAAGATTACCAAAGTTTCACCAAACGCCTCGGAAGAATCTCTACGACATGAGAGATCAATATTCGACCGTTCTAGCAGCTCATCTTCTGCACCATCATCATCAATGGAAGATAGCACCGTATCACGTCGTTCTACGTGGATTACGGGCGATGATGACTCTGTTGAGGCTGAGTCCCCATTGGAAATTGTCCGTACCGAGCTTCCAAAGAGATTCCATCTTGACCTTTTTCCCCCCCATATTTACAGAGAGTCGACGGATGAGAAAGATGACGGTTATATGACTGACGGCGAAGGCAAGAAGACATACAGCCGCCGGCCATCTGTAACCCCTTCTCAAATGAGTCAAGTCACCGAGAAACCTGGTACAGTTGATGGAACAATATCAGACGAATCAGGCTGGGAGGTTGTGGGAAACAAAAAGGGATCTGCCAAGCGCAAGGAACCGATACGCAAGAAGAATAGATACCGTGGAAAGTTCAGACGAGACCTCGGGACATATCGACGGGTTCCTGCACTTACGAAGCTTTCCTCGGCTCAAGGAGAAGGGTCGATGAGTACTCCGGGAAATGCCAACTCTCCCAGCGCGCAAAGCATGTTGGCACCGTATCATAAACCACTGCATCTGATAGACTATGCCGATGATACCAAAAGACCACCGCTCGCACCGTTACCTTCAAAAGAGAATCAACGCACATGGGCAACCGTGGCAGCTCCTCAGGGTGCTGCGGCATCTCTTACTCTGAAGGCGCATCGTTCTTCGGCTTCGGGCAGCAGCGTTCACAGTGCTCACAACTCCACCAAAGAGCCTCCGCCTGGCCACTCATCGAGACGAGTACCCGACCTTCAAACCGAGCTTTCGATAGATTCACGAAGCAGTGAACAGAGTAGCTTCAACCCATCTCCGGCTTCGAACGATTACAAGCCTTCATATTTGAATCCTCTCAGCCGTAGTGATCCTGCTCTGGGTCCCGGAAGGGCTGGTAGGGACTCCAGATCTGCTCCCGGATCGCGATATCATTCAAGGCACGCGTCGGCAGTTCCTGAAGCCACACGAGAATTATCGACCAGTCCACCGAAGCGACTTCGAGATCTGACTGTTGAGGACCTTAACTACAATCAGAAGATTGCAATAACTTCGGAACGCCGCTTCCTGTCACCCCAGCGCTCCCCATTCCAGCCGCCGCCCCTCTCGGACGCCATACATGAGGTATCAACTCCCGGCAGGGGCCCAAGCCCTAATGCTCATCCTTCTGCCATTATGCCAGGATCATCCCCTCCTTTTGGCCCCGATGGATACACGTCGGAGCCACCCTTGTCGGCACCCATGTCCCGTGACCCTTCCGGGCAATCTCATGACTCCTGGCAGACCGAACCAGCTCCGTTTACGCATAACATCTCCCAGAGCCCAGCCGTTGGGTATGGGTACAACATTCCCATCCTGACCCCAAGACCAGCAGTAGTGATGGCACCAGGGCCACCATATCTCGTCCCGGCGGCTCCGTCGGTATTCAGCCCAACTCCGCTCCGATCACGGTTGGAGTACGGCGGAGGGCCAGAGTCCGAACGAAGAATCCTCTTTGGGGAGCACGAAGTCGACGTCAACCAAGCGCGCCAGCGGGTTGACGCTTGGAACGAGCGCCAGGCAGCATACACTCTTGGCACCTCGCAGCCTCTGCCCCGTATGCGGCCACGAGCCTCGGACGCAGGCCATGTTATGCTACAGACGCCCGTAATCCCTGTAGTTCCATCTAGACCTCGGTCTAGGGCTGGTAGCTCTCCGCCGGCGCCAGACACTCGCGGCTTAGGCCTCAGTCTTGGCCTACCGTTTTCTCGGGATATGTGATACCTACTGACTCCTTCAGACGTTGGCTTGGGCTGATGTCTTTTCCTCACTAATGCCATTTGTTTTGGCCTTGCTTTTCTTCTTCTCTTTTAGAGTTACTGGTTGCACCACTACTTTTACTCTGTATGCTTTTCTTCTCGAACAGTTTTCCCCTTCGCCTTGATGTTTCGGTGTCTTGCGCTGGCATTTCTTGCATGAATATTATGTTTTGGTCGTCATTTGGATAGGTGCAGAATGTTTTGGCGAGGTTGTGAGTTCTTTTGTGATGGTCCTACATGTCTTCTTTCGGTATGCATTTTCTGGCGTGCAAAAAGGAAATACCAAAAAATTTTTGATGAATGGCGGGAAGGCGAGGAGTGGATGATACCCCATCATTAGATCGGAGGACGGGGAGTTTTCTATAATCTTCAGGGAGAGTGATTTTCTAGAGGTGCTTACTTTGTATACCATAATAATTACATACCAGACTCTTCTTGTCCACAGAAAGGAACATTGTACACAATCAAAGTCGTTATAATGATCAGATAACTGACGCTGGTTTACATACCTTGTGTGGGGTTACATGGGGTTACACTGATGTCATAGCCAACCCAGGCCAACTTCCGATCTGCCGAGGGTGCGTAGTAAGCTTAGGTCCCCACACTTTAGCTTATCGAGACTTTTCTCTTCAACTACGTAGTAACGACGCAAGTCTGACACCCGGGTAAACTTGCTTCTTTGTTGTTGGCTTCTCTGTTTTGCGATCCAGTTATCGACTCAGACAATGGCTGAAGCAAGCCATTGCTGGCGCTTTGCAGATGACGTAGTTGTAGCTGGCGAGGTTATTATATAGCTCTTTTGAACTTTGCTGTTGGTGGTCCATTAAACCGAAAAAGAAAAATTCTCCCAAACAAAGCCTCTCTACCCATTATTCACACCAGCAATAAATCAAACAACCTCACATCCTCCTACTCACAATGTCTTTCCTCGCACGTACCACACCCCTCGCCGCCGCGGCGCGAGTGAGCACCAACGTTGTCGCCCCGTCAACCGCTCTTGTCTACCGATCCTTTTCCACAACCCAGGCTACGCAAAAGGGCCCAGTTGATGCGACCAAAGACACCCTGAAGAAGGTTGACCGAACTGTAGCAGATGCTGCCGTCAAAGGCATCGAGACCGGGGGTATGTATTTCTCGTTCTTATTGTTGAAATACGGGAAGAGAAAATAAGGAGAGGCTAACTGATTTTTGTTAAAGAAAAAGCAACTAAAAAGGCACAGGAAAGCATCGGACTAAAAGGTCATGAAGCAGAGGGCAAGGCTAAGGAATTAGCTGGCGAGGCGAAGGGGAAGGCATCCGAACTGGAAGGCAAGGCCAAGGGAAAGGCCGAGGAACTCCGAAATGAGGTCAAGTCATAGAGTTTTGACGAGATTTAAATATGGTTCTATTGTATATTAAGAAGATTGAAAGCGAGTAAATTATAAGCTTCATTTCAACTCTTGTTCATGCAATTCATGCAAAATCTATGTACTAACGGCCAACATATACACTATCATGTTGACAACATTAGCACGTAGTCTCGTGAGCTTTGTCCGAATTTCATAACATCCCTGTCTCGCAATTCGACATATCGCCCGCCAGGCACAACATCGCCGTTCACCATGGACCCATTTGCACTCTCTAAGTCGATGAGATACGGGCGGACCCGACCCGTCTTGTCTCCGAACTCGTTCTTCTTCTCCAAGTAGCGAAACTGGATGGCTGCATGCTGTTTCGAGCAGCTCGGATGCTCAACGGGAAAATCCACAACCAGTTTCTCCCGCCCAATAAGCCAGCAACTTCGTTCATTCAGTCCGACCATCTCCAGTAAATCGTCGCCTTTGAATACGTACAATCGCCAGTCGTCCTTTGCGGGTGGCTTGCGCGCTTCCGGCGGTTCGTGGTATTTCAAAACAACAGCACCACCATTCACGGTGACTGTGTTACTCTCAGCGGCCAACCGCCCTGTATTTGCGAAGTTGGGTTTCTCCTTTTCAACAACTGGCGTTCCATCAGCTTTGGTATCATCTGTTGCTTGGAAGGCGTCGTTCTGTGAAGGCAACGGCCCGCGCGATCGCACAGGATCTCGTGGCGAGCGGCTGTGACGTTGTTCTCGCCCGTCTCGTGAGCGAGATCTTCGTGGTCGGTCACGGTCGCGTCGAGAGGGGTTGCGCTCATCGTCGCGGTATCTGTGTTCACGGTGGTGGTGGCGCCTGCGACGGCGCTCGTCGTCATCTCTATCACGGCTCCTGTGTCTCTTGCGAGTCCCCTCTACGCCCTCTGACCGCTCTGTGCGCCTTCTAGAGTGAGCGTCTCGTTCGTCACTATGCTCACGAGAAGGCCGTTGTCGGCGCAAATCATCGTGAGCTTTGTAGCGATCTCGACTTCGTTCGCGATGTCTGTGACTGCGTTCGTGTCTATGTTCTGGAGACCTTTGGCGAGATGACCTCGATGGTGGCTCGCGGCTGCTGTCCCTATCTGATGGCGACATGGTGGGTTTGCGGTTCCTTTTCTTTTGTTGGCATCAAAGAAATGGTAGAATGCACAGTCCACTCATGTCCGCGGGATGAGAAAGAATTGAAACCATACCAGATTCGGTTAGTGACCAAAAGCTTTCTCTAACTAGTTAGTTAACTTATAGTTCACTAGCCACTTCTCCCTTTCAACTATCCACCAACTGATGATGCCTCAATCCCAGTGAAGGCTTCGAGAATCACCAGAGAATAATTTAACGGCAATCCATCAGCGTTTTTGATATAAATAGAAGTCATTTTCTCCTCGAATGGCGAGGTAACTTATATTGTCGATTTGGACTCGATTTGCTGCCTCTTAATGGTTCGGCAGGGGCGCCGACTAGAGAGGAGCTGCTGCTGCACACCAATGGACGGTTCTTGACCGATGAAGATTTTGAAAGCTTCCAGTCGCTGTGTTGCGTTTAAAACTGAAGAGCTATGCGACATGATTACAAAATTTGTCATATACTAAATCGTTCCTTTCTCAAGACAAAAAAGACGGCGGGTGATTGTAGCAAGGCATTGCTCTTCAAAAGAAAGGGTATATTGTCAAGATCCCTTTTCCTAGGGCGAGGAGAGCTATGTACTCCACGGCTCCCGAAGTTGCCGTGCTAAAGTTCTGTCAATCAACAATCCCAAGAATCACCACAGACTGTCCTGTATAGCTTTGCTAGCACGGCACCATATATCAAGCCGTCGTTCCCAAAAAACAGCTTGGAGTTCCGATACGTACAATGCGGTTGGCGCAGGAGCTATAATGATGGAGAAGCTCCCAGGTGTGCAGATGCTCATGAAATGGGATGTGATGAACGAGCTTAGTCGAGTATTCTTGATCAAATATCTCACTCGATGGGAAAATGAGCTTTTCGAGATACCACTTCCAGTGTATAGCAGCTCATATTATACAAGTTTCCTGGAAAGGGCTGAGCGGATACCAAAAAATCACGTAGAGCCTTCACTATCTCTGAAAATGAATGTATACCTTGAAGTAAAGGAGAGTTGGAAGTAGTCTTTGGGGCTAGAAGCTAATTGACGCTGTGTATATAGTATATTTCTGAGAAGCTGTAGCTGTACTGAAGCAAGGAAAAAAAAAAACATTCTTGACTTCAGGGTCGAAACAGAGCTGCTACAACAACACCTGCTATCCATTAGACACTTTTAAAGGCCATTTAAGTTCTAAAATAAAGTTCAATGATCTAAAACCATACAATACCGGTTTACGCTGGAGCTAGGTTCTATGATTAGTATAAGTCCAGTTACAGGCGGCTGCAACCAAACGCCGTCTCTTTTCAGCGCAGCAGGATGTAGATGTCTGTGAGACAGTTTCCACTGGTGACTACCATCTAATGAGCAGCTACGTTCATGTCGGTTCTTTCTGCTTAAATTTCCTGGGAAATTTCCGGTTCTATATAATGATCATGCAATGGTGGCACGTGACCTGACGAGCGCCGGCTTTCCCTCGTCACCCCTCAACGGATCAGATATCTTCAAGTCCTGGAACCTCTCAACAGCCATGAATATCCGCGAGAACCCGACTGGAACGCAATAGAGCGATGCAAACAAGCAATGAGATGACACAATGCGTTTGCAGCCGACCAACTTTGGATCTGCTGCGTCGATGCTGAGTTCTCCGGAGTCGCGTGTCTACCGTTTCCACTCACCTACGACTCGCACTGTTTGCTACCCTTATTCATACCTTGTACAGTTCAGACGTTATGCATCCATAGCAGCAGATCGTTCTCCTACCGACTTGTCCTGGCCGACAACGTCTTCCTTTACACCGTACGATATCTTCCGTCAGGAACGCACTGCTCCGTACTCAAAGCGACGATACTACGAACTGGTCAAGGTTTACCATCCGGATAACCAGTACAATGACCATCCGATACTCAAAAACGTTTCAGATGAGGTCAGGTTACGGCGCTATCGTCTGATAGTGACCGCTCATGAGATTCTTTCCGACCCGGCCAAACGAGCTGCTTACGACAAGGACGGCTCCGGATGGCATAGTCACCCAGACCACCCAAATCCAAGACCGTACCAGCACACATACACCAAACCCCCGGATTATGATCCTTCGGTTTTTAACAATGGGACCTGGGAGGACTGGGAAAGGTACTATAACCGGCACCAGCCCAAGCAAGTGCAGGTCGTCTCGCACCGTACTTTCATCGCGTTCGTGGTTCTGCTCGTCGCTTTCGGGGGCTTTGCTCAAGCGTCGTGGATTAGCCAGAACCAGAATAGTCTGGATCGGCGAATTCAGGAAGTCAATATCAAGTCAGCACGTCTACTTGACAAACACCGCCAACAGATCGATAGCACAAACACAGCAAATAAGCGAGTCCAGAAATTCCTCATACAAAGAGATCCGACGAGGTTAGGGCTGAAAGAAGAGGAGCAGGCTGTATATAAAGAAACACTTGGCCCTGAAAGATTAAGGCTCCCTGCACCGCAGTCTCAACTTGATGTTACGGGAACAGCCAGCAGTCACTCAGATAAGCCAACATGAGGCGCGTAATATGACTACTGGGTCAATTACTGGGTCGCATGAGCATACATGCCACGTGCCGACAGCCAATGAACTAAATCTTCATGTTTCTGCAAGCACAGTTGAGTTCGCTCCTGGCCGCGTCTGTATCGCTATTTCCAAGATGTCGCCTCCCGCGGTGGGGAACCTCGGCGCTAGCCGTTCTGCTCACCATGATTGGCTGCCCAGTACCGAGGCCTGGAAACCGGATGGGCTCTATTGAGCCGGCCTCCTCAGCAGGAAGAAATCTTCTTGTTACTTATATTTCGTGTTCTTTTCAACAGTAGTTTCCGAGGGTCGGGTTTTACATACAAAATAACAAAAGGCTGCTCCGATTACTTCTCCCGGTCTGAAACCTGTACTTTTTTTCTACTGCTGTCGACGAGGACAGCAAGCGGGTTGTTTGACAATGTCGACCACCAGCAGCCGGTTGGAAACCTTTAAGGCTTTGCTGGTCAGGATCCCGCTGATCTTGAAGACGGTGCTGTTACACGGCTTGTATATGTCGCCCGTGTCGGGAAAGCAAGACTTGCGCACGGAGTTGACGGTAACAATCATTCGATCGTTACTGGATTTGTCGATGTCGGTGGGAAAACAGCAGCGACTGTTAATGAAAGACCCCGGCATCCAAGGTCCCATGTGGATATCCAAGATAACATTGCCAGCTCCGGAAGATGCCATCCGTGATGCTGTTATACACGTGGCCAACCAACTGAAGAATGACGCTTCTCAGACATTCGAAACTCCGCCAGTCGTGCCTGTTGAGGCCGAATGGACCGGGCATCGCAGTGGTGTGGGAAAGAATGCTCCGCAGCCAGATGTTACTGAGGAGGAGAAGTATTCAGCCTTGAAAGCAGATGCAAAATCCGACATGGTAATCCTCTACATTCATGGAGGTGCTTTATAGTAAGAGACATTACGGCTCTGGAGATGTTGTCCGAACTGGGTACTGATCAAATTGATAGTCTAATGGATCCTTGCACCCATCGCGTGCCTGTGGCCCATCTTTGCAAGCTCACAGGCGCCAGGGCTTTATCTGTTCGCTACCGACTAGCCCCTCAGAACCCGTTCCCTGCCGCTCTGGTAGATGTTCTCACGGCTTACCTGAGCCTCATTCATCCCCCACCAGGCTCGTTGCATGAACCGGTTCCTGCAAACAAGATTATCGTCTCTGGCGATTCTGCCGGTGGAAATCTTAGCCTAGCACTGTTACAAACCCTTCTCACCTTGAAGAGGTCGGCTCCAACGATAGTATTTCATGGAAAAGAAGTGCCCATAGAGCTACCAGCGGGCTTATCCTTGACATCTCCATGGTGCGATGTCAGTCGGTCCATGCCTTCGATCCAGACAAACGCCAAATTTGATTACCTGGAACCTCCGTACGAACCCGTGGAGACACTCTACCACCCGCCTCCCCACGAACCGGATGACGTCTGGCCACGGAACCCGCCTCGCAGCGACTTATACTGCAACGCTAGCATGGTCGCGCATCCTCTTGTCTCGGCCATAGCTTGCCCCAAAGAGTTATGGAAAGAAGCACCGCCTCTCCACATTTCCGTCGGTGACGAAGCCCTGACCGACGAGTGCCTCTTAACCGCGCGCAAGTTCCATCAAGTCGGCGTCCCTGTCCAGGTCGACTGGTTCGAAGGCATGCCTCACTGCTTTGGAATGGTCATGCATGGCACACCGGCCTCCAAGCTTTATTTCCGGGTCTTTTCTCAATTCTGTCTAGATGCTGTCAGCGGCTCTCCTTCTTCCTCTCGGCAAGGAGACGTTGGATCAGCGACTTTTTATAATTACGGTTTGCACTCGACTAAACTGATCCCGCTGGACGACGTCCATGAGTTTAGTGATCTGGACATTGAAAAGACGATTCATCAAAGCAAGGCTAAACGAATCGCGGCGGAAGAGAAACTCATTCGGGAATGGCAAGCTACAGCAAAGCTATGACAAGCTTACCATACATCGATTACGATTAATGTCATCTAAATTTTTAGATAAGCTGCATAAACGAAAGACATTGGATATATTTTCTTGATGGTCCATCATGGTCAACAATTGAATTTTTATTAAAGGTTAACTAGAGTATTGAAACGCCGATGATCACCAAGCCCTTCTCCATTATAATGCAATAAAGCGAGTCGCCGCAGAGCTAAAAGATCTCAAAGAGTAAAAACAATCAAAAGCCTGGAATCTACTATAATGCCTATCGCGTGCATAGACTGAAAATTGCACAAAAGACGTTTCCCTGTTGAAATGGAAGGACCTTATGGACTCACAAGGTCTCATCATCATCCATACTACCGGCACTCTGGTCTTCACTCACGCGTCCCTGCATTCGATATCCCTCAACGTTTTGTTGCAAGGGAGGCGGTATTGAAACAGACGGAGTCACTAGTGTCGCTGATGATGTCAAGCCCGGTGACGGGCCTCTTTCCGAACGTGACCAGAGCCCTGATAGACCACTCAACCCGGGGCTGCCGCCAATGGCAATTTCGTCCAGAAAGGAAGAAGAGCCGGGCTCTGATAGTGGGTTGCGGTCATCGACATACCCATCCCATAATCCTAAAACTTGAGCAGCCAGGCGCATGAAAGCGGTCAAGATGGCGATCACTGGTGATAAGATAGCCCCTAGGTGTGACCACCGCCATAACATTGTTGGGATGGTGAAGGGAAATCGCGGCGCATCAGGTTGCAAGCAATACCCATCGCACACTTCGGCAACCGCTGGATGGCAGAATTGATCACACATGAGACATTCGGAGATGTACCAGACGGTGAAACCAACCAAGAACCAGCCAACATAGGTCAGGCGCAGCCGCTTCGATGCAGCAGTCCTGTACCATAGGCGAGGAATCGGTATAGCCAAGTACACTCGCTCACCACCTTGGCTATGTCGCGCGTTGTCACATACTTTGCAAAGCTTGCCGTCTGTATGGCTTGAGTGGACTCCAACATCAGGCGCAATGGTATCAGCGAGTCCATCGAGACCGATTTTGGCGTCATGGATGCTATGGATGATTGACTGGATTTTGGTGTTCAGACGATCAACGGATTGTAGGTCTTTGTCTGATTCTAAGTGATTTTCTTCCATCTCGATAGCCTTGAGGTCATCCTTGATATCTTGGTCGTCGAGATCCCCAAGTTGCAAAGCTTTGGCCTCGCTACCCTTCATAAATCCTCGAAGGGAATTGATCGTGTCATCGCTCAACTCTAATGGGTTACCGTTTTTTGCGTCTTCAATGACCGTCTCCAGCGCGCTTTTAGGTAGTTTGGGCCTGACAAGCTCTAGGCTTGCCTTCTTTTCGGGATCTGCGCTGGGGTTGTGCTGTAGCTCATCCTCTGCTTTATGTTCAGGTCTGTGCTTTTGTTCATGGTCTAACTTCATCTCTTGCTCCGTAGGAGTATTTGACATATCTTTCTTAATCTCGGGACCTGGCCTGCTTGGGGAATCGACCTCCCTCGTGGTATCCTCGTCGACCGGCTGAGTTAGACGAACAGTCGCAGGCGTATCCACCCACGCTCCAATCACAATAGGCGTCTTGTCTGGCAAAGGCTGACCCATTAACGTCTTTGGCTCCGGTGTGTTGGCTTGTGGGGGAGACTCTGTGCGCGCTAGTCTGCGTAGTAAATCACGAGAGTCGCTGCGCGCCGTTGGTGGTCGATTCGTCAAGCCCCCCTTGTACATGACGACGGGGGTATTCGGTATTGCTTCTCCAGTTGAGCCATTCTTTTCCAAAGATTCCTTCGTATTCAGAATGCGATGAGGGCTGCGTGATCTCGAATTTGCTCTTGAAACTGATTCTGTCTTGCTATTGGTATCGATTTCGCGCCGCGGTGTTTTATCCCGAAGAGAATATCCATTCTGCCTCGTCATCGAGGTCAACCATTGTCGATGGCTCCTTGATTTCTTTCCCCAGCTTCGCGGTACGTTCAATGCAGGCTGCGGACCATCATCAGACTCGAAGACTGTCCCTTCATTGGGTTCCACTTCCCGCCTCTGCAGGTCGTCTGCTCGTGACCAGGCACCCGCTCGACCGAAAATGGGCACTTGACTAGCTGTTGCCTGTCTCAGGCGTTCTTCATCACGCTTGTAGGTCGACAGGTTTCCATACTGAGACTCGTCATTGAGGTAGCCGAAGTCATTGTCTCCTTTCAAAAAGGTGGCTGGCTGGTCTTGAGGCTGAGAACCAGACGAGTCTCTTTTCCGACGTTCCCTAGAGCTTCGGCGCGAGTAGCCATTCAGGTCATCTTCTGATACCAAGTCAGCAAGGTCGTCTGCATCATTGATTCTTCGGTAGGTTTCCTGTAGTTCATCCGGAGGCGGGCTGTGGGCTTCAGCGAGGGGGGAGTTGATCGGGAGGTTCCGTTGTCGCCTGCTATTGGGACTCGGTGTGCGACCACCTATTGAGAGAGGCAGGCTCTCGCCTTCATTTCTGTCCATTGCAGTGCTGCGCGACGTTGCTTCGAACGCGTCTTTCAGTGTCCTCGTCTTCGTAAAGCTGGAACGTGGTCGCACGCCATATTTGGAGGATGAGGGAGAAGGGATGCGGGAGTAATCGGAGTCGAGGAGGAAGTGGTCGCGGTCAGAGGGAAGCTGCACCCGGTGACGAGCCAGGGGAGGCAAGAACTGCGGTGCTGCTTGTTGCTGCTTGAGGTCGCGACGCCGCGCAGACCCACGATAGTCGAGGGAAGACATTCTTTAATGGTAGGACGCGCAAGGCATCGTCACTGCACAGAACTAATTGGCGTAGCCATGTACAATATATATTTTATGAAGCACTTCTAGTATCCAATCTCAATGTCCAAAGCGTGGCAAAGTGTAGTGATTGGGCACGTAGTATAGATATAGTATGGCGTCGTGTAATCTTGAATCTGGCGAGGTTCGATAAAGCGGTTCGCGCCTTCCGTTTGCGCGGAATGTCGTAGTCCCGAACAGGAAAGGTGCAAATAGCAACGCATTCTTATTCAGGCTTAGCTTCTTCAGACCCAACTCAGCCCATAAGTCAGTTATTACTTCCACCTACTACAATTGCCGGTAACTTGTTGAACGAAGAGAGCTAGGATTATCAAGAATTGGTTATTTAGCTGTTTGATTTTCCACTAGGCTGGGTAAGAGAGAATATCTAGTCTTGTTCTGTTCACATGTTGTCCATATATTCCAAAATCGTACGCCAATTCACAATCCTACAGTCCTCGTCCAAAATGCCGCTTGTTTGTATTCAAAGCAGTCACTAAAGTAGATGCTTCTAGTTAATACACGTGGTTAGCGGGTCTGTGGTACGCGTCTTTACGAGCGAGGCGAACGAACAATGGGATAATGCTCTAATCATGTGAAAGAAATGGGAACAGTTTGTCCTTAAAAATATCTCAAACCCGAAGTTTCTTCGAGAAATGAGACATGACTTGAAATTTAAAAAGAATGACTCGGTTCTGAGTGAGTCCAGGGCATAACGAGTGATACGTTAGTAAATCTATATAAAGGCATTACTATCAGCCTTGCATGGTATTTACTGCGAATGGTAATACTTTCTTTGCTATCGAGTGCCGTCAGCTCTTGGGCACGGAATGTTCCAGATGTTCATACGGGTATCGTTTATAGTCCTGGTACATTCCGTGCCGAGATCTGTATGCAAATTCAGGTTTGGGAGCGACGTAACAGCACGGAGCAATAGTGTGTATGTCGATAATATGTCGTTAATATGTAACCTTGAATTTTTGTCGCCACCGAGCAGCTTGTGTTTTAATCTACTGATTCAAGCAGCGTAACGCTTGACCGCTTGACCATTGTAGCTGAGCCCAATACCCTGGCCCCTCTCGGCCCCGCCAGTTGCTACGCGCTTTGTGGGCGTCCATTTTGATCCCGCCCAACTTGATTGGACGCTTGGCAAAAAAAAAATTCATATCATTCAGCAGTGGGAACTTTTCGAGAAATAAAAAAATTCAAAAAATCAACTCCGAAACGGGGAATCGAACCCCGAGCTACTGTGCACCTGTGATCATCTTGAATGATGAGAGACAGTTAAGTTGACCGTTACTCCATTTCGGATTGTTGTTTGGAGCCAGCCGAAAACGTTATATAAGCGAATGCTTAGTAGTTCGCCCTGCATGCATTTCTATTGTTTCCATCTCAATAAGAATGATGCCAACATACCCCTACAAGAAAACTTTGCACGTTTTATGTGACTCCGACAGTGAAGTATACAGCGGGCACTATGTGATACAAAGTGAGCTTTTCAAATGCTGGCAAGTAGTCGCTCAGGCATCCTGGTTATCGGCTGGCTATTGGTTGGAATATATATATATATCTCTATCTATAACCCAGGTGGCCAGCATGTGCAGTCACGACAACAATTAAAGCCAAAGTTGCGTAACAGGTGCCCCAATAAAGATGTAACACGATGAAGCGCCGCCGGACTATTAGTTACCGAGGGTCTTTACAATAAGTTCAACTTCCTCGTCGGCCACCTCGAGGATATGCTCCGGTGGGAACAGCGCTTTCCATCCAATCTGGTTCCCATGTACTGCAGAGAGCAAACACCTGCTCAGGAAATAAGTTCAACAAGAATTCTTATCATAGGCTATTGAGTAACACTCACTTTCCACCCAGTGCCACTGGAACAAAAGATGGGGGCACACCAAGCGCTTCACCCATGGCGGCAAGCGCAGCATCGTCTGCTTGTGCTAGCGTCGCATCGTCCACAAGGCCTCTCTTCTCCATAGCAGTAGCTATGGAAGCGTAAAGGTCATTCCAGTGCACACTACCAGAGGATGCAAGATAGAAACCGTTTTTGTTGTAGCCAATTTCACGGCCAAGCAGTATGTTTCGTAATATTTGTAGATAAAGATTAGTATTGTCCACAACATGGCATACTGGCCAGGTCTGCTCTGATGATTAGCCTCCGTTTGATTTAGACGTGGTATTGTCACACGCACCGGGTTGTCAGTGTCGACTTTGTACACCTTTCGTGCCTTTCGCGCTGCCTGCACAATGGCCACATCTTGGATAGAGATTATCTTTCCAAACCCTTCTCCTCGTCCGTACACAATGCATGGTGCGAAGATGTACCCTCTTACACCGAGCCTTTCACAAATGTCTATAACTTCGATATTTGTCCCGGGCGCCTGTGATTTAGATGGTCAACAATGTGATTCTCAAAGACGACAGGCAGACGGGCAATAAAATATCGTACTTGACGAAAAAACTCATGTGGTGTTGCAAATCGTTTCAACCTATCGTAGAGACCCGGATCCGTATCAGGCAAAGGTTCATCAAGGTGGATACCGGCATGGCTACTGAAGAGCTTCGCTCCCGATGTGTGCACAAAATGGACGTCTTTCTCGGTCTTTGCCTTCACCTCGCTGAGGGCTTCGATGATAGATGGCTGATGCTTGGCTGTAAGCGCATCAATGAGGAAGAACACGATGGAGATCTCCTTGTCATTGATGGCCTTCTTCAAGTTATCATGGTCGCTTATGTCATACTGCAAGGGCTCCGCACCATACTGCTTGACAGCTTGTGCCTGCTCGTCTGTTCGGACCAGTGCATAAAGTTGACCGTACGGGGGAAGATTGCTCTTGTTCCACCGTGCGAGAAGGGTGCCTCCGAGATATCCAGAGGCACCAGTGACGAGGATATTGTGCGACATGTGAGAGAATTTTCTCTACCTTTGTTTGAGTGGACTAGAAAGAATATGATATCGATGAGTGTATAATATAATCATTCCCGAGAACGGGAACCTGGTATAAATAGGGATCAATGAGTGCATGGTGCCAAAAAGCCAATTATCAATCCATATACAAATTGATGGAAATGTTGCAGCCAATCGCAATGCCCGGGTTGTTCCTTTAAGGGTCAAGCGGTATTCAATACCACAGGTTTACGGTACTGTATACGTTACTCGCTGTTTACTCTTATCATATTCCGATCCTCAATGTAACATAATGTATTAGGTTTTCCGGATGACGGATTACCGCATTCTGCCAGATCCTGTTCTTCTAGTTCGTCAGAACCACCTATCCAACTCACAAAAATACATGCTCCAAATGCCACAGGGAGTCAACAGTTACTGTCTGTTGATCAATGATCCAGAATGTTCTACAGTTTCGCGACGCCCCGGTCATTAGCCAAGCGTGGCCGTGTTAGCCGGGCCTGCGATTTTTGTCGACGACACCGCGTGCGATGTGATAAGTTTACGCCGTGCGCTCAATGCTTGGCAAATAAAGTAGTCTGCAGTCGATCCCAGCCTGTTCATGCACGTCACAATAGATCTGCTTCTGGATCGAACGGGCGTAGGGTACATTCCTCTCATGCACTTCCTCCGAGGCAAGACTGTACTACCGAAGCAAGAGATGAGCAGCAACAGCAGTTGGTGCCAGTGGACAATCAGATAGACTCGGCGGTGGGATTTGTTACACGGATGAACACGTTTTACACGAATGTGTCTTTTCTCTCGCCCCAGTGTGTGTCACACGATGATGATCCTGGTCCTTATAGATCGCCGTTTTGTCCTGGCGCTGTGGACGAGGCTGGGTATGCGCAGTGTGACTTGTCAGCGACGCAAATAGACCGACTGCTGTCGATTTTTTGGACACGATTGCACCCACAGATTCCTATTATCTGTCCCGAGGACTTGGAAGCGTCGGACTCTCGATGTGCTGCTCTCCGAGACGCAATCACCGCATATACTATGCAGTTTGTCTTCCATTCGGGATTGCACACCCGTCTCCTCGGCCTGCAATGGAAGCAGTTCGACACTGGAAATCGACGGTCCAGAGTGGTAGGTATGCCATATTTCCAGCGGTGCTTGGCCTCTTGCACTCAGTACGCCATGTTATCGGACACTTCGGTTCTGACTTTGAAATGCTACTGTATCATTACAATGTTTCTTCTCGACACTGGACAGCACCATGCGGCATATAACATAATAGGACTCGCCGTGCGCATGGCACAGTCACTTGATCTTGATGAAAAAGCCAATTCTGGCACATCCTCAGCAGCACAGCACTCCGCGATCTGGTGGACTCTGGTGCATCTCGATTTTCGCGGCTCGAGATACCAGGGGAAGCCCGTGACAAATGCTATTTCAGGCGATTTGCTACAGTCTTCACTTCTGAGGGGTTCATTTGCACCAGATATCTCTCCATACTACAATCACTCCCTCAGATTGACCTGTACAGCACTTGCCGTTCTAGACTCCTTCAAAAAAGACTTGGCGCGTGAGAAGAACAATGATATGGAAACACGAGCTCGTGTTCTATCTCGACACATGAATTTAATACACCAATGGAAGGAAGCTGTACAGAAAGAGCACAGCTTCAAAGATCTTCGTCTAAATGCCCTGACCCCACCCCCTTCCGGGGAAGTCGCTTCACCAGGCGTCGAAGAAGACGATTACATGACTCACTTACCCCTTGACATCCAGCTCAATACACTGTTAGAACTTCAGTATCATGATATAATCATTAGCCTTCACCGCAGCTTCATCGAGTTTCCAAGTATCTCGTCAGGACTACCCGACAGCCGCGATGCAAAGTCGCACGTGGTTACGGCCGTCCAGCACGCGTTGACGGCCATTCGCATAATACATTCCCGCATGTCTCAACATGATGTGTTTTACGGCTGCAGTGAACTATACCAATACCAGTGGAACGCAGTCCTGACACTGATCGGGTTCATGCTGGCATACCCATCCTGCGCGCAACAGACGGTATTGCGACACGTCAATCTTGCTCTCGAGGTTTTTGAGTTTGGAGGCAGACAGACTGATGCTGCTGCTCGGGCAGCTGGGCATACTCGTTTTCTGCGGGATAAAGTGGCTGAGATGAACGGTGTCCTTGGTATCAACCATCAACCGACCCTGCCTTCTGTGCCATATCAAGATGTAGAAAGCCAGGGAACGGCAGATGGCGTTGACAAGGAGCTTGTTTCAGATATCTGGTCTTGGGCAAACCTTATTGAGCCTTCTCTGTGGTTGACGTATCCGGACCAGGTTCACGATGCATTTGATCTTGACACTCAGTTGGTAAATACCTGATATTTTGCCTTGGGTTGTACATATGATATGCTTGCAGCTAAGAGGCATACATGCCCACTAAACCATAAAAGACTTAGCGTGAAGCTTGCCTCGAAGCGGTAAAGCGCAAATTTGCAACCTCCATAGGATTTCTCATTTAGACTATGATAGTGATGATAACGAATAAATAATGTCAAGATATACTTGTGTACCTTTGTCAACTGACTTTTGAGGGCAACTGGTGCGGTGAAGCTCAATGACAAAACTGTAGTTAGCTGACATTTTAGTCGGCTTCATTCTGGCTTCGCTGGTTTCACCGTCGACGTCCGAGGACTGTACTACCATACCTTCGACGTACTCTTTGTGACCGACACAGCCATGGCCAGAACGGCACGACGGTCTGGCAAAGATAAGCAACCATCCTCTTCCTCCTCCCCAAGCGTCAAAAAGTCGCCAATTCCATTCGTCAAAGCGCCACAAAGCTTAACCCCGTTTCTCGAAACTCTCTCCCCTCAGGAGATTTACCTCATCCACATCGACAAGGAACCACGGGACTTCAAACGCCAGATCTTCATCGTACCAATCCTCCTAAACATCACCATCGTCCTCTTCATCGCGTACCGCATCTATAATGGCCTCTACATCTATCCTGACATCCTGGCCACAGCACTGGGACTCTCGCCCGGTCCCGTCGTCGACCTCGCGAACAAAACCTGGCTGCAAACCGGCACTGTGATCCTCCGGCGCACACTCACATTCTCTATCGACTACTTCCTCCTGACCTTATTCGCCGCCTGGCCAATCCGATTTGTACGAGGTCCGTTATACTGGCGTCGCAAGATCGGATTCCGCCAGCGGGAGGTCGTCGTGCGACAGAGCCGGTCCTTCTGGACGGCGCAACTGGCACGCAATCGCTGGATCTACGAGGACCAAAAGACCGTGTCTGAGAAGGTTGTGCCTGCGGTGACGCCGCAGCGGCTCGCTAAGAGCGGTTATCTTTTGATTGACCCGGACTGGGATTTGGATTACGATGCTATGGTGCGCGCGCACGAGTTGGTGGATTTGAATACCAAGGGAAGACCGGGCGTGCAGTTGGACGACTTTCGGAGTGCGGTATTGGTTAACACGGACGATGAAGGGTGGCTGATTTGGCGGGTTGCGGACGAGGATTCCAAGGGTCGTGAGGAACAACGCGACAGGCTCTTCGCTTTCCGTGAGAAACTGGCGGCGCTGGGCAAGGAGGGTCTCTTCTTTCGATGGGTTGAGTTGATTCAGTATGAGAGCACGCGGCCCGGTGGATTTACTCCGGAGCGTCAGCGGGATGCCATGAGGCAGGCCAGGGACATGTTTGAGGCAGAGGGCGTGGATTTCTCACGCTTCTGGCAGGATGTTGGTGGCATGGAGGGTGGTATAGATTTGGATTGAATAGAGTTACAATTTAGATTGATGAAAACTCACATACGTTGCTCCAAATACACGACCCACGTATTAACATTGACACTCACGCCCATATCTATTGATATTCTTCTAACCACAACAACATGATATCAAATACAAAGAATACTCAAGGGGGTATCGTTCCAGCGACTTTTGCATGCTGATGATGTCGTGGAAAAACAAAACAAAAAGATGGTATGTGCACAAAGAACAGTCTATACAGCCCACTACCACACAATTTTAGTGGTAGCTTCAACTTCTTTTTCATGATTTGTTGCCCTCCAATCGAAAATCTAGCGACCACAGTTTCTCCCAGGGTTTCAGCCTCGATGCTCGCTTGCTTGTCGACGAGTCGGAAGAAACATCAACGTCCCGCGGCGGCGGCGGCGACGACGACAACTGGACAGCCCCCGCAGAATTGCCGGTTCTCCGGAGCCGTCCCAACGCCTATTCGGACCCCGTCAGTCATACCCACAGTTTGGGAATTTTTAAAGCAGAAAGACCTCAAGGCTTCCGCAGTAGGTCACGGCGAACCTCATCAAAAACAGCTGCGGATTCAGGAGTTGGCTGAACTCCTACATCCGCCTCTGCTGGTTGCACATTATCTCCAACCGACTCGGCCGCGACCAATGTTGGCACAGGCGTGCCCTTCTTGGACGCAGAACTATTCCGGCGACTATCCAGGCTCTTGGTCAAGGTCTTGGCAACGTTTCCCCCCGCCGATGAGCGCTTCAGGCGAATAGAGCCTTTGGCGTCAACGTGCGCCGACGCTACAGTGCTCTTGCCGAGCCCAGGGGTGCTAGGCGCGCCGGGTTTCTCTTCGGTTGCGTCCAATAGATACCAGCGTAGGCCATCAGACAGCTCGAAGGGGTTCTCATCATCTGCCGAGGCTTCATCGCTAGCAGTCGAGTGACGATCTTGGTTTGTGCCGTTCAAAGACCGAGACAAATCAACCACCCGCTCTTCTACTTTGTTAATACGAGCCAATAGCCAGTCTCTGGTTGACAGCTTGTGAACATCCTGTTCACGTAGGAAGTAATGCGGGGCGCCGACGTTGAAAGCCGCCCAAGATCGAATTGCCTGGTTTCGGGTAGGAAGGAATAAGGCAAGGTCGCCTTCTTTGAATGAACGATAAGCGATTTTGTCGTGCGCTTCACCCTGTGCTCGATGATACTTGTCGCGATAGCCCCGAGCTTCCTTCTGCCACTTTCGAGCAAGAACCTCGATATCTTTTTCTCTCTTAACAACCGACTCGCAGAACACCTGCACGTCGAATTTCTCCACAGCCTCCATGAAAGTTGTGTATTTCGTAATCTCATCTTCTGTGTCATCTTGAACCCATTTGTGTAACTCTGGGTCAAGGCGTAAAGAAGCAATTGCCGAAGAAGTGAGCGAATCCCCCATCGAAGAGACACTGTTGAGCTTGGACGCCCGCTGGACAGTAAGCTTGTTGTCTTGCTGAACGATAGCGAACCCGAGTTGCTCCAGCATGCGGCCCAGTTTTTCTGATTGTTGTAGCAGTTTCTGTGAGACCTCAGTGGCTCTCGACCCACGGTGAATCAGTTGTGCAACGGCCTTCTGTCTAGCTTCTTCGGCCAGCCTTGCTTTCTCTTGCCACTCGGTCGCCTCCTCGCTCGCTGTGCGTATCTGGGCATTGATTTGAACTAGTTTCTGTGAAAGAGATGCAACCTTGCTTTCTTCTTCCGCGACACGCTCCCGAAGCACTTCGGAACCAGTTTCTCCCGCAGCAAACTTGGATCGCAAGTGGTGAAGCTGAGATCGTTCCTCAGCAAGCTCGGATTTCAAGACGGAAACCTGGGATTGCTCTTGGAGTAGGTCATTCTTTAGGTTCGTCACTTGTGCATTATGCTTCTCTACTGTCTCTCGCAACTCCGCAGCGTCAACTTCGCTGAGCTTCAGTTTCTCCTCGAGAGATCGCTTTTCCGAAACCAAGGCCGCATTCGACTCTTCTGATTTCCTTGCATGAATTGCTAGACCTTCTGCGAGGATTTCAATGGCTTTCACTAGAGTAGCGAAGTCTGAAGGCGCTGAGCCTTCGGGGGAAAGGTTGGCATGTGCAGCCTGTAATGTGTTGAGATTTTCCAGTTTCTGAGCATTGAGATCATCGAGCTGGGCCCGCAGTTCAGATGTTTTGACCTCTTTTTCGGACAGCTGTTTGTCTCTGTTAGCGATGGCTTCGCTCAACTCGGCAACTTGCTCTTTTTCACGAGTCAGGGCTGTCTGCAATTCCTCGGTTTCACTCTTAGCTTTCTCAGTTGTTTTTACAGCAACAGATTGCGCGGTTTCAAGTTGCTCTTCTAATTTCTGCGCGCGCTCTTCCAAATCCTGTTTCTCGTGGTCTCGACGATCCAAGACTTGGCAGAGTTCCTCTTCGAGCTCTTCAATACGATGCCGCAGTTGCTTAGCGTCAGCCTCTAGAAACCGGCGCTCATCCTCAAACTCCCTTTGCCGTGACTCCAGGTTTTTTATTAGGTCCTCTTTTGTTGATTGCACCTCTTGCATTCTGTCGGTGGATGACTGGCGCTCGACGTGTGCTTCTCGTTGAAGGCGCTGGACAGCTTCTCTCTCAGCAAGCAGGTCCGCCTCAAGGGCCATGATACGCTGAACTAGAGCTTTATCTTCCCCTGTCTGATTAGACGACAAACGTCGCGAAGAAACAGAGGAGCGTCGTGATAAGTTATCAGGAAGAGGTGAAGCAGGCGATGTTGGAATCTCCGAGCCAAAGTTCCCGCTCAGCGGTCGTGAGATATGGCTCTGGCGATGAAGAAGGTCTTCTAGCTTTCGTATGCGGCTGTCAGAGCTCTTCAGTTTCTCTTCGAGCTTCGTTTTCTCATCGCGTAAACTACGGACCATATCATCGCCGCGGATAAGGAGTGAGCTGCGGCCCATGTCGATGACACTTCCGTGTTTGAAAGCTTTCGCTCGTCGTTTCTGCTGCCGGGTCGGGTTGTCGAGGTCGGCATAGCGCTGGGATAATTCCTCCACCACAGCAGTCATTCCACCTTTGGACTTGAGTGCCTCAATGTAGTTTTCAATGTCTTTGCGGTGTACTTCCGGCCATTCCGGTCCATGTCCTTGTAGGTTTATTTCTAGGCCAGGTGTCATGTCGTCCGGAAGGGCGACGAGATCTCCGATTGTTTTGGCCCATTTCTTCCGTCGACGTTGTTCTTCATCTCTGAAAACAGCCATCTCTTCGGCTAGGGTTAAAGAGTCAGTTTTTAGTTTTTCGGCCCATTCCCGTCGACGCACGGCTTCAATGAGTACTGATCCGTAAACCACGGGTAGGTGGAACACTGCATATAGAACCTCAAAGACTTCACTGTCAATGTCTAGATTTGCAATCTGACCTTGAACGTCTGCTAGGCGAGATTCTAGCGAAGAAACTTTTCGCATATGTGCAACGGCAGTCTTGGCTGAATCGTTCCTAATTCGCACCGCTTGTTCAAGTGCCGCCTGAAGTTCAAGACTGATACTTTGAAGGGATGGTAACAGTTCTTTTGTGTGCGCCAAAGCCATGCGGGATATGTTGGCCAGACTCTTTTGGTTACTAGGAAGTCCCAAGACATGCTCATAATCTGAGCTGACTTTTTTGGCCAGTGTCTCGACTTCCTCGAGTAGTCCATGATGCTCATCCAAGCGTGGAGACCGTACCTGGCCTAGCAAAGCACGGGTATCAGAAGCAATATGGCCGACAGCCTTGTTGACTTCATCGATGCGGCGGGAAAAGTTCTGGGAGATAGAACTGCCTCGAGAGGCAGCTCGTCGGACTTCTTCCACATCCAAGAAGTCTTGTAGCGTCCCGTTGGACTGGTCTCTGGTTGCCTTCTTGGGGGTGGACGGACGGGCCAAACAAGCAATGTCCTGTCTCGCGGGTATAGTTCCCAATTTCTCCAACGCCCTCTGCCATCCGTCTAGAGCCGACTTCTGCTCTTTGAGGAGATCGTCTGCCCATGCCTGGGCTTCCTTAAACCTGTTTTCCAAACTGGCAACGTGGGACTTGAGGTTCTCCAGAGCGACGCCGACACCACGATGAACGATCCCGGTATGGGCATTATGTTCTTGGATAGAAGCATCTATAGTCGTGCATTGCTCGGTCAAGTTCAGAGCCCAGGTTCTACGCGCCATATAGAGGTTCCGCCATGCTTGGAGGTCGTTTTGGTCGGCCAGGGTATCAGGAGGGTTATTTGGGGTGAGCGGCGGCGGGGAAGATATCTCGGGGATGTTGACGGTAGTTGGCTCGCTAACAAACTGCCTATCGAACACAAAAATCTCATTCTAGGATCGGTCAACATCATCCAAGCTTTGCCAAACAAAACAAGTAGATAGAGGCAATACCTCTGCAGCCAAGGTCTGGAGTTTGACATTCTTTCCGCGTGCGGTCATTAATATCTGCCTTTGGAAGGCTATGGAGGTGTTGCGAGCAATCCATGATCGGAGAGCGTCCGGGCTATTGTCGAGCGGGTTAGATGCAATTCCATGGATTGGTCGGGACGATTTGAGACATACGACGCAAAAGAGACCGGATCGGCCAGCAAGTGCTCACCAGAGTGAGCTATATAGATGTGTAACGACATTGCTGGTCCCCTCGACGGAGCCCCAAGTTTGGGAAATCCGATGAGTCGTTTCCAGCGAAAGGCGTTGGAGTTGCGACGTTGCCTCCGGAGACGGTGAGCCCTGGAGTTGCAATGTAATATGACGAGGCATGCGAGCAGCTGCCGCCAGTGCCTGGTAACGTGACGCAACAGGGTGGTCACCCGAACGGGCCTAGCGGCTGGCACCTTAAACGATGGGACGCCGAGGCCTGGCGACTAGTTATCATTTAGCTAACTTGAAACACTGGTTAAGTTGTTGTGCCTCCCCGCACCGCCCGAGCTCCGAGCTAGGTAAGTCTTCCAAAACAAAACCCATCACGAGATGCCGATGACGGAGATGGTGTCGCCGATGACCATAGCACCGAATGACCCTGCCCGAAGAGTGTCGCATGCTGGGACGCTCGACGAGACAGAGACCGCGCTGCTGGATTTAGCAGCTGACAGCCGTCAGGACGAGCTGTCGCTGTCTAGCAAGGAGGAGCAGCTGTTGCGTCTCTACGATCACATTCAAGAGCTTGACCTGGAACGAGCTGTGTTAGAGCAAGGTGAGGAGAGAGCGCACATCTCTTCTTAAGATAGCAACAACACCAGAGTCCCGTCAGCTGACAAGCTACTGCGCCAACAACAGATGTTGAACAGCCAAGCGACGAGAACGTGGAGGAGCAACTTCGCGTCGCAGAGCGAGAACTGCTCGAAGCTCGGGCAACATATACTGTGCGAAGGAAGGCGGCGGAATCCATTCTTATGACCGATCCCATTCTCAAAGCGGTGCATTTGAGAGGCACGTCGCCCGCGGAAAGGTTTGTGGATAACGATTGTGCTACAGCCTACAATTCTGCTGCTGACTGTGGGCGGTCTGCGTTATTAGGGCTCTCCTCCCCCTTGTGAATCGTCGCGACATCATCTCGTTAGTATATGAAAATCTGGCTAATGCGCAAGCCCGAACACTCGAGGCGCTCTCAAACGCAGAAGTTGAACATATACGGATTACGAAGCATAACCAGGAGCTAGCGAAACAGCTGCTGGACTTGACAGCGCAAGAGTCTTCGTGGCGCGATGCGCTTGCTGACCAGAGATTGCAATCTCAGATCACCGAGGCAGAGCGACAGCGCAAGACTGCTCGAGCCAGATGGGACACGATGAAAAGCATCGCCAGCGCGGTAATTGCGAGTAGCGGAGTCGACTGGGCGCGGGATGAGCAACTGCGCGCGCTGGTGCTGGACGAGCTCGACTGATGTAGGACCACTGTTGACAAGGCGACAGTTCCTTTCATCTTCATTGAATGGGTTCTATATTCCATCCTTCTGGTGTTGGATGCACTCGCACCCGAATTCAAGCCACAGCCAATTCGGCAATAACAAGGCGAAGTTGCGCCCCCCAAGCAAGGCCACAAGTAGCTCCACCCCTGCTGGTCATCCCATTCGGCCGTTAGCCCTATGAGGCTACATCGACGCGACGCGGCTGTTGCGACGTCTGATTGGCTAGTACGCCGTGTCCACAGGTTGAAGAATGATAACCTCATGAACTAGTTATCAGAGTCTCATGCTGTCATCAGCATGTAAGCCATTTTGGTTTGTAGCAGAGTTTGAGTTACTGCTGTTGCATTTATTTTCGTGTAGCTGCGCGAACCGCGGCTATTTTCGTTCTTGGAGGGACGACCCCTATGTGAAGTAAAGCAGGCGGGAGTTCCTTTGAAATAAAATGAAAATGGATGAATAAGCTTGATCGCCAAGTCAGGCTCTAGCGCGGTGAATTTTCTGGCAAACAAGCAAAACACTGAGACGCGGTGATTCAATTCGTATTAGGCTAATTACAGAGCGCGGATTCGTAGTTCAGTACAGAGTACTCTGTAACTACGTATCTGTATTATTCTTATTATTGTTAGGAGGGCGTTTCTGTCGCGTCTCCACACGGCCGAGCTTGGGCCTCCGTTGTTGCATCATGGCCGGGAGAGCGGCCCATACAACATGGCACGTTGGCAAGAAGCGCACGTCTATATTAGCCATGTATATACAGTATACGTTGATGCTACTACTGTCTCAAGTACCCAGCTCCTATCGTACTCATCGATGCAAGATTTTGGCGCGTGGACTGCAGAAGACCTCGAACGGAGTACCGAGGCAAATCACGTGACTTGAGGGAGCGCGGAACTGGCATGACGCGGTCTGGCCCAGGTGATAGACACTGCAGAAGGACAGTGAAAGACTAGCTGGTTACAGTACAGCCTCTGTTACTACTCTGTGTATACTGTGATTCATCACTCGTTGGGTACTCATCAAAGGCATATGTATTAATATTATTATAGCGGATTATTATGTAGTTACCTAGTACTGGCGTAACAGCTGAACGGGGTCGCCCGTACCATAGAACTAGTTGCTGTACAAGACTAGAGAGCACAGAGTGGTGACATGTCATCATAGAGGGCCATCAGCGGATGGTAGTTACAATACTGTTCTGTCTAGTACTATCATTACAATAACGGGTGCCGATGGAGGATGGACACCACTGACTGGACAAGAGTATGGCTATGGGGAAGGTGCAGGCTCAGCCAACCCGTCCGTTCTTAGCGCTGCATTCTTGCGGCATTTACCTAGTGACTAACTCGGTAAGATACCATAGGTGTACGACGGTAATTTACCACCCATCAACGGGCTACGGATCATTCACCAAGCGGGTACGGACTATACGCAGCAAACCGGACAGCGACATGTACAGGTAACAATACAGTACGCCATGCCATGCTCAACCATTAGTTAGGAGTAGAAGCAAAAGGAAGAACAATCAAGAAAGCGAAGCATGATATGACAACAATTAAAAATCGAAAAAAAAAAAAAAGAGTGAAACAGTGAGACTGGTACAGTACAATACCTGAACTGTTTAGCCCAGTCCTGTTCCCTCCCTTGCGGGCAGCAGCAGCCGGGAACGGGCGGTACGGTAATTTTGATTCTTTCGAGCTCTTATTATGGGCGGTACCGTCATGGACGAGGGAAGGGAGGGAAGGGAAGGGAACGCGGCACCACTTTGGCTTAGTACTAAGTGAGTGGGCGCGGCCGCCCTCTCTCTCTCTTTACTAGCAGGCCGCCCGCTCTCTCACTGTTCTCTTTCTCTCACTCATTTTTGCCCATACAAACTGCCTCGCATACAACCAGCTCTCTGCCCAGGTAAGCTTCCCTATCTAGATCAGCCTGCCCGTCTGGGACATTTTGCGCCGCGCACTGCAACCACCCTGTCTGCCCACCACTTTGCTCTTTTTTCCCTGCTATGTTTCTCGTCATGCTACGCGTTTTTTGATCATTTTCAACTTCATTTTTGCCTGCGGTCGCCATTGCTCTCCAGCGTTCGCTGCGACCGCGCAACTATGCCCTGGCCGGCGCGCTGCTTGCTGATGGACGGCCAATTCGTTCTCTGCACCTTCTTTACCATCCATTTTTGATCGTTTTTTTGCTGTCGCGTTACGCGATTGTCGCTTTTCTTTTTGCTTCCGTCGTGGTCCGTTGGCGTTTGTGGGTGGGTGAGTGGGTGTTTGTATGCTTCAGCAAACGCGACCGCATGGTGTTTGCATCCGCGTCCCGCGCGCACTCCCCCATACACAACGCAAACGCACCCGCAACTCAAGTACCGAGCAAAGCATGCCCTCTACTTTGGTCGCGCGCATTGTCGCTGTGCTTTTCCGTGGTCGCGTATATTCGATGACTCGGGATTCCTCCTCTTTTGGGCTGTCGTCATCCTCTCTGTGATGCTCCTGAGACTAACCTGTCGGCTCCAGTTACGCTTTCTCCTTATAGTAGTGCATCTCGGTTCTCTCTAAACATCAACCACCATGCCCAAGGAGAAGACTACTCGCAAGACCAAGGCGCGCGGTGACAAGCGCAAGAAGGGTAAGCGAGCGACTAAAGCCATCCATCCTACTGGATCGTCGTTGCTGATCGTCTGACTAGACCCTAACGCTCCTAAGCGCGGTCTCTCCGCCTACATGTTCTTTGCTAATGAGAACCGTGAGCGCGTTCGGGAGGAGAACCCCGGCATCGCCTTTGGTTCGTTTGCCTGCCATTCCTCTTCTCTTGTGCTTGGTCCACTAACCTATCCCAGGCCCTCTCGGCCGCAAGCTCGGTGAGCTGTGGAAGAACATGGATGAAAACGAGCGGAAACCGTACGAAGACAAGGCCGTCGCTGACAAGAAGCGATACGAAGAGCAGAAGGCCAGTTACTTGGTATGTGTCTTTTCCCTTCTCTCTAGCTCCCTCCCTTATCTCCCATTACTCCGCTGTGAAAACTAACAAGCCTAGGCCGGCGAGGACGAAGAAGAGTCTTCCTAAGCAGGTCATCAACATGTGATGATCATGTAGCAGGAGTTTAATCGCTTTCGTCACTTGTATCTCTGTATTCGGTTTTTCTCTTTTCTTTTGTCTCTGGTCTTCGGGATGGGCTGACGGGGTTCTCGTGTTATTTCGTTCAATGTGTCTGTTCTCTTTTACGAGGGGTTTAGCCAATAAGGAAATCTTCGTTCTCTCTCTTTATCATCCATGTTGTCTCTATCTCGAGCTTTTCTTCTTCACTTTTGTCTCCTGACGCCGGGTGTTTTCATAGGCTCTGGCTGGAGCTGATGTAACCTAATCTGATCCATCGTGTCTGCCCGTGCAACCAGCGCAGGTAGCAGAATGCATCTGTTTTGAGAAAGTCACGATTGTCATGTGCTGAGGGTGAAGAATAAGACTGGGCCAAGCTTTTGGTGATGTTGTTTATTAGTAGACATCATCACATCATCCTGTCATGGATTATCTTCGAGTGCTGATACCGCCCTGGTGTGTTGTCTCAAATCAGTCAGTCAGTTATAGAAGAGCCATGTCATCGTACTGACCGACTGTCTTCACCAATCAAGACGCTCTCTCGACCATCGAACCGACCGCCAGCTCGCCAAGCCTGCATGCACGACTGGGAAGGAGCCCTCCGCCGGGTCCCTCCTTCCATGGAATGGGTCTCGTTTTTACCATCTCCAACCTTGCTCGTTAATAACCCGCTCAACTCTCCTCATCTTCAGCTCTACAACCTCGCACCTTACAACGACGACGAGACTACTATCAACTCGCGGCTCAGGTTTAGGTCAAGAATAAGTAATATATTTGACGTTTCATTGACTGTCCAACTCAACACTCTTATACTTTAGCTGGGCGTCGATGCGTGTCTGCACGCCACACTGCCTCTGGTTCTGTCTTCTCTCGTGACGCATCAAAACCTTGCATCCTCGTTCCAATTGGGATTGGCTTGTGGTCGCACTGCATCGCATGGATATCAATCAGACGCAATCGTTGCTAGCCCTTAGCCCTTTCGATTAGGGTCTCTTCCGCAAACTTGCAGGATGGACACGTCAACAACCACACTAAACCCAGTCCACTTTTTTACAGCGCCGCACGGCTTGTCCGTTCCCCTCCCCTCGATAGAGCCTCAGCCATTAAGCGCTCTGAGATTTTTGTTTTACTGTTTTGTCTCTCATTCCCTCTGCTGTGGCCATTCTGCTTATTACTACGCTGGGTCGCAACTCACTAAAGCTAATTGCTGCTTTGTCTAAATTTCGGCTTCGTTGGCCCTAGGGCCATCCATTTTCCTTTCTCAACCGCGGCTACTGCTACACCACAAGCCCTGCTGTCTCTGTCAAGGGCCATCCATTTTCCTTTCTCAACCGCGGCTACTGCTACACCACAAGCCCTGCTGTCTCTGTCAATCTGCACACCACCCTCTCCTTGTTTTTAGCTCTAGAAATCTGCGGGGCGACAGCGGGCAGTGAGCGGCTCAGGGATCAGTCTTGCCGTCTCACAACGCTCAATGCTGTCTCGCTCCCTTTCCAGGTGGAAACGATTACGGTGTGGAATCTGATGAGAAGTCGTATATGCACCGGACAAGATTGACACTACAACAACCGCCAGAATGGACTTGCAGGTCCGCGATATCGCTACGTTTGCTGAGGATATCGCTGTCCGCTTTAGGCGTTTCCGAACATGTCTTCCCGAGCACGGGGCCGAGATCACCAACCTGATCGCTGACCTTTACGCCATGAGCGCAACTCTGACCAGCATTGATGGCCTCAGCAGGCAGTTTCCTCGTAACTATGCTCGTATCAAGGCTGATCTAGCCATGGTACTGTCCAGCTTGAGATATACTCTGAAGGAACTTACCGCCTCCTTTAGGAAGCTTGAGAAGCGACCCCGCCTAGAGGACTACCGACGCATATGGCACGATATGGATGCGTATTTTCGGGAACAGAGTAGCTATACCCTGAAGAGACGCCTTACCAAATACAGAATGCTGTTGCAGGAACTAGACGATATGATGCGAAAGTAAAATGATCCTTTTATAGCCTTTTTGTTTTTTGTTGTTTTTTCCCTTTAATGCTTGTCGCACAATCTAACCCCTGAACAGCAAGTCAACCGACGTTCGCTTTCTGGCTGAATTGCGTAGCGCTGTCATGACTCTCCTCTCCGAACAGGATGGGCGTCTCGCTGCAGATATGGCAGGTATCTCGCTTGGTCAATCGGACTCGTCTGCAACTAGCGGCAGCCTGGAACCGGGGAGTCCGTTAGGACACCACGGTCCTGGAAAGCGTCGGTCGTATGAACGAGCACGACCTGGTACACGACCATCTTTATTCCCACCCATGTCTCCATCGTCTCAGGATACTCCGCCCCCATCGGTGCCTGAGGTGCCGAGCTCGCCGACGACGTCAACATCGGCAACCACTACCACAACATCGAACATATCATCGGCCATTTTGAATGATCACTGGGCTAAAGACGTCTTTGCCGACTCAGGTCCAGGTACTCCGATCATTGCGTTTGGTGACAGGTGAGATATTTCTTTCTCTCAAGAAGAAGAAAAACGGATTATACCAGTTGCTGATGTTAACTAACACACTGTGCAGTTCGAAGTGTCACGGTGAGGAAGTCGAAGATGTTAAGGACTGGCTCTATGACGAAGGGTTCGACGAGGTGACTTATCTGTAGGTGAAGCCTAATCCCAGAATTGCTGCCACTAACAGCTCGTAGGGGCTTCAACGAAGATACTGCTAAGCTGTCGGTCTCATTTTATGTGAGAGATGAGGACAACCGTGCGCGTGTGCTGTGCAAGGTTCAGAAAAATCGACGACCGACTAAATACTACTGTCTCCCACTCAACATGCTAGAAGTAAAACGAGTGGGATCTTCGTTGCAGCTTTGTCGACGGCGGCGATCAGGAACGGAGCTGGTGCCGTGGCTAACGGTTAAGTTTCAGACAATCGAAAGTAAGAAAATCCAACCACGTCTTTTAAAACTAGGTGCTCATTTTTGCCCTCCAGAGATGGTGACTTTCTTCTGTACCTTCCTCGCCCTGCGCTCTCAGGACAATGGTCGCCCAGTTCAAGGTATTCGAGACTATGAGCTTGACGCGGAAATAGAGGAATATGGTGGGTGAGTACACCGTCTAGCTTTGGTGTTGATTGTACAGAGGCTCAACTTGGAAAGTCTCATCATCGACGACCGATACCTTCACGCGTTGCGGATTTATAAAGATCGCAGCTCGGGTGCCATCCGTCTTCAAGCGTCCGTGCATCAGGGTGAATTAGAAAGGTAGATTGACCCCTTCCACTTGCATATTGTGTGCTTAACAGAGTCTAGGGCTCCTATATGGACGGCCTTCATAACGGATGCCATTACTTCGCGCGTCTGGGCACGCCGCGAGGGCAGAAGGGTCTTTATCCGGGACCTTAAGAAGATCGTTCTATATCCGGATTACATTCCTCCAAAGACAGCCCACGGGGAGCACTTGCTGAAGTTTACTTCAGAAACCGGTATGCTATTAACTTCTTCCTTATAAAATGACGCTAAGTCTGTCTACAGATGCTCGTGGCTTTATCGAGGTTATATACCGACTTGGCCTGACCAAATTAAGTTTGCGGAATGGATATTGAGCCTGCCGGGCTGTGAAAGTAATACGATGTGATGAGATACGAGACACGACAATAATGATTTTGTAACGAGATGTGGCCGCTTGGTGCCTTTTCATGATAAATACCCTTCGATTCCAACATGTGTTGATAGTACTTGATACCGTGTCTGGCGACATGAACCAGAAACGCCAAATGTTTAGTCTCTTGCAGCGTTAGATGTTGATAGATCCCCAAGTCCTCCCTATGAGTAAACTTGGTTAGATTGCCATTGATACATCGTTATTCATAAAGTACATGCCGTTTTACAATCACCGCTACTCGAGGCTATTGCACCATGTCAACACTCAAGCCCTCCAGAAAGCGCTCTGCATGACGCTTGCCTCTCAGCTCATGGACTTTTTTCCTCCGCTCTTCCCTTAGCCGCTCCCGTTCAGCCTTGCGCTCGCTCCGGGCCACCCGCTCGCGCTCCGTTTCCCTGCGCGTGTTCAACAGCTCTTCCATTTCCCTCTCACGCGTCTCTTCGTCTGTCGAGAACTTGTAGAATCCCGTCCCGCGGGTACGCACTTCGGCCTCGGCGTCGTAGTGTACCTGCTCTGGCGGCGTTGCGGACCGATCACGCCGAGCTGCCAGTGCAGCCATTTGCGATGCCACGGCGATGTCGGGATTGAATGCCTGCGACTGGATTGTTTCTCCAATGATCAAATTTGAGGGCCGCGCGGGTCGTGCTTTCTTTAGCTCGAGATCTTCTTGATCTTGTGCGTCTCTGAGTCTCCTCTCGCGCGCCGCTCGGGCAGCTTCGACCTTTGTGCCGCGACGGGTGCGCCCAAACTCGTCCTCGTACTCGACCAGTGAGCCTGTTTCTTCCTTGTCGCCGTCGTTCTCCGACAGTCCTTCTTCCTTGTCCTGCTCCTCCTCAGCCCACTTGCGGTCGAAATCTACCAGCGCATTTCGTTC
The DNA here is from genome assembly GCA_001657655.1 of Talaromyces piceae. Taxonomy (NCBI): domain Eukaryota; kingdom Fungi; phylum Ascomycota; class Eurotiomycetes; order Eurotiales; family Trichocomaceae; genus Talaromyces; species Talaromyces piceae. The sequence goes on from JNNX01000009.1 coordinate 1,082,240, forward strand.
TCGCCGTCGCAGCTTCGATATACGCGCGTCAGCATTGCGGTTGTCGTCGTCGTCTTCATCATCACTACTTCCCCCCTCGGCAAGATGATATCCTTTCTTGAGGTCTTCATATAAGCTCGCCTTCTCTTCCATCCGCCGTCGTGATCGCTGCAGCGTTGCCGCATCAACCTGCCCAACCGTGTCGGAATTTTGATGCAGCTGTCGCACTCCATGCACATCTTCAGCTTCGTCCGCTGCCGCGCGTTTCGCAGCACCTTTGTTGTGTACGCCGAATATGTCTGATTTAGAGGAGCCTCCATCCTTGGACGCGCGCACGCGCTTTCGGCTGGTGGTGGAAGACTGTGATGCAGAGGTAGAAGCTGCTGCATCGTTCGAAATGAGTGAGGATAGGTGCGTTGTGAAAGCGAGAGTAGAGGATGAAGTGAGGTCTTTCTGGGTGGCAGATTGTCGAGGGCGCTGGATGCCGTAGAGCGACGAGGAGGAGGGTTGCTTTTTCGAACTCATGGCCGTGTGGTATCTTGGATTAAGTCAGGAGAGATCTTGTAGGTATCCTGGAGTCGCCATTGTTATCAGTCCCTTGGAGAACGTAATTAATTGCCCGAACAGCTGAGGCCCCACATCTCAAGCTCGGCCCAATGGTGTCGCAGCTGGTCCGATAACGTCAGGCGCTCCGATTATCGCTGCTGCCCCGCGCTTTAGCTAATGATCTTCTTCATCTTGTTGATATCGTCGTTCTCGCCACAACCTCCTAGAACCATCTGTCGTCGATTGGAAAACATCGATTGCACAGCATTGAATAGTGCGAGCCATGTCTTCGAAGCAAATCTATCTCGGCATCATTGGTGCGCTTTTACCTTCCTACAATGTTTGCACACAGCATTAACATATCAAATTATATACAGGTGTCGGCGGAGTGGGAAGCGCATTTCTCCAGCAGCTCTCCATACTGCCCAATGCGCCCTCACTGGTCCTCCTGGCTCGCTCTTCGCAAACGCTGCTCTCGCCAGCGCCTGCATACGCGCCTGCTATCCCCGCCGCCGACTGGGCGACGGCGTCCGCGGCGCCCTCGCTCACCAAATCGGGTGCCCTGAGCCCCTCCGAGATTGTCTCCTACCTCTCGTCCGCACCCGGCCGCTCTGTACTGGTCGACAACACCTCTGATCCGTCTCTGGCGAGCTCGTACCCCCAATTCCTCAAGGCGGGCATCTCTATTGTGACCCCGAACAAAAAGGGCTTTTCGTCAGACCTGTCGCTGTGGAAGGACATCTTTGCCTCGGCGGCTAGCGGTAATGCCTTGGTATATCACGAAAGCACTGTCGGCGCGGGTCTTCCCGTCATCTCGACGCTGCGCGATCTCGTCGCGACTGGTGACCAGGTCACCCGTATTGAGGGCGTGTTCTCGGGCACGCTGTCTTTTCTCTTCAACACCTTCGCGCCTTTGAACCCGTCGACTGGGGACTCGGCTAAATGGAGCGAGGTGGTCAGCAAGGCCAAAGACTTGGGATATACCGAGCCCGATCCGCGCGATGACTTGAACGGCATGGATGTGGCACGCAAGCTCACCATTCTGGCACGGATTGTCGGGCTAGAGGTGCAAAGCCCCGATTCGTTCCCGATCGAGTCCCTGATCCCCGCCGAGCTGGCCTCGCTGCCGGGCACGTCCGCCGGTGTGCAGGATTTCATGGCCCGTCTGCCTGACTTTGATGGACAGATGGACGCCTTGAAGGCGCAGGCCGAGAAGGCTGGCAAGGTTGTTCGATACGTGGGCAGTATTGACGTGGCCAAGAAGGATGTCAAGGTGGGCTTACAGCAGTTTGACAAGGACAGCGCCATTGCTGCACTCAAGGGCAGCGATAACATCATCAGCTTCTACACGCAGCGTTATGGAGCCAACCCGCTGATTGTACAAGGCAGCGGTGCCGGCGGCGAGGTCACTGCCATGGGTGTGCTGGCGGATCTGAACAAGGTCTTGGAGAGGCTATAAGAAAATACTATGAAGAAGGGATTAAAACAATAGAAATACTAGTGTAAATGTTGATGAAGAGAAAGGAAGATTGTAAAATAAGTAGCTAAATAGTCTATTCTTCCAGATCCAGCTATTTCTCGCTTCGTAAATACGCCTTGACGGCATCACCCCACACCGGCCCTCGCTTGTATTCGTGAATAGCCGGCGTGCTTCCGTCTCTGAGACCGTCAATGGCTGTTGCGAGCTCCTCACCAAGTCCCTCTTCTTTGATCTGGCTGATAGGGTAGGTATATGTGTGGAAGCCAAAAACAAGGGCTTTGGACTTGGGCAGACGGTGCAGAGTCTGGCGCTCGCAGCGAAGCAGGGTCTGCAATGATTAGTAACCTCCTAAAACCACAAAGTCACATAATAACAGAGAAAAGTGAACGTACAGAGTCGACATCCAGCTCCGCCTCCTCAATCTTCTTCTCCTTCTCTCCCCCGGTACTGTGCAGCCCGCCAAAGGCAGCAAACAGTTCCGTGTCCGTCGAGATACCCCAGTTCACGCGCTTGACGTACTTCCCAACCTCAAGACCATCAAAATACCGATCCATGCTGCGCTCCAGCTTATCTGCATATCCCGGCACCGGCCCATGGATCTGCGCAAGCCGTTTGCCCAGCTTGTTGCGCGGGTTGAAGCCCGCCGGGTAGCATGTCTCGTACGCGACAAGTCGGTATTTGGTATTGCCTAAATTCGCTTTTCCTTTTCCTTCTTCTGCTGGCTGTTCGGGCAACAAAATGAGAAAATCCTCGTCGACGGTTTTGCAGAGGATCTCGAGTGCGCGGCGCGGTGTGTTCTGCCGCGTTACCTCGGACGGATAGAGTTCCTTCATGACAAGGTTTTCGAGCATGTATGTCTTTCCCACACCTTCGAATGAGGTTTCGTGTAGACGGAAGATGGTTGGATAGCGCACCGGCAGGTAGGTTGACATGATGTAGCGGTATAACTCGCTAATGGCAGCGTCGATGCGCGGCTGGTCAATGGCAACATCTGCGTTATCGTTGTTGTATATCGCGGTGACGATGTCTGGGTGCTCCCGGAGAATTCTGCGCCGGTATTGTAGGCGTTCTTTGTATGTTTTGTCCATGGGGATGAGCTCGTCTGGGTTGAGGGTTTCGAGGGCTAGGGTTGTTCATTCAGTCTATATCATTCTGCAACATGAAGAGGGTCTTTCTACCCATTGTAAGATGGTACTTTGGCTTGAATGGCCGCAGCTGTAGCGGCTTTGTCGTCGCCCAGTCAAAATTTTCTAGGCGTGCTGGTAGCGGGAACCCAGGCGAATCGAGATAGCGGGATTTGCTCGAGTTGGTCAATCTCATCTACTTTGGAAATTAGCTAACACTTCGTTCAAAAGAAAGAGGGTAGAGTATGGCAAAAGTACAATCTTCGACCACGCCTGCGCCAGCACTACTGCCAACAAGGCGACAACAATGGCGACCGACCCTCGATCCAGCTCGAACGCTTTTGTCTTGAGCAGGTCGACATTTTCCCAGAAGCTGTCGACAGTCTTGTGCATGGATTCGAGGACTAGCTGAAGGAGCTCCGAAAGGGACTCTGGGAAGTCCTCGGTGGTGGCCGCCATGCTGTATTGCAAGATTGGAGAATTCAATAGAGGGAGGAGAGAGGAGAAGAGGGAAAAAAAGGAAAGAGCGCGCGCTTATCAGTCGGTGGGATTATCGACTGGGGAAGGCATGGTTCTGGAAGCTCCGCCTCCGCATTTGAGCCCGGGCCACGCTTTTACTTGTTTAGGCAGGTCCACGCTGAATGCTGGTTCGTTCCCTTGTCCCTGAATAACCAGATACTAGATTATCAAGATAGCAAGATAAGGTTGAATGCAAGGTCTCGTTGCTTATTCCAAAGGATACGGAACATCTAGCATGGCGTACCTGGTTGTAAGTACTGGATTATGCACTGGTGTGATCAAGTAGCAATACGTTATGGAATCTAGGTCTTGCTGCAGGTCTGCAACGCCGGGTACAAAGCAGCTAAATATGAGCCGCAAGCTATAGAAAACCATACACCGAGCTCTCGCTTTTTTTCTTCCTTTTTTTCTGCTTTTTTTCTCTCTTATTCTTCATTATATCCCCGAGAATGCCTTGCTTTCACCGTTCCGGACGGCGATCTTGCCTGCCCTGAGCTGGCCGCAATATCGTTATCAAGTTCATCGTCAGCCGCTTCGCCGCGCAAACTAAACGCCCTCCTTCGTCCACTCGGCCGGTTCGTCAGGTTTGGGGCTTCAGGTTTTCTCCCGCCGCGTGATCGCCCGCCGATAATGGGGATTTCGTATCCAACAATGCGGACTAAGTAGTATAACAGATCAAAGACGACGAGGGCAGCCCAGGGACCAATGGTGAGGGTACCAAGGAATATCTGAATTAACCCATTGTTAGATGTCGAACAAAACAGCAAGAAAGACGAACAGGATACTGACAAAAAGTCTGGCAATCCACGTCTCCAAAAAGGCAAGATGCTCTGGCAATAGAGAGTACCACGCCATGGCTTCTAAGTATATCTTTCCCAATACCAAGCACTGTCGCACTAAATCCAAGAACGATATATGATTTATTCGAGAGGTTTTAAAGAAGTCGATTTCTAAGTTTCATATCAAACAGCTCAATCTGTAAGACTGTCGTGCGGTACGTGCTTCTGCCTGGCACGGCCCCTGATGCTCACATGAGCCAACTGGGCCGCAACTATCCGTGCACAGCTAGACCGTGCGCTGAATACGAGAGCAGAACAGCCGAACCATCGCTGGACAGAAGAGGACGCGATAAGGAGGGAAAACACGGGCTGGGAAGAGTTGAACAATGACATTCGATGCTGTGCTTGTTTCGCTTTGCCGCTTCCTTGGGTCCCTCGGGTCGCACCTGCTGAGCCTAGTCTGTGACTAGTGCGTTTCGGGAATGGCGGAGGCAATTACTCAGCACATCGTTCTCTGAATCAATCAGTGAACAATGGCCACGCGGCGGTTATTTTCTGTTTATTTATTTATTTTTTTTTTCTAGATTCAAGCAGATTGAGATCCTCACAGAAGACTCGAATTGCGCCTGGCTATTGGTATTCTCCCGAACGCGTGCGGGGGTGGATTACATGGTGCATCCCGCATAATAAGTCATCTCATACATCACGGAATAGATTATCGCATCTCTCGCCCCTCTTCTCCCGCGCCAATCTTTGCAATTGTCGCCCGTCGCCTTTGCCAGGACGTCCAAACAACACCGCTGATTATACCGAAGATCTGCTTGCTTTGCAGGAAAACAGGCCTTATCGTCTGTGCTCGAGTTCCCCGGCTTGCCGCGCACAAGTGTGCTGTTGCGACACGATGAAGCTCTTACTCTCGACTTCGTAAGATTGCCCCGCTGCCCGCAATCTCTTGGTTTCTTGTCTCATGACGATTTTTCTCTTGCAAAAACATTGCGCATTGTAACTATGTAGTACCTGATGAGTCATCGGCTAAGTGATAGTTCTATCTCTACAGGAATATTATGAATGCGGGTCCTTCGGTGATTCGCTTTCAAACAGAAAAGTCCAACGTCGAGCTGATCAATTCACTCAAGTCCAATTTCCAAGCAGCCCAACAGAACGCCGGATACAACGAGACCAATACGGAAACAAAAGGCACTGCAACATGGACTAAAAAGGACGGCGATACGCTGTACATTCCGGCGACCGACTTTGCTCGATCGGGGCTGTTGGAAGATCGGGACCAGTACGACATCACAGTCAAGCTTTTCTACTTGCCGGGGATACCCGCGTCGAGAAGATGCGCTCATACACACGAGGCAATCGATATGGTTCTAAAAGAACTCCATATCGATTCGATAGATTTGCTGATCGTCTCGTTTCCCGGTGTGTCTTTCGATGCCGACGACGAGCTTGAGGAAGATGACGAGGAAGGGTCGCGGGCCGGGAGCGGAAGCAGAGCGAGTGAAAGCACAGAGCAAGCAGATGATTTCGACAGCCTCGTTAGGACGTGGCGTGCGTTGGAAGCGCTGGCCGACAAGGGCAAGATTGCCCAGCTCGGTGTTGCAGAGTTTGGCACCGAACGCCTGGCTAAATTCCTTAGCCAAACGCGCATCCGCCCGTCGGTCGATCAAATCAATGTGAAAGATTGCTGTGTAGTGCCGAAATCATTGATTTTGTATGCCAAGCAAGAGAAAATCCAGCTCCTCACGCACAACGACTGCACCGACATCCTACCTCGAGGGACGACGCGTGAGCTGCTCAGTACGGGCGACGAGATCACTGGACCGGCAGCGTCATTACCAGTTCCAGCCGAGTACTTGCATGGGGATATCGAGCCTCAGTGGGTTGTAAAATACACAGCGGTCGTCAAGGACCGCGGGGTGATTGAAAACAAAGGATACTTTGCCCTGGCAGAGGTTGGCAATTGTGTCAGAGTCGACAACGGCAATTGAGGGATTTGTACTTGGCATATTGGGTTTTGCCCCTTGAGTATCCAGCAGGGCGCTCTTCCAGGGTCAATAATTGCTCGGCTTGATGTAATGACTTCCATAGCATATATTGGCGTTTAGAGATTGTCAAATCCATCTTCTCCTGTTTCCTGAAACTGTAACTGCTCTATCCGAGCATGCTCCGCTTTCGTCCACGCATTCTCACGTCCTCCAATTTTCTCAGCACACTTTTTGCCCCCTTGAAGCTGTCTGAATAGCCTTGAAGAACATGCGGGAAGAAATCCTCGGTCATCGGATGGGTGCTTCCAAACGCTCGTTCCAGCACGTATAGATCGACCGCACGGTCTTCTTCATGCATGCTCTGGCTGGCAAGACCAAAGTCGATAAGAAAGACATCGCCTTCCATAGATGGGGATCCAGTCATCTCCTTATGTCGCTCGAACAGTTCCTCTGGCTGGTGGCCAGGCGAGATATCAGAAGCTCGCAAAATCAAGTTACTTGTAGTCAGGTCCCCATGAACAATGCCGGCTTTGTGCATGTTTCCAACCGCCTGACCGATCCGCGCCATTAGGTCCTTGACTCGGTTTTCTTCCTCCTCCTTGTTAGCGGTTGGAAGATCCCGGGATTTCTTCATCCAAGCTTCCCACCGTTCCAACACAACCCGGACAGCCGGACCATCGATCCACTCCATGAGCAACCACGCCCCCGCAGCACGCTCCGTTTGTGAACCTCCTGTTGGCTCCCAGTCAACAGACAGCACTGCAGGAACGCGGACTCCCTCGCGAACAAGCTTAAGCAGACACCGCGCCTCGTGCAGGACTCGTTGGCGGGTCAGTCGTCGGTCAAGAGCCTCATGGCGATACGCCTTTGTAGGTCGCACTTTCAGCGCGGCCGGCGTTTCAGGTGTTAGGAAGACGGTCTTGTATAGGTGAGCTTCGGCGCCCTGAAAGAGGAGGACGGGCGGTGGACTCGTGTTCGTGAAGATTGGAGGGAGGGATGGCGGGGTATACGTTGTTTCTGTTGCCATGGTTATGACGCTTCCGGCTGACTTCGAGCTAAAGTGCTCTCTGAAAAATCTGTAGGGCTCTTTTCGATTTAATTTGATCTTGACCTGTATAATATCGTCGTCGTCAATGCTGAATGAAACACAATATGTGAGGGGAGTAATTAGCGGCTGCGGGGAGATTTGAGGATTTTACAAATCTCCACTTCCGCTTCTGATTGGTCCGCCGCTACTATGATCTATATACAACGAGAATAGCAAAACCTCTCCAAGAGACATATGAATGGGCTAATCAGATGGGAACAGGGCGAGGGTGGACAGTTGAACCTAGTCATTCAACATCAGTCAATCTCAAACACCGAAGCCGATTCAAAACAAACTGGTATATGTAAGAAGCTCGCTTTTTGCTTTAGTTAGTTGCAAGATAGACATCTGTATTTAGACTTTTATTGACTATACAACTCATAGTTTATCTTCAAAAGCTGCCAATTCCGCCATAACTTTACGAACCAGGCTCTTTGTAGACTCACTAGCGGGCTCATAGGGAGTCCGCGGCTGAAACCTTTCCTCTGCATTTTCAATGCCAGCCTTTGGAGCCGAGTATATGGCGACAGCATACTTGGTTGTCGCAATGCCACTCTTGCTCGGGCTCTCCGCAAGAGCAGCCTTCTGATGTAGCGCCAATGCTTCCTCGACCTTTCCTGACTTGTAGAGGTTATAGATATGCGATATCGTTTTCGGAAACACGTTTGCAAACGCAGCAATGCACCCGGCTGACCCAACAGAGAGACCGCCCAGAAGGAAGTCCGACTGTCCGCCATAGATAGAGAAATTGTCCGGCCCAAAGGTACCGGCTAGTCTGGTGATCTTTCCGACTTGGGCGCAGGTCAACTTCACGCCGACGATGTTGCTGACCCCGTTGGCTGACTCGGCAGCTGAGGCATTGACAAGGTCGGTGATCATTTCAGAATCAAGATCCACGCCATTGGTCACGGCAGGAAAGTTGTACATGACGACCGGCAGAGGCGCTTTTCGTGCGATATCTGTGTAGAATCGCTTGATCACAGCTGGCGTGGTCTGCTTGGCAAAGTAGGCTGGTGGTAGAACTAACAGGTAATTGGCGCCGGCATTGTACGCATCTTGACTGAATTCCAGCACCTTTATAGATACAGCATCTCAGTTCATCGTCCCCACTTTTTTGTTTCAAACTGTTTTCTTACCTGCTTTGTGGAATGCCCTCCAACGCCGGCCATAAGGGGAAACTCTGGCCCAACGGCTTCTCGAGCAGCAGCGATAAGCTGTGCTCTCTCCTCACGCGTCAGCAGAAAAGTCTCTGCATTTGTACCCAGAATAACCAATCCTGCCAGACCTGACCGAGACAGATAGGCATAGTATTGTTTTGCTGTATCCAGATCGACCGTGTCAGTATCTTGGTCGAAAGCGGTTACTGCTGGCGCCCACACGCCGGCGCGGGGTACATGTGGCTGCGTAACAGAGCTCATAGCGACACAGTTTCCGTAGTAGTCGAAGAACGATGCGTACAAGTCACTTTTGATAGTATATGAATTTCAGTGTGAGGTCAACAGGATCCAAGGTTTACGTGGGGAGCAAAATTGGCTGGTTCTCAATCTATATACTGCGTGCCAACACGGAGAAATGTCCGATGCGGGAAGCATCTTACACGCTCGGTTGCAAAGTTGCCGGGCCGATCTTACCGATGCCGCAGATCACGTAGATGGATCTCTGGTCTTGTATAAGAATCAGCTGGGGAGAATGTAGCTTTGGGAGGTTTTAGTGTCATTATTGACGAAAGTTCAAGATGCCACCGTTGGAGAGACAGAAGACGTGCTAAGTTACAATGAAATGAAAAGGAGAAGCGAAGTATAACCGAAAAGAAGAAGAAAAAAAAAAAAAAAAAAAAAAAAACCCAAAAAAAAAANTATAAGGTGTTGATATAGACAGGACCCAGTTATTATCACCTAAGCACGTCCATTACTCGAGGTTGAGGATACACCTAGTTTACCACACGCCCGTTGATGCCTTCGCTGGCGAGTGACCAATTCGCGGCTCATATTGTACCGTCACGTTATCCGTCCTGCGGATAGTTCCAAAGTCGTTGCTACTGTGGTGACGATGACCGGGTGGCAAGATGCTCTCCTGGCTGTCCTGTCCTTCAACATTGGTGACGCTGATGCTCTGTTGCTTGCTTCGCACGCCGTCCATCTCAATCGAACGGGAGCCCAAGTTTTTGCTACCATCCTTCTCTAGGCGATTGAAGGATCGGCTATTGTAGCTAGACCCGTATCCCGGCCGTTTCTTCCCGAGGATAAAATCAAGGAGCGGTTGTAGAGTTGGGATACATGAACCGATCACAACGACGTCGGCTTCGACGCTATGGGGGGACAGATGGTTAGCAGCTTTGAAAGGTATACTCGAGATCGAAGTAAGAGACTCACTTTGTCCAGATAACCAGTTGCCAAGTGCCATCTAAGGGGAATTAGCCTACATCGTCTTGGCCGCGGAATCGCTACTTACAGGTGTAGTCGGCAACATCGGCAAGTCCCTTCAACTGAGTGCATTTGATAACGGCCATGGCAGCGGCACTGTAGCAGATTGAGAAGTCAGTCGACAATGCCCGTCATTGAGCGAACGGCCAATAACACTCACACAGTACCCAGGCCGAGAGCAGCCGAAAGGGCAAGTTTCTTTCTGGTCGACATGTGCAGTTTCCACAGCACAACTGCCGGGTATATGGCAAGGTATACATCAACAAAAGCAGAAAGAGCTGTTTGTGTTAGTAACAGACCATTGATATGCCGTTGACAATAACCCTTGATCACTCACCACCGGTAAAGATTGCATAGTCAATAAGGATCCAGGGATCGCGGCACTTCCTATCTGGCCGTGTCACCTGCCACTGTGCTTCGGGAGGTGAGCACATTGTGAACAAGATCAGAATGCACACGATTGAAACCGCGGCAGCAAAGCCAACCAAGGTGAAGACGAAGATCCTGTGCATTTTGCTGGGATTGAGTAGCCGCGTCAACATGTAGGCCACTGCAATCTTCGGTAATGTGAAGGAGAGGATGCCAAAGAGGAAGCCGACTGTGTTCAGCAGGATAGCCTTGTTGAGGTGCGGAGTATCCAGCGCTGGTGCATGTCTCCCGTAACCAGTGATGACATTGGCTGTGGTAATCCCGAGATATGCCAGGCCCAAAAGCTGTCAAGATGGTTCCATACCAGGTTAACATTGATGGAAAGGGAGTGCCGAAGAAAACAAAAGAGGATCACAGGAAAAACTTTGCTAAAGGGACTCGTCTCGTACCATTGAAATGATGATGATCCAGTCATCCAGCCCAAACTGTTTGACCACCTTGACTCTGATGAAGATTCGACAACACACCAGAGATGTCGTTATCACGGTGAGAGCCCACATAGGAGCGAGAATGTTGGGACCTTTGTTTTCACTCAGGTCCATCCCAGGGGGAACGGGCGCACCCGACATGTTGGCTATGTGTAGAGACTGGTCTGACGATAACAAAGCACAAACAGCAGTTATTCCCGAGGAAAAATGGCATGCGTGACAGCGAGTATCTCTGACATGAACCAGAATATCACGAGAAAAGAAAACTGATATTTGTCTTCCAGATACAGACTGCTATTAAGTAACTGATCATATACCGGGCTGGGGAGACAAGAGCCCGTGCTTGAAGCCTTAGGTAACGGACCGGGTTGGGCTAGAAAGCCACCGAGTTCTCGACACTTTTAATAGCGATCATTATCATTGCTAGCAAAAACAACCCGGCCGTCGACTAGGGTCTGGCGCTGCCTATCACTTGTGTATGGGACGGCTCGTCTGTCAGCGGTTCCGGAGAGCGAATCAAAGGTGTCAGTCTGCCCCGACTTTTTGGTAACAGGGCCCCAGGAGGACCGAGGGAAGAAATTTGCACAGCATCAGCATAATGGCGTCCAGACCCCTGACACCGAGACTAGTCTCGTCACAAGGTGGCTAACGATTCATGGAACAAGATAGTTGATTGTCTACTCGGCAAGCTTGGACATTGCTTTTTTCCAACTCATTGGGACCTGTCGAGTTGTGTATAGTTTGATGATCTTGTCCAACTTAACTACAAGCCCTCGGTTCACCATTGCTTTACTCATTTGGCCTCTCCTTTCTTTTACCCTTTACACCAAATCGCAAAGTTGTGGGATGGCCGGGCCACGCCGCAGATCACCGGAGAGGTCCTCTCGTCGAAAGAGGAAGAAAAAAGCCTTTCTGCAGCATTGAAGCTGTCTTTTTATGTTCACAATAGGAAAATCGTCTAAAGACACCTGTCAGGCCCCCACGAGTCAGTTTCTGTGGGAAGCAAAGTTTGTCTCAAACAGGTCTTGTGGTGGATCGCAGGTGGATAAGGCGAGCTGTCGTGAAGAAACCGGAAGCCAAGCAACAACGCCGTTACGTAGTTAAAATTCTTCTAGAAAGTATTATTTTAGAAGAAATAAAACCAAAAATCAAATGAAAATAAATGAAAAAAAAAAAGGGTGGGTTGTATCCTGAAGTTGTGCAATCAGGCGGCAGTATCTTTGATGTTACTCCTTTCATGAGCCTATGCATATGGCTGTAGATAGAGAGTCCAAGTGGCACACGCTTGTCCCAGGCAACATCACTCAGGCCTCTCCCCGATACCAACAACAGGCTTTTGCGAGTTACTAGTTAGGTAACCAGTCATTCTGTCTGCGGTGTGGAACCGATGGAATATAGCCAAGAAGCTATCGTTAAGCGAACAAAGCAACGGGACTGGCCCACCTTGGTGTGACGGATTGGCGTACGTTGTCGGGGTTTTGGTCCACAGCGGAACTTGGCTTTATTTTGACATAGTTGACAGCTAGCTGGAGCCGCTATAGACTGCCTGGCTCTCTGTTTATTTGCTGTCTTCAATAGTGGCTGAGTGGGATATCCTACGCCGAGACGTCGGACACGGGCCGGAAATCTTCCATCCGGGTATCCGTAACCGGGAGTTGCCCAATTGGACAAATCCGTTTTCTCCATACGGCCTACTTGGACCTGCTAACAGCTCTGCCGTCTCTTCGAAAAGTCTATTTCTCTTTCTGAAATGAAGGCACCCCATAGCAGAACCCGGTCTAGCCACCGGCTTGACTCGCCGTCGTCGCTATGCAGTGACGATCTCAATTTTTAACGGGTTTCAGATACACGGATCATGACTACGGATGTCGGACGTCGTGGTAGGCATGCCCAAAAACCAAGTTCTACCTCGCTCTTCTTTCTCCGGCCAAATCCCGGTGGAGGAGAAGTGGATTGTTCTTAGGACTCAGAGAAGAGATGAGGATTTCAGCGAGGAGTTTTAAAGTGCGAGGTAGTATAGGTTTTGCCTTCGCCCCTAGGTCGATAACCTAGTCGTTATGGAAACCCATTTTACGGTCCTGATGAAGCACGGACGACCACTATGCAACGTTAATTGGGAAAGCCGTTGAGCCGTTATTCTCGTTCGCTAGGAAATGAGAACCCTCGGTTGCCAGCGCGCGACCCCGGCGTAACTCCAGTCCCGACTACTGAACGGTGGGCCGACGAACATGGTATTGGGTGTATATACGCAGTGGCGCAGGGTCACGAGCCGACTGATCATCGAGATATGTTCTGGAGCCAGGTACATGGTAGTTCAGGGGTAGCGTCCCCTATAGAGTTCTCTAGACGCATTGCCAGCCCTTACTATGACTAGCATGCAGCTATCGTTTCGCAGATATATTCTTGCTCCTTGCCCTGAGTGCCTCTTTTCTTTTACCAAAAAACCCGCTTCTTCCCCATTGTTTTTGGCATACGGATGAACCCCCTTGTCGACCTCTAGTGACTAGTGTTGCTTCAGAAATCGTCCAAGCTTTTACGAAGATGGCTACTGCTAGAACTTCAAACGGGGCTGTCGATGGAGTCGACCATGTGCCGACGAACGGAACGACAAACGTGGAACAAATTCTGGACGAAAGCATTGCCGTCAAGCCGAATGCAATCAATGATGTACCCCGCCTGCTCGAGCAGATAGCCTCGAATGGAGATGCCTTGGTACGAGAAGGTGCCCAGAACCGACGTCAGCTGCTGGAAGCTGCACGGTCGTTGGTTTATGCCCTCGAGACTCCGCGGGAAACCATGATTCGGTATTGCTGGTCTCAGGTAGCGCCTATTGCACTCTCTTATTCTATAGCTGTTCAACTAAGAGATTATGTTGCAAGACCACCGTATTTGCCGCCATTGAAAGCAGCATCAGGCTTGGACTCTTCAAAGTCTTGTCTAAGGATGACAAGCCGAAGACGGCCGTTCAACTTGCAGCAGCAACCGGGGCCGAACCGGTCTTCCTCAGTGAGTATCCCGACGATTTCGATGGTTGCTCGTAACCGGACTGACTTGTCCACCCACAGGCCGGATCCTGAAGCATCTCGGCACCATGGGAGTCATTAACGAAACGGGCCCGGACACTTATACGCCAACCAACTTTGCAAAGACTTTGACGATACAAAAATACGCTGATGGATTTCCGTGCATGTGAGTGGTGCCCAATTTGCATTTGCCCAAAGGGCCGAAAGTGGACGAACCTGACAACAACGCTAAGGAGCGACTGCATCAATGCTGGAATTGGGTCATTTCCCCAGTGGCTCGAGAAGAACGGATACCACGCTCCTACCGACGGCAAGAACTGTGCTATGCAGCTTGGCTTCAACACCGACCTCCACTTCTTCGAATACCTGGCAGCCAAACCCGAGTTCACCGTTCGTTTCATGAACCATATGGCTGCATATCACCAGGGACGGCCCAGCTGGATGGATGCCGGGTTTTACCCGGTCCAGGACCGGCTAGTCAAGGGCCTCGACAAGGATGCCCCCCTGCTAGTCGACGTTGGCGGCAGTACCGGCCATGATCTAGCGGAATTCCGTCGTAAGCACCCGGAAGTACAGGGCCAATTCATCCTCCAGGATCTCCCAGAGGTGATCGAGAAAGCCCGGACTCTCGTCGGGTCAGAGATCAAGACCATGGAGCACGACTTCTTCACCGAGCAACCGGTCAAAGGTTCGTATACACTCTGAAGATCCCATCTCGCCTTCCCGTGTGCTGACTGTGCTGTGTCCAAAGGTGCCCGAGCTTACTTTATGCATTCCATCCTCCACGACTGGCCGGACGAGAAGTGCAAGGAGATCCTCACCAATCTTGCTCAGGCCATGAAGCCGGGCTATAGCAAGGTTCTCATCAACGAGAACGTCATCCCCGACACCGACGCTGACTGGCAAACGACGTCGTTGGACATCATCATGATGACCCTGTTTGCATCCCAAGAACGCACGGAGCGGCAGTGGCATACGCTGGTCGAATCAGCTGGTCTGAAAATCGTCAATATCTTCACCGCCGAGAAGGGCGTCGAGAGTCTAATCGAGTGCGAGCTGGCCTAAAACGTCCGGCTTTCTTCGCTATCTGTACATTCGTCGACACCATTGTTGCGTGCTGTGGATACCAGTGGTGTTGATGTAGCATATCATAGATAGTCACCAATCAACTGTATTTCAATACGAGATTACCTTTTTAGCTCGTAAAGATTTATCCCCCAACTAGTTTAGCCGACTTGACCGGCTAAGTTGTGTCCTCTGTATGATGAATGAGAGTCCAAGATTCGCATATTTCTGCCGCCGGAACCGAGGTATTAGCCACCTCTGGGCTGTCTTTGGCGGGCCCCAATGACACTCGGCCAGATATGAACAACCTAAAAGACCTAAAAGACCTAAACGATAAGATGCTACTGTCAGTGTCCTGGCTGTCCGTTGTCTGTTGGTATGATCACCCGCTGTGCCCATCGCCCGGCCCGCTGAGCCGCACAAAAATTACCGAAATAGGAAAAAACAGTGACCCTGTGTGGAGCCCGCGGAAGCGGATAGGCTTAACCAAGCCGCACCGGACAGGAAGGGGGCGGGAGCACAAAAGTATGCAGTGACCGTCCAACTATTAGTCTGTAGTGACAGAGTCGTTGACTCGTTGACTGGTTATAGAGTAACGCACAACCCGGTACTTGGGCGTTAGGCTGATTAGCTTCCTCCCCGATTATTGGGGTATACGCGGAGGATCCAAGCTAACCATCTAAGGCCGCCTCTAAACATGCCTTTAAACTCCTCAGAGTGCCGATCATCCAATCAGCGGTCGATAGCCACGAATCCAATTTTCCTCGCAATGGACCGGATCCGCTTCGGCGATTCTCCGTCGACAAGGAATGTGTGCACATGCTACATACAGTCCGTCTCGTATCTATACCAATCCTGGCAGGGATCTTGGCTCCCCTGGTCGATGTTTGGCATTGTATTAGCTGGCCAAGCAAGTGGACCACCTCGGAGACGAGGGCCCGGTTTATACGACTCGACCCTTAGGGTTTCATGAACATGTGACTGCGGACTGTTGAAAAACGGGGCCGTCAGCGCCAAGAACATGTAGTCACCTACCTACTGATGGTAGTTCACTATGGCACAACATGAAACATGGGATTCTACTCCCTTGCCATCACTTACGCAGCCGTTCGCTACGGGTGACTCGTAATGGGATCACTTTATTTCACTAAGAGGCCGATAGGGCGATGTAGCGTGCACGCATCACGTTCTGTTCTCTTTGCATAGATGGTGGTCCCTAGGCGAACGGAAAGGCTTTGGCGCTGCTACCTATCTTTTCTTTTCTGAAATCCAAAATTTGGCTTTGGAGAAATGACATGGGATCTTCACGACGAGACCTTGGGCTCGCTCAGCAGCCATTGAAAAGGACAGATTTGTCGATCCCTGGATCTACTGGCCGCGGGACGACTTCCGTGTAGCTTGGCCACGGGATTAACCTTACCGTTACCCAGTGATGCTTTTGCTGAAGCGTATCTGAAAAGCTTCTCAGCTCAGAGTTTACTGGTGCCGGTGATCGTTGCCAATAGTGTCTCCCGAAGGTTTCCCCGGCCCCGGCTTTCGTGTTGGGAAGAGAAGGTTGGGCGTAGTCAAAGCGCAAGTAGCTAGTCTTTTGAGACGCCTTGGTTGAACATAAAAAGTAAAGCCACGTATTTATGTAGCAACGATTGCAAAGGACTAAAGCGGTGAAGGAATCCTCGGACACGAGTGTGATTTACAACCCTGCTATCGGATTCTACATGTTGCCCTGTTACTAGACCTGTTTCTCATTCAGACCGAAATATCGCCGTATTCGTTATCGGTTTGGTGTCCACTACCAACGGTCTTGGCAACAAGGACAGGTTAGCTCGAGTACTGCACTGTATCGTCAAAGCTCAACTTCGTGTCCGTTTAGACTCATAAGACTGCTCTCTCGTTTGGGTTCAAAGTGGGCTCTATTGGCTGAGTCACCTGATACACAAGATCAGAAAATCTTCTGGGGAGGCCGGCGAGATCTCCCTGCTTTGTAGTTGCACAACATCGGAACCTGGTGAAATAGCTCTGACCATGGCTTCATAGCATGCTTGACGCTGATCCTTATGTTCCACCACAAAGCAGCTGCTTTTCTCTGGAATATTGTAGCTTGTTTTCGTGGAAAATGGGATTCATTGAGGTACGTTTTCTCAGCATGCCGCAAGGCACTAGAGAAATCAGTGTTACAAGCTGCACGGCTAGACGCAACAATCCGCTCTGGTGGTTCCATTTTCTCGATGGAGTCATCGTTGGTATATGACAGGTTCCACTGCTTGTCGATAACCAAGGGGCTGGATTGATTGAGTGATACGTTTTGCTGCGAATTCTCTGAAATTTGGCCAGGATTCATCCAAAAATGCCACCCAAAAGGAGTATATCGATGCTACTTGCTCTGGTCATCACGCCCTTGCCACATTACCTCCTGCACACAAACGTGAATATTGCCAACAGTATACCATCATTTTACGATTTAGTCGCGAAGCGGATACGGCACGAAGTATCACCTCGAAATCCGGCGAGCGCCCTATTGCCAATCCATACGGGCTCAGGCTTGAGAAACTGTTTCGAGGCTTTGGATTTGATACAAGGTCTGACAGCTCTGTCCGACTCTCTGGCAGGAGGAAGCTAGCCTTCTAGCCCTATGCTGTATTTCTGATCTGAAAAACCAAGAAGCGATATACGAAGCCAGTTGAATTGAACATCTACCATTGTAGCATGACGACATGATCAATGGAAAATACACCTCCAAGTCGAATGACCTCGTCCTACGAGAGTTCCATCAGTAGACATTAGCCTGTTCGACCTTACATCAATGCCAGTGAGCGCGAGGCTTACGACCAGGTACATATCGCCCGTTGTGACAGTGGGAAATACCCTACTTCCTACTGAATCGAGACAAAGATGACAGCAACATATAGTCAAGTCATGGGAGAGCTAAAGTTGAGGGTCAGCTGAGCCCTGTATTGGTCGGCGCTTACTATTTCATACACCGCAAGGCACATTCCCTTCCATACCTATAGGTATTCAACGATTCAAGACCGATCTTTGCGTACAAGACTGGTTGCGCTGAAAGCGTTCATCGAACATTCACGTCTTGATGTCTCAGTTCAATGTCCTAGATGAGTAGAAACTGCGGACTTCGAAGAGATCGAATGTCAAGACTTCATTACAAGTAATATAAAGGATCAAACAACAGTTTCATGAAACATTCTTCGAACTCGCTCGGCAACGCTCAAGGGATCTAGTTGTAAAGCGTACCGATATTGAAAATATATATTTTGCCGCCACCGTGACAGTAGCCATTTTTCAAGGAATCGATTGATGGATCGTCAAGTAGTGAATCACAAGAGAGCCAACTAGTGGAATACGATGTGATACAGACCGATACCACGCGTGAACTCTGATATGGACAGGGTCTGCATTATATGAACAAAGACGAAAATATGGCTGAGCTCGGGACTGACAAAACGACGTGCAAGTAGAATGTTAGGAAGAAACCTAGACTATAGCATTGTTGAGAAAATTTGTGCTCCATTGAAGGCAGCATTCTTATATATGTATGTATATGAAGAGGCTTTTCAGAGACGTCTATAAAGATATTGACGTCTTTTTGAGCATGCAACGAACTATAATTTGAAAATTTCTATGCTCACATCAAACATTGACGGTTTCCATAATCTTCCTGTATCGATTACTTTCTAGCTCTTAATTGAATGGATTTATTGCGTTTGCACATACTATTTTGATCGAACAATTGCTAGGGGCTCTTTCAAAGTGTTTGTCAATGTCCAACATGTCATGCTTGCACTCGTCCATACGTTCTCGTTCGATCTAGTTCCGAGTATTATACAGCTCGATATCAACAAGCCTGTTTCGGACACAATTCCTAAGCCTTGTTCCCTGATAGTGTACTAGACACTTGGTATGCGGCTAGTTCGAAACCAGTAGGACATA
Source organism: Talaromyces piceae (assembly GCA_001657655.1). Classification (NCBI taxonomy): domain Eukaryota; kingdom Fungi; phylum Ascomycota; class Eurotiomycetes; order Eurotiales; family Trichocomaceae; genus Talaromyces; species Talaromyces piceae. The sequence goes on from JNNX01000009.1 coordinate 1,101,058, forward strand.
CAGTGAGACATCCGCATCCATAGGTCCCCAAAATCTAACCTCGAGTGCCAGCGTCGCATATGGATGAACAACGAGAAGCACTTGCTAAAACCCGTGATTGCCTGTCTGCGAGAGACTGCGTTCCATAGGCGGTAGTATGCTGGCTCGTTGCAAAGCATTGTTGATGCTGGACAAAAGACTGATCAATATGGCGATAACGTCTCGGCCAAAGATCTATGCCAACCCAATGATGTTGGCTTCGTTCAGAAGAAAGCAACAAAAGAGGTACAAGAATACTGGAAGAAGTATGGTATATATGACGATGCATGCAATTGGAAGAATGATGATAAACGCCCATATGTAAACAAAACTCCACGGCCACCCGATGTGTTACTACAAAAGACCAAAATTGCCCTACTCGTTATAATGGTACACCTGACGGGAGGATATTAGTATAGACCATAAAGCAAGAGAGAAACCAGGGAATACTAACATAGTAGTCAGGCAGGCCCCAACAAGTATATCCCAACCGTCGAGCCATCTTGGCGAAACCCTCCGTTTCCACCAAATGATAAAAGGGAAACGCAGGAAACATGGCACCATCACGGTGCACCTCAGCCTTGACCAGCAGCGCTGTGCCGCCGACGCCGTCCAGCTGCACCTCGGTATGAGGGTCAGAATCTTCCAGTCCCTCGGCCATGTACGCCATCAAGGACCGGTACGTGGCCATGTCGGCATATCCCTCTAGCAGAATATCATCCGGGTCCATCTTCTCTGCCAGCGAGAGGGCAACGTCGCTATCCTTCCACGAGTTAAAGTCGTACGGCCGCACGTCCATCTTTTGGGTTTCTTCGTTGAAATAGCGCTGAAAGCAATTCGGCACAATCACCGCCTTATTGTGGCTTGTCAGATCCTCAATCAATGTCGGCGGAGTCTCGACGATGTCGGCATCGAGCCACAGAACCCACGAGGTTGCCGGCCCCAGCGTGGTGAACAGCAGGCTGTTGCGCGCCCGACTCATCGACTCCCGCCGAATTTTCTGGTTCTCCTTCTTGTGCCTCTCGTGCTCGTCTTGCGACAGAATCGGCGGGTCAAAATCCTGGCGCAGAATGGTCACGCTCGCGAATCGTGCGTCGATCGGACCCGACTGCGTTTTTGCGACTGCTTCCTGCAGCGCCGTCGTCGCCAGGTTGCCTTCTTTCGTCTTGGGAAGGATGAAGCCGAGTGAGACGAGTTCGTGCGGGTAAGTCAGTTTGACTAGGTTGTCCCAATATTCCTGGTAGAAGCGGCTCATGGGCGTCAGAATGAGGACGCGTTCACCCCTCTCCGCCGCCGCGTCGGACGAGGTCAGTTCGTTCAATTGGTAATGCACCACGGGCGGCGGGGCCTGATAGCCGTCCGGTTGCGATGCCTGGTTTTTCAGGAACGGTTTTGTAGGCGGCGAGAGGGGATGTGTCGCCGCGTCGTCTTGTCGCTGTTGCGCAGTCACCGGAGGGGGGGCAATGGGGTCGAAGACGAAGAACAAGAAGCCAATGGCGAGCATGACGGCGAGAACAATCGAAATCGGACTCGTCCGCCTCAGCGGGCGTGAAACGGCCATGGTGGCCTTATTAAAGGGTCGAAATAGAGCCCTCCAGTGGCGATGGACCAAGCTTTGAGGGAGCGAAGTAATCGTTCTGAGGTCAATTTCCCGTTCCGGTACGTCGAATGCAGATTGTTAACCAGCTAGTTAGGCGGGAATGGCCATGGCAGAAACCCAAACGAGCGACCAACAGAAAAGAGCCACCCCGCAAAAGACAGACAGGGCAAGAAATCAACAAGATTGCGGTTTTGGGGAATGCCAGATCACAAGCGTTCCCCGGAGGTTGGGTGAGCGAGCGAGGAATCCTTTTGCTGCAACGTGTGAAACTGCGGTCGTTGAAGATCGCCCGGCTAATCTCGAGCGCTCGCGCCTGCCTCCTGATTGGTCGACCGCACCTCGTGGAATCGTTGGCCGTAGTCAGAGGAGTCCATCAGTGCAATAGACATTGCGGGTGATGAGAGATTACAGGATATGTACTGGCCGAAAGAAAGGTGTTTTGCGCATTACTCCGAGAAAGCCTGGTGTTCTGCATCGACGAATAGCGGAGGAGGCACCGTGGCGCTTACGAGCCGTGGCACTGGTCAACCTATTTGTCGCGCATTCAATCAATGGCAATCTGGACCGGACAAGTCCAAACTCCATAAAACTTGCTTGAGATTGAAGTATATGAACCTTTATCTATTTCATGTTCTATATTCTCGATATAATGCAATAAAATCCATACACATATATGCCATGGGGTATCATCATCTAAACCATTTCGGCGTAACTATGGGAGCCATCTCATAACGCCTTCAAAAGCAACCAGCGCCATTGCATTCGCCGGAAACGCACGCAAAAAGCACGGCAGAAACCCTCGCCAGTAGCCTCGCCATCCTCCCTCGCGGGCCACGGCCACGGCTGCGTCCTTCCACCGCCGGAACCGCCTTTCACCGTCGCCGTGAGCTCCTCCGAGGGGATCGGTCATGAGCCGGTTCTTGACAACGTCCGAAGGGTACGAGGTGATCCAGAAAACTTGAGCAGAGATACCACCAGCCCAGAAGTTGATGGCCGGTGCCGACAGACTCGTTTTTTCTTTCATGACCCGTGATATGATATCGTAGGAACCCCACCAAAAGAAGAAGAATGACCGGAAAATGAGAGTGGCACAGAGGCCGCGAAATAAACCGGCAATTCCATGACTCCGGAGCTAAGAACACAAGCGGACATCAGCAGAGTAATAATGAAACTATAGCAGGGCTATACTGACGATTTTCTTGCTGCAATCTATTGGCCCACTATACATCCGTTGCTTTTTATCCGCGGCGTATTGGACCTGCAATCGGGCCTTGACGTGTTCAACGGGAGCGGCGATGAAGCTAACTGTGCAGCCAGCCATTATCCCGGCAACACCATGTCCAAAACTCGGAAGCGTATTGGGATTCGGACTTTTGGCGAATGGGATGGCATCCTGCAGCCTAGGGTGCGAAAACACATTTTCAAGAAGCAGACGCCTATAGAGCGTCAGAGAGCCTAACATGCTGTCTCACACAGTTAGTAGATGGTATAGAAAACGCCATTCTTTTTTTTTTTTTTTCTTTCTTCTCTTTTTTTTTAATTTGCAGTTGTCCAAGGAGAACACCAAACTCACACCGAGTCCATCACCATCCACCCGACCAGCGGGGGAGTGGCGCCCTTGTATAATCCCCGCAATCCCTCTTTGCGAACAGTCTGCAGGACGCAATCCAGTGGACCCTTGAATTGGGCATTCTTGCTTGTTTGCAGCCGGACTTTGATGGTGTCGAATCTGCGGGTGTCCCAATTAGACCATTATCTTCTTATATGTGTCTTGACCGCGAGGATAACGATTGATTTATGACGGCGATCGATTCGAGGGCTTCTTTGCGGGAGAGGGAGACAGAGAACAAACATACGGATGGCCCACTGTTTACAACACATCAAATCATGTCTTAGTCTCAATTCTGGAATTGTACTATACGGTCAAATCAGGATCTTACCACTAAGTTTCGCGACACCCGAAAACACACCAGCGACAAACCCCTTGTAGTCGCGTTTGGGCGTTGCACCAGCCATTGGCGGCGGCGGCGCCGAATTGCCCTCATGCAGAGTCGACGTGGCAGGCTGCGGTGTGCGTGTAGACGTGGTAGTCATGGTATGGCTTGGAGATGGGTGTGTGTGGATTTGGTCGATCAGCCAGCAACAGTGCTGTTTCACATTGATGATAGACAATGGGACCCGAAGACTTTGTGGGAAGCGGTTGCGCTGCAAGAAACGCCCATTCAATCTATGGGTTCTGCCAGTTCTATATGTAATTCGCCACAATGATAGACGCAGATTCAATACGTTTGTGACAACGGAATAATGGTTAATTTTCGGCGTGAAGTTCTTGAGATGCAAAAAGGAACGAAGTCGTGGTTCTGTGGGGCAGCTTCGGGGAGCTCTGGCTGCACTCCGAGAAAGCACGGCACCGTTGGAAACAGTCAATGCGGGGTTCCGAAGGAAGTCTAAACGACTAAGCTTTTCGATCTTTCAACACATGCGATAGTTACAGAAGAGTCTTGATTCGTCATATATTTGTATCGTTATAATCCATCACATATTCAAAGTCTTTCTTCTGTCACATCGCACTAGGCAGTAGTCAAACTAACAGATAAAGTGAAACAGCTGTTGACAGGGAATTGTCGGTATGCAAGTTGTATGATAACAATGGTTCGAAACAAAAGATAATAGGAAAAAAAGAAAAGAGAAAGAAAAAAAAAAAAAAAAAAAAAAAAAAAAAAAAAAAAAAAAAAAAAACAGAGGGAAAGAAGATGCCATGTCTCCAGAGACATGTGGGTATACCGTCAACCTTGATGATAGACCTTCTGCCATCACCAGCACGCCATCGATACCAAAAGTACATGAGAAAGATGAAAGCGACCAAACATGGCCACAAAGTGGAGCAACCAACACCATTATGCATAAACACCAAAAGAAAAGAAAAAGAAAATCACGGATACAATAACATCGTAAAAATAGATCATGGACTACAGCGTCTAGCCGGTCAGTTCGCATGGTAGACGCAGTCAGCGGGCCTTGCTATCCTTCAATGCAGCGACTCGGTCTCGTTCGGGAGCGGACTCTAGTTTACGCTGCGAGGACTTGTCGTCTAGCCCACCAGACCGTGAGGCCATGTAGCTGTCCGAGTCCTCTAGAACCAATGGAGTGACTGGGCCCGGGCTGCCGAGAGGATCGAGCCGCGGTGCCGATATTTCCGTGCTCTCGGAGGACGAGTTACGAGAGAGGGAAACACTGGCAGCAACAAGCTCACGGTACTGCCGAAGGGCGTCACGAGACCCGCCGGATGACACTCGGTACGCAAATGATCGCGGTTCATTGGCGGTGGGCGACAAGGGAGAGCTGGAAGCGCTGTTTGGGGACTGATAGGCAGCTGGGTGGAACCGGGGCAGGTTGCCCAGGTGCAGGGGCACATCCTTGGGCGACTGCTTAGAGGCGGCTTGGCCAGGCTGGGGGGACATGGTCAATGATGACCCTTCTGAATGGGGCATCCTTTTCGAGCGGTGGCTGCGCGCGGTCGAGGCGGAGGCAGAGGATGAGGACACCGCTGGTTCGGCCGATCGAGTTTTCTTTTTCCGCGTGAGTTTGTCGTCCCGTGACTGATGGGGCCGAGCAACCTGTAAGCTCTTGGATGGTCGTTCGGACAAGTAAAGGCCGTGATCAAAGCGGCCAGTCAACGGAGTTAGAGGCAAGTCTTCCAACGAGCGGTTCGGGTTGCGCGGAATCGGAATCGGCTGGGATCCGGCAGTCGACACGTACGATGATTCTGCGGCAGTCACTGGAGACGCAGGTGGTGTGTCTAAGGAGGTCGGAGGGAGGAAAGATGCGTTGATGGGAGAGGTAGATGTGAGTCGCCGCAACGAGGAGGTCGAAGAAACCGGTGTTGGGGGACCGTGTCTTTTGATGAGGCTAGCCAGATGATCTCGAGCGCTGTCGTACTCGGTAGACGTGGACGGACGGCGTCTCGGGCGCGAAGACGGGGTAGATATAAAGCCTAGACAGCAACAAAACCCCTTGTTAGCCACGGCGAAACATAACGGACCGAACCATTGCGGGATGGCAACGGGTGTGCGCTGTAGGTGTGTTTGAGTGGGCAAGCGGAGTCAGGATCTGCTAGACCAGCACCATCCTTCCAAGGGAGAGGTAGATATGGATGCATGCAACCCAACCCGACCTTCTCAACTGGGCCATGTACACCATGGACTGACTTGACAGGGCCGTCAATTGGATTGGATGATTGCTCCAGGACACAAAATCGAGTGTAATGCAGGACAATGTGGGGGAGCGGCAAGGAGAAGTCCCCAGTAAAATCAACGTGGGCGCCAATCAGGGCTGATGACATGACCGATAAGAAGAGGCAAAAGCCATGCTGCAGACAGAAGAGAATAGCGAAAGGAAAAAATTGATCACTTACTGCTTCGTGGAGGTGAGACGGAGGCGGATGATGAGGGATAAACGGAAGTCGAGGAGGAAACCGACGAGCTATAAGAAGAAGAATCGTCGACGCTGTGTCGCGCGGCGCCTGATCCACTAGGCATCCGGGGCATGGTGAATGACGGCACAGGGTAACCGGTTGGTAATGCGGCAGTACGGCGCCACGGGTGCCGTTTGAACTAGCTGTCTCAGGCTAGCGGGGCCAAGAGAGGGGTAAAAATCACAGCCAATAGAAGAAGCGTTTGCAGTAGCGAGCGGGCCTATACAACGAATCGGTTAGCCATAAGAGGAATAGTCACGGAAAATATGTCGTCATAAGCGCACTAGTGGGCACGGCGTCACCAGAGGTACGGGCGTGACGGGCTGGCGTAATTTTGGCGCTGGCAGTGGAGAACAAGGTTTCCGTGCCTGCCAGAACCGCAAAATCGCAAACCACTACCAGAGAAATCGCGGAAAACCAACAATGAGGCAGGCGCAACCCAGGCCGTTTCCCTCGCAGTTAATCTGGCGCTCTTTCTTTCAGGGTGTCTTGGCCGCGTCTTGGCTGGGAAAACCCCAGTCTCCCCTTCCTCCACCGTTTTTTCTCGCCAGCACGACTTGCACCAGGCTAGACGACAACAAAATGAAGCATCAGACTTACTGGATCCCAGATCCAGTGGGATAGAAGCTGTGCCAACCAGAAATTTGCCTCACGATTAATGCCTCAGACTCAAAGCATCAGGAACTGTGAGAGGTCGATCCCTAGTAAAACTGGACGCGGGGTGAGCGACGATCGATTCCTGTGTCTTCGCCAGTAAGCACACGCCTTTGCTTGAGTGACTTCTCAGGATAAGTCAACCCATCGTCGTGAAGGGGGGATAAGAGGAAGAAGAAAAAAGATAGACAGAAGGAAGGAAAAAAAAAAAAAAAAAGAAAAAACACACAATGCGGAGGATCAACAAGTTCTCATCAGTGCGCGCATTTCTGCAGATCCATGCAACCACTGACAGTGTGTGAGGGACATTGCTAGTGCCTAGTGGCACCTGCTAGGCTGCTAACTATGCTGCGAGGCTGCCAGCTTGGCGGACACCCTCGGGTGGGTGGCCGCGAAACTGGGTCTTGCCCCCGCTACTGGCAACGCGACTAGTGCCCGTCCGGTCCGCTGCGTTGCGGGCAACTCGCAGTCGCACGAACGGACTAACTATTCTAGTTGTACAATAAGTGGCACGAGGAGCTTGGGCTGCAGCTGGTCCAACAAGGGAAGTTGCCTATCTCGTTCTCGGTCACTATGGCCATGACCACCAGGACCATGACGCTGTTGTTGAGACGCGCGCCGTGTTTGTGATCATGAGCCAGCCGAAACCCTCCGTCGATCGCGGGTAGCGGGGTGTATCGCAGAAGAGGAAAAACCAAAAAAAAAATAAAAAGAAAGGAAAAAGGAAAAATTGTGCGTTGAAGAACTCCAAGATGGCTGATCGAATCCGACTGCATGAATGAAGAACAAAATGCTGGAGACAAGCCCCTCGATAAACACAAAAGGAAAAAATATGAGAAAATAAAACCTACCAACACGAGACCATAACAAACCCAGCAACCCCTTTCTTGATGGTTTTCTCTGCTTCTGAGTGTGCGATCCGAAGCCAAGAATATCTACCCGGGAATTATCTTCCGGATAAAGGCTTTTTTCTTTGGTGGATAGTGGTGGGTGTGAGTATAGGGCAGTCGAGTATCGACTGCGGCGGGCGACTAGGTAGATATATGCGTGTACGTATAAGCTTGCTGCAAGCCAGCGTCATGCAGCAAACTTTAGCCCCAGCAGACTCGTCTGCGCATACCAGACTAGAGGGCAAAAGGGCAAAGGGGCAAAAGGCAACCAAGTTAGCTCGCAGATAACAAGCTAATAACAGCCGACCAGTGCGGGTCAGCAACACACCACCTAGCCTGACTGATTCCTGGCTGTGCAGCAGTAAGCAGCACTCTCAATGGCCAGCTGGACAACTTGCGGACGAAATGGACCAGAGAAGAAGAAAAGATGACCAAGGCCACTTTTGTGCTCTAGTGATCAGGCTAACCAGATAGTGATCGGTTTGTCTACTATCTTCTTGGGCTTGAACCGGAAACTTGTGGCATATTAATACTTTTGTCCCACAGCACAACGAGCTACGCGTATCGAGCGATGTGATGAGATATCTAGAACAATGTGCCCTGCATCTCCTCACGTCACGTTGCCCAGTTGCCGAGCCGAGATATTTGGTGGAGCTGTGGTCCAGATGTTTCAACTGTCAAGCATCCTCTGCCCTGGTGGAGCGATCTACCTTGGCCCAGTCCTGTAGGGGCCATTCTTTCCCCGGACGATGAGGAAGATAACAAAGCCGAGGTTGCATTATTGTGCTTCACCTTCGCTGTTTCTGGCGTGGCCGCGTGGTTACAAAATACACTCCAAGCCAAAAACCATGATGACTGGTGCACATTATGTTTTCCGGTCCTTGCATGCCCTCATGCAGCCGGAAATGATGTACGACGAAGCGAGGTATCAGAGTCTGTCCTGTATTAAGATACGCGCAAGCGAGGTATGCACTATGCAGCTGGTGCTGAAACACACACACACACACACACACACACACACACGAGCGCGCGCACAAAAACACATAATGATACAGCCTAATACTCCATTCCTGCAATGCCGGTTGCCTAGGCCGGGGGTTGAGTCAACGACGTCAAGTGGTGACCCTGGGCCAGAACCATTTTCCATAGAATCGAGACCACCGAGTGGCTTCAGCTAAAGGTGAATTTTCCGGTCATCACAGTCCGTGGCCTCGCGTGTGATACCGGATCCCTGGATGTGATAATAGGTTATCGACATTGATTTTTTGGTTCACAAACAGGCTCACACAGGTCGCGGCCACTCCTACAGGGATCGATTTGCATCGGACCAACCAGGCTGCAACAAGGTTGGACGGCGCGGTCGGATCGGCCCCGCTCCGTCAGTCCGAAAGTCTCGAATAGTTACAGATTAACAGTAAGTTGTCTGAAAAGGAGAAAAACTAAAAAGCTACTCCAAGCGCTCACTTTTATTTTTACTTGCTCATATTCCCGCTGCCAAAGGACTCCCTTGCGTCCAGCCATGCAGCTTGCACTGGCTGCGGACCGTAACTATCGTCCCATGTGTTGACGGCAGCTCCCGTTGCTACTACTCCTGTTTGGAATTTGCCGACAGGTGAACAGGAGCGACGAGATAGAGGGTAAAACATACCGCACACCCTTCTCCTTGCATTGCCTCATGCAGACTGTCAGGTACAAGCGGCCACAGAAGCCTGGTGGGCGCCTGGCCGGGCTTTGATTGACTAAATGACAGTGGATGCATGATCTCGAGGGTCTCTCTCGTGGCTGACTTCCAGTCATGTGGCGGGCTATTGCAACCCTCGCATTCCAAGTTTTCCTTTTTTATTTTTTTTTCCCCCTATTAACCGTCTCTTAGTGCGGACAGCCCTACCTTGGGTAGTCGTCTCTAATCCAGGATACTATTTGTAGATCATCCACGGTTAGGAGCGGCGTACCGGTTGTGTTTCACACCTTCAACGACCTTTTTTCGAGTGGCTGCCCACCTTTGCTTCTGCAGTCTTTCCTATTCCGTCCGGCACGCACCCCATTTCTACAAAGACTGATGTAGCAGTCACTTTTGTGACAAACCAGCCAACCAGGGTGCTTAGATGTGCCACACGCTCGTCGTCAATACAAGTTCCCGGATTTGTATTCTGAGCCTTGGCCAGCTTGCGCCAGGACGCTAGTTTGTTTATCTGTCGCGCTGCACACAGCACGGACTGCAATCTACCGTTGACTAGCTGCTTTGGCAGCGTCGGATTTTGTCCCCGTTAATAATCAACACTACTGATTTGGGATGTCGTCGATGAGCGTCGAGCGACATGCCAAGCGCCGTAGTACGAATCCGTCCGTAGTCTCCGACTCTGAGTCCATGATCACAGTCCGCGTGTTTCGCGCGCTCTGTCTACGAAGGCCGTATTCCCCTTGTGCCGTCATCCTTCTGGTCACCAAAGTCAACCTGATGATTGGTAGGATTTGAGTTCCAGACCTCCTCTAGATCCTTGACACAAGCTAATCGAGCAGAACAAGGCAAGAAGGTACTCCGTGCGCATCTAACACCTTATCGATTTAGTGCAACTGATAGCAGCAGCAGCAGCCTCGTAGCCTGCTGCAGGACCAAGGGGCCTGCTCCTTATTGCCGGGCTGAGCTGAGCTGACTTCTTGGAATAACCCCTCCTACCCCCCCCCCACCCCCCGGGCGTTCGTCCCAGCATGCTGGATGCGGAGTAATATTGGGCTTTCTCCTGCGGGAACCACACAGCAACCCCTCCCCCCGTGATTACTCGCTCCCTCGTATAGCCTATCCAGCGGCGGTCCAATACCCTGGTGAGATGGTCATTCCTACTTGACCTGCATCGGAAATGCTGAATGGCATTCATTGTCTGTCTTGTCTCTCGGACGCAAGGGATGAGGTTTTTGGGAGCCGAGATAAGCGCTTTTTCGCCGGATGCACATAGAAGGCGTTATCGCTAAGCAACTAGCCCTCTTCTTGTCTGTCAACTCCGTCCTCAAATCGCTTGGCTGCAATTGATCAGCATCTCACGTCCGACACGAGTAATGTACAAGGTCTGCCAGCTCCTTTGGTAGCAACAGTAAAGTTTAACGCCGTCGCAAATGCTGCATACATGAATAACGCTGCAGGGTACCCCAACACCGTACAACTGTCTTGATAGATTTTGCATCAATGAGAGGGGGGCCCAAGATAGTGCCTGTAGGTATCAATCACTGTCAATTCCATCACCCATCACCCATCACCCATCACCCATCACGGACATTGCATGACCAGCTCTTGGACCCAGCAGACCCAACAGCTTGGATGCACTAACCCTGGGCTTACTCAGACCTAAGACCTAAAGTCGCCTACATTGTCATCACTATGTTGGGATTGTCGGGACTCGACGGACCATGCGTTCTGTCGCGGACGATGTACCTTCGTATCAGCAATCCGATACCATACAAGTTACATAGTCATAGTCCAGATGGAGTACGCTAGTATGCAACTGCTACTAAGCAATGCTCTCCCCAAACAAAGAGAGGGGAAAAAAAAATATCAAACTGCAAAGGGCCCTTACATAGCGAAATTCATTCTGCTCTTTTTCTAGATGCGTTGGGTTACCCACGTGCCGGGGCGAAACCATGTGTTATGTTGACAAATTGCGAGAAGAATGCTGTCTCTAGAGTCAGTACGTACGTACGTACGTATGCAAGTCCGCCGCCGGGCCGGTTTTCGTAATCTTACATTGCCCCCAATCTCCGAAGCCCTGGGAGGCTGGAGCAATCAATTGCCTATAACAGTTGATGGTTGATCCCAAACACGGGATGCCCCCTTGCTGTTTTTGTTTCATAGTCAACCGTGCATGCATACAAATTAATTACATAACTTTACTGTTAAATGTAACTAACTAAATGCGTTTGTGGGAAAAAGAAAAAAGAAAAGCCAAAATAAAAAAATAAAAAATATAAAAAAATATAAAAAGAAAAAACACCAAAAGGGAAAAGACTCGGCGAATTTGTCAAAACCCGAACCCATTGTTATGCTTCATAAGCTTTATACAGAATAGTTACTCTTACGAGGCTGTGCCTGACTGCAAAAGCACAATCGGCGAAACAATATCCGAGCTCGGCCATGAGAGGTTGTTTCGCATCAATTGCTACCCTTGCATGTTCTCTAAGAATACCACATTTGTTTATCGTGAGAGCGAAAGGTTCCATCATCAAGTGAAAAAGAAACAATGTTGGCCGATCCGCTACAGGTACGAGACTGTATATCGTACATTATCAGTATCGCTAATCGCGCCGAGTTTTTGCCGCGATGTTTGACGACGTCAGATTATACATCGTGATCATGTAGATACAGTCCTGTTGGTACCCGTTCATAGTTTTACATACAGTGACGCATCAAACTGCGTTCCTACATCCATGTCGCTCTATAGCTCCACACCGACGAAGAAAAAAGGGCATGAACACAGATTCGGAGATGGAAGTATTCATACATAGTTAACCACCAATCCTTTCTCTATCTGGAATAACCCTCCAAACTAGGAGAGGTAGAGAAGGAGGAGAGGCACATGTACACATGTTCATTACGCATCTGCTGCGGAATGTCGCGGACCAGCGATGGTCTCACAGTCTGGATGAGATCGTATGACTGATGTTATCCACACCCCCGGGTAGGTCGGATGTTAGGCACAGTGGCTCTTGATCCGTTGATGTCTACAACCAGCCAGCACACTTGAAGATAATGTGATACTGATCTAGTTTGGAGACTGCCGATATCGTTGCCACGGCATTGATGGGGGTTTTTCAGAGCTATATTTAGATAAGGCAGCACTCCAATTCGTCTATATCAATTCTAACATACTGTGCCTCAATGTCACCGTTCAGGACCAGGAGATCCTATTTCTTGTGTAAGCACACGAACGTTTCCCACCGAGAAGAGGAAAAGAAACTTACCCAAGCATAATTCCTGCACCAGCTGCCATTGCCAGAAATTGCATCAACGTTTTCTTCAATTCTTCCTTCTTATCTGAGCCCGTCTCGAGCATCTCCGGTATGACCGCAACAGTGCCAACGTAGAGGAAGGTTCCTGCAGTAAAAGGAAGCAGCATATCTCCCCAACTCAGTCCAGTTCCCAAAAGCCCCGCTGCAGCTGCAGTCGAAGCTTCCGTAGACCCCGCGGCTCCACTGCCTTTGCCCCCGAACTCTTGGATCGCAATTCCGATGAATGTTCCCAAAAAGGCTCCCACGGCGGTCACAAACTGTGCTCCCATGGCCTTTTGCTTTGAGAAACCAGACTGCACCAAAAGCGCAAAATCGCCGACCTCGTGCGGAATTTCGTGGAAGAAGACGGCCACCGTGGTTGTGGCACCGATAGTAGGAGAAGCGTAGAATGACGATGAAAGGGCGAGTCCGTCGGTGATGTTATGCGTAAAGTCAGCGATGAGGTTAAGATAGCCACCCAGTTTCACACTAGCACTAATTTCCTTTTCTTTTTCTGCTGCTGCTGCTACTTCTTCTGATCCATCCTTCTCTTTGCTGGCTGTAGAGCTGCCCTTCCTCTTCCGCGCTTCACCTGACTTGTCTTCAGATTTGGCGCCAGTCGTGACGGCTGAATCGTCTGTAGAGTGGTGAGAATGCGAGTGTCCATGGTCATGCCCGCCCTCACCGCCCGTCGCAATGCGCAAAGTCTTGTCCATAGCCACAAACGTGAGGAATCCCACCATAATTCCAAGACCGAGTAACAGATTCTTGTTATTCTCCACAAGCACAAACCGGGCATGCTCGGGGGAGTCCTCTCCGAGGAAGATTTCGGGCAGCAGGTGGAACAGGGTGTCGCCGAGCAGGCCACCGACGGCAAAGGCAACCATTATTGACAGAGACGACGGGTCTATGTTTGGCGGGCATAGCGCGAGCAGAAAGTCTAATACCTTGTCAGCGCCATCAACCTAGGCCATCACTCGGGTATGAAGCCAAAGCTTACTCGGTGGTCCGGATATGTATAGAGTCGCTAGAATGGCATTGACTGCCGGGCTGCCCGGGAACAGGACAGCAAACACGCGCGACGTCCAGCTGGCCTGTTCAGGGAGCGTCGCAAGCTTGTGCTCGTTCAAGGCTTGCACTACGGAGCATTGCTAAACCACAATAAGACACCAGTCAGAGCTGCCTCACTCATTGTATGACGATTTGTCAATGGGCTCAAGCAATTACCTGCAATGCTTCCTCGACATCAGCCGCAGTAAGACCGACCACGGACGGTTTCTCATTTGCAGAGACAATATAGGACAAGAAAAGAACTGTAATGGCAGATACAACGCAGATGCGCTTCAACGAGCCAAATAATTGCACAGCCATCCTAAAGAGCAGCAGATGAACAGCTTCCCCGCAAGTAGACAAGTAAATAAATTGCGAAAGGGTTCGATTCGTGATGCTCGGCCGTCGGAGCCAACATCGGATGAACAAACATGCCAAGACCTGGCCGTGCAAACACCCTCATTGAGGTTATCTTATCGTGTATTAGCGGGCGAGGATTTTAAAATTTTGGCAACAACAAAAGCAGACAAGGTGAAGATTGACCTCGTTTAGCAATCCAGGTCACGAAATCCGTGACAATATAAGACATCATGGGTCGCGATTTGCAAAAGAAGAAAAACCGCTCAAAAGTACACAAGATCAAGAAAAAGCGCAAGGTATTGCGCAATGGCAACAAAAAAATCGACCTCTTTGGCAACACGTTCATTGCCGAAAACTGGTCCGTTATACACTAGACGTACCCATTCAGAAAAGTCACTGACTGTCCAAAATAGGGATAAATCCCAAACTCTGGTGCAAAACTACCGTCGACTCGGCCTAACGACTCGCCTAAATGCTCCCACCGGAGGCGTTGAGAAGCCGACAGGCGTTGACGGCGTAACGGCGGACAAAATGACATCTGACGCTTTGTTCATCACCTCCAGAGGCCCATCAGGCGCCAGGCCAGACGCAGAGGAAGTCCAGGTTGAGCGTGATCCGGAGACCGGAAAGATCATACGACTTATCACGGATGATTCAGATGATGACGAGATTGAGGTGGCGGGGCGCAAAGTCAAACGATCAAACCCTCTGGCGGATCCCTTGAATGCAATTGAAAGCAAAAAGTCAAATCAAGAAAGGAACGTGCCTCAGACTGAATTCATCAGGAATTTGGAAATGCAGGCTTTGCAAGAAGAGGCGGAACTCAACAAGAGACGCCGTCCTCGTCAGCAAAGCAAGAGAGAGGAAGAATGGATCGAAAGGCTTGTTGCTCGCCATGGTGACAACGTCCAGGCTATGGTTCGCGATAGAAAGCTGAATCCCATGCAACAAACCGAAGGCGATATACGAAGGAGAATTCGCAAATGGCAGGAAAAACAAGCTGCTTGAATGGATTGTTTCTCGTTATACTTTCAGCACTTTGATATGGCGAAATAGGCGTCCTTTGGGTTTTTCTTATGGTGGTTTCTGCTGTGACATATTTCAGAAATGAGATGGGGGTACATACATCGATTGACTATTAGAATATGAACGTCTCAAGTAACTTGTGTGTCCCGGTCATTGAAGAAAGAAGTCTCAAGTCAGGTAACGATGCTACTGTTACCTTTTCTTCATATTAAGCTATACGTAGACTCGTAAAAGGGTATCTACTTCTTGGAGAGATTGCGATTCGAAGACCGCTCAGGTGATGGTACGCCGATGCGGTGCACAACACGAACCCAGCGTCGTCGACGCCATTCACCAGCTTTCTGTGCGTTCATGCTCTCCTCCCAGTCGCGCCCTTGACCGCCCTTGACTTTGACTTTGCCTTTAGCCTTGTGTTCAGCACTAGGTGATGATTCATTCAGGTCCCCATACGCCATCGACTTGAACTCGTCATCATTCATCGGAGCTTGAGGTCCCGCTGTTGGGAGATCCCACACCCAGCCACCCACTTGATCCTCACCCGATGCGCCAGTTCCTGTTGGGTTGCTGCTGTTCGGGACTTCAAACCCAACACCAGTGATCATACGCTCCACCACCCATTCGCGACACTCCAGATCTAGCTCCCATTTCTTGCCTTTCCACGCCCACCCTAATGGGGCTTGAACATCTTCAAAGAACCGACACCCGCGGGGGCGATCACCCGCAATCCGGGAAGGCGATAAGGGGTCGTACGGTAGCGGAGAGAAAAGTAGTGTCTCCCATTCAGTTGCTGAAGAGAAAGGGGATACAGAGCGATGTTGAAGCTCAAAGATTTCGACTTCCCGCTCCTCTGGAGATGAATCGAGGGAGATCTCCGACAACGGGCCGAGCACGGTCTGGATTGACGGGACCGATTTGGGAGGTGTATTCTTATCGCCATTCGATGTCAACGCCTTCTGATCTGGCTTGTTGCCTGTGCCATTGGGCTCGGCAAGTGGGTTGATAAACTCTTGAACAGTTGGGTGAGAAGATATGATGGCGCCATTGCCACCAACAAAGAATATTAGCCGCCAGGGGAGTAAATGAGCAGTCAAGAACAACGTAGCTGTCGTAAAAGTAAGAATTAAGAATATAGTTGAGGACAGGGTTTCATCTGAAAAATTGGTAGGTGGTGAGAGAGAAGCAACGAGGGTGTCGTGCAAGTTCGAGAAATCAGCCATTGAGTTCTGAAGATCTCGCATATTGCGAAAGAAATCCTTGGATGTTTCGCTGGCTGGCTTGATAGTCCTTGCTGGCGCCAATGCCGGACCATCGTACGAGTAATAAGGTGTCGTTCCGGATGTTGATGCGGACGGGGGTGGTGGATGGCGAGCTAAGAAGGCTGGAACCATGATAGAGAACAACACTAAGGCGAGGGGTAGTACTACCAAGAGATACGGGTTAAGGCAAATGAATGAGTATACGGCCAAAAACGACCAGGTCTTGGTGGGCTGTCTCCAGCTGAAGAGCTGTATCATTCGCGCCTGAAAGACGAACGCGATCCCAATTCTACTTGGGGCTTAACGACAGCTCACAACGCCATATGACAGAAAACATACCTGGCATTAAAGCGACGGAAATTATTGGTCATGACAGGGAGACTGAAAGGGGGACGGTGCGAATGCTTGGGTAACCGTTTGTCGACCACATCGTCGCCGCCTTCGCTGACATCTTTGGGAATAACTTGCTGCAGGAGCCTAGAATATCTCAGTATGAAGACGTCTAAAAACAATACCATGCAAAGAAAGTCGGCAGTACCTCGAAAAGAGCCTGTCCTGTAAAGAAAGACTAGGCTGGTCATATTTGTCACCATCGTCATTTGGGCCCCTGCTGCTGTGATTCACCCCGAGTTTCGCCTTGAGCTTTTCTTTCTTGTTCGGCCGAGATGACGTTGGATCCTGGCTGCCAAAGGACAGGATAGGGACGGGCTCATCGCGGTTCGCGAACGCGTCTTCTGTATATTCCTCCATCATGTCCAGGCCATACGGCGCGTAGCTACTCCCAAAGTCGACCACATTCGGTTGAAAAGCAGGAAGACAATAAGCCCAGCCAAAGGTAAAGCAGGTGGTGCTCCTCGCCCTAGGAAACCGGCATGTGAAGGTGGCCGAGGTGTGGAGATCACGGTACATGTGGAGGGACAATCTAGCCTTTTTAGGAGCTTAGTCATGAGTGGGGATCCTGCAAAGGCATCGGCGAAAGCGGGTACGTCTCTTAACCAATGATACGCAAGATCAGAGCCCTAGCCTTAAGCGGAACATCATGTGACGCACAACCAAGCCCTTCTAATTATTCACACCACAAAAGTCTCGACAACGAAAAACCCGTGCACTTGAGCCTATTCACGATACCCTCAAGGACGCTCCACGATGGCTGTTCGCAACCCAAGTACGTTTTGCTCCTCGTTCCTTGCTCTAACTCGCAATTGTTCGTAACTGACGATTACTCTGCTAGGTCTCGCCTCCTCGCGGCGCAAGTCGCGCAAAGCACACTTCTCGGCTCCCTCCAGCGAGCGACGAGTTATCATGTCCGCTCCCCTTTCTAAGGAACTGAGAGAGAAGTACAACGTATGTTCTGCACCTGTCGACACGGCCCCTCGTCCAGATCTGGTTTTGGCCCGGATTTGAAGCATAATATGAGTCGGAAGCAAATATGGGCAGTTTATGAGCAGGACATTAATTCTAACTCGCTTCGTCCCACAGGTCCGCTCCATCCCCATTCGCAAGGACGACGAGGTCACCATCGTTCGTGGAAGCAACAAGGGTCGTGAGGGCAAGGTCACTTCCGTCTACCGTCTGAAGTGGGCTATCCACGTCGAGCGCGTCGTCCGAGAGAAGACCAACGGCCAGAGCGTGCCCGTCCCCATCGCCCCCTCCAAGGTCGTCATCAGCAAGCTCAAGCTCGACAAGGATCGTGAAGACATCCTTGCTCGTATCGCCAAGGGTCGTGAGGCTGTTCAGAACAAATCGGCTTAGAGAAAAAGAAATGTCTTGAACGTGTGCGGTTTTGGGTCATATTGCAACAGTGTTTTAACGGCGCGGGTGTATTAAAGGAACTCTCTCATAAAAAAAGGAGATCCAACCGGTCCTCCCTATTCATGAGGATCGACGTTTTTAAAACAAGATGTATTGCGATGAATAAAAAGTAAAAAAATTATTCATTCATTCCGCCCGAACCCGAAGTGCGACCTGCAAGATCAAAATGAGGGATTTCTTGCCAATAGTCGTAGGTGCAGAAGGAAAACATTGAAGTAGAAATTATCGGTTCAAGTTTCACGGCTCTTGCATATGCCATTGGTCCCTTGCTAGAACGTCGTTGTAAGCTTTCTCAGCCTTGAGCATGGAGCCGTAGGCCCGACATCAATTGTGCTGAGGGTGGTGTGTACCTAGTATGCAATACCACTACTACAAAGGAAGTAAATGGCGTGCCGGTACTTTTGCACCCTCAGTCCGAGAAAGCGGTCGTTATCGTCTGTCACAAAAAAATGATTACACTCTGTGGTCAAGCTCAGGTGCCGAGTTTGAAAGTCCAAATCAATTGGCAGGCGAAGCATATTCGCAGGTACTTAGCAAGATGACTCCCAGGGCATTTGCGTATACAGTAGTATACAGTATTAATAAGAGCAAAGAACCAGTTCCCCGATCCATGATCAATGCCTGAGCTGTCAGATATAGACCTATACACACCTTAGACAAATGGATTTTACTTTCGACACGCTTCTTTATGAGTAAGTTTAGCTTCACTCTATTGCAAATTTCGGCCGCTTTCAGAGCAGCCATGCTCATCTAAGAGCGGGGCATATTTTTTTCAAACAATGACCAGGGAACAGCTTTTTGGGGGCTGGCAATTTTATTTTCTTTTTGTGTACTTGACGAGCTAAACTTGGGTTAGTGAAAAGAGGCTAGGAAAAAGGCGGACGAAAAAAATCTAATAGTTCCTCTTGAAGATGAGGATCCAGCCGCAGCGAGTGGCCAGATGAGGTGCTACACCTGGAATGAAACTTGCCAAGCAAAATTTCGTCAACAGAAAAGAAAGCAACGAATGTTGCCTTGTAATAGTCCATTGAATCGGAAGTATGGTTCCTACTTGAATTCTTCCGACCAAGAGACTAAGAGCTTTTCAAAGTTTACAATTGTCCCTCTCTTATTCCTACAGCAATCTTCAGCTTGATGAAATTTTTGAAGATAGTAAGAAGACCTTGCCTTGCGCTCGACTGGTTAGCGATATGTTGGGTTAAAATGCATCTAGGCTCCTGTGAAGTTGTAAGTGAGAACAAGGATGTACTAACGCTCATATCACTCTTACCTTGAGCTTTATATCGATTAGAAACTCGGCCGAACACGAGGATATATATGTTACTCTTGACCCTGTCCCGTATCATGGAGCCGATCGCCTAAACGGAACCCCTCAAATGCTCGAGAATGAGTCTTAGTCTCGCTAACAAGTGCCGTTATCGGTGATGGGCCGCTCGCGCGAGCACGGACGCCTTGGTGATGCACCATGTTGACACGGCAGAGAGCGAAGTACAACACGATAACCATATAGACACAGGATAGTATACAAAAAACCACGTCGTGGAGATTTCGTCTCCTTTGAAAGTCACAGCTGGAGCGTTTGGTACGCCGGCTTGAAAACCATATGTCATTTCGAAGACCAGGACAGTTACACAGGTACAGGGAGCCTCTAATCTCAACTGGTCTGCCGATTAGATTTGTAGTTCACTGAGCTGAAGAACCAGCCTTAAGCAAGCTCTTCCAGTGGATCCATAGGGGTTGATACGTGCGTAATATAAGGAAAGATCTAGCTTTTTGATAGCGGAACACACTATAGAGCCGCCAGCTCATGCCAGTATGACGCAAGAATTATTCACGTTAGATATATTACTTTGATGTCGACGAGCTGGTGATATACTCCGTACACTTCGTACATGTAGTTGCGGTTGGTATTGATTGTCGTACTAGCCGTATCTGGAGAGTCCAGGGTCAGTCGTTGGAAGGCCTGCTGGTTGTACCTGTGATTGGCTGGAGTTCCGGTCAGATGGCCCACCTGTGCCAATATTTGTTTTTGCAGTTTTACTCCTTTCAAGCATCAGTAGCGATGGATTCTGAATGGGATCGGGTAGAAAGCAATTTATATGATTTGAGGCTGGCTATCGAACAGGATATTATCTGGGTTCTGACGCATTTTCTCGACAGAAACAGACCCAAGACAATATTCGTAGAGCGACGCACAAGACACTTCGGCGCGCCCCTTCCGTACCTGGCGCAGATGATGCTTTTCTCCCAGGCGTTTTATCCCTGGCTCACCACAGATTACCCATAACATTTTTGATTTTGGTACGGAGTTGCACAGGCAGGGATAACAACAGTGGCCGTAACACAGGCATATTATTACTCCCACTATTATTATTAGCGCTTTTGGGTGTTCGGAAATAGTTAACCGTTCAATGCGGTTTGTCCTGGTCCATGCGTGGCTTTGGGTGGCTTTCGGGTGGAGATGGTAGCCAGGACGATCCCTAATTCCTCGCCGAGACGTGTGTAGACACTCGAGTTATGAACAGTGTCTAAAGTTGAGCAGTGAAGGTAAACCCAAACCCAAACGTCCGTATGTCGCCCGTACAAGGTCACTTCTTTATTGCAGGACTTCTTTGCGATGTTGCAGTGAGAGAGCTCAAGGCCGATACAAGCTCCTCGGCAAGAGTTCCGCCTTGGCCTCTACGGAGGACAAATTGACAGCACCACCTCAATAACAAAAAGAGGATAGATAAGTGCCAATAAAGTAGCCGACTACTGAACCCACCGAAACACTGACTCAATCCAAAGCCCACTGCTTATTATACTCGCGTATTGGCGTTTATGCCCGTTTTGGCGATAGGCGGGCAGTTAGCGCAGGCAGCCGGTGGTGATGATCCAGGGGCAAACAAAACACAACTTGTCAGTTGTCACTAGGAAACACTGGGAAAACAGAAAAATTACTATCACCGTGGCCGGCACCGCACTAAGACCCGCGCAAGAAACTAGTTTGTGAAATAGCTGATCCGTTATTCGTCCGCAGTTACATGCCATTATCAGCTGTAAATTGTAAATTGCTAAAAATTACAGAGCGACTTGGTAAGGGAAAAAAACAGCTGCGGTAGCGCCTGCGACGAACAGGGTTAGCGACTCTACTTTGCAGCCATTCTGCCGACTTGGTTTGTTCCCCTGCGCCGACTCCATCGTCCACCTCTGCTTTCTCCTTGAGACACTTTTTTTCGACATCGCCTCCCTCGCATCACTGGCTGCGAATCAGCTGTGCGTGTACATATTTTTGTGTATGTGTTTGCATTCTTGACGCTGGCCGAATAGCAGCCGTGGTGTTGCAGCTGCTGACCACGGGCAAGAGCCGCTCGCTCAATTGCTGCGAGCCTCGCCGGTCAACCTCCTGTTTTTCTTTCTAACCAGCGTCTTCACACTGCCAGTGCCCCCTTGTGTCGCCGTTCAGACCGATCAAAGCCCCATTCCGAATCGCTCGATTAGTCCAGTTTGAGTTAATCGCATGATCGGGGGCCCCGGACAGCTCTTTTCCACTTCCCCCGCGATGGACACATAGCAGACACGGTACCGAGAGGTCGCGACAGACGCTGTGCACCACCACCCAGGAAGTGCAGCTCAATCGGAAGCTCAGCAACCCACTTTCATATATATTCAGTCTCTCTACCTTTGATGCAATCGTCGTTTTCCTATCTTCTCGCCATCCTCGACGGACGGGAGTCTTGCCTCCCATCGGAGACGCCCTTTTCGCAATTTCCTCGCCGAGGCTGGTGTCTCTGCTATGATGACCACCCATTCAACCACTGGAGCTGCCCACTCCAGGGGTCTGTCCTCCCGGACGTCAAACTCTGCCCGCAATGATGATTCCGGCTCAACAGGTGGGCAGTTCCCTTCGATATCTTTTTTTCTGTCTCTTCTTTTTCTTTCCCCTTTGTCTCACCTTTGTTGTTCCGGAACTATAGATGCCCCTGGCCGTAGACGACTACAAAAGATGGCCCCGGCCACTGATACACCACCGGCTTATCGATCGAGAGCTCCATCAATACCCAGGAGCGTGACAGACCCTCGGCTGAATCCGACAGGAAGAAGGAGACAGTCGATCCGGGAGTCCACCTCAGCTGCACCTCGGGGGTAAGGCAAACGTTCCAACCCGGTAGACAATATCCCGGCTAACCGTCCCCTTTATTCTAGTCCTCGTGCCGGGTCCATTCATTCGGGCAATTCCTCCATCGATACTACGAACGAGTCCGTACGAAACGCCTCCGTTAGTAGCACCAATTCGCGCATGAGCTTTGGGGTAACAGCCACCGGCAACTCGACCAAGTATGACAGCAACCAAACCTCTTCTTCCGATGTCCCTGAATTCTTAGCGCCCATTAACTTTGACGATTTCCAAAACAGCCTTCTAGACGATCCGAGCCTGAACAATTTCCCCATGCCTAGCCATGGAAGCACCAACCAAACTCCAGCAACGCAAGCAGCTAACCCGTGGTCCAGGCCAGACAGAGCGACGAGGACAACCAGGTCCAACTCAATCCGGCAGCAAAGCGATGGCACCCGTCTCACTGGGCAGGCTCCAATCACAAACACCACCATGCCGCCTCCCCCCGCGCCCTCTGCCAGAGCTCGGCGTCAGAGCCATATCCCTCCATCATCATCCACCGCGCTGCCAGCTCGTCCGCCACGGAAATCCATCGGGCCCGGTGTGTTGACTCTGGATACCTCGGGAGAAGCCATGTCAAAGCGACGGCCCAGTCTTTCGACTCGCAGACCCAGTGTTGACGGCTTGAGGGCTGATCCGTCTACCCGTATAAAGGCGCGTAACAGCGAGGCAACCGGCAAAGAGGACACAAGTTTCCTCCTCAACACACGCTCCTTCAAAGCAAAGTCCTTACAACCGCCATCCAGAGAGCGTCTGCCCCAGGAACAACTATCTACCGCCCCTGATACAACGAATGCACTGCTCACCCCCGTCAAAAACACCGCGGCAGCCAATGCTACCCCCACGTCTTCATCTAAGCGGTTGTCCAGTTTGCCCCATGCAACCGGACTTGGTGCTCGTACAATCAGCCCCACAGATGCGCGGAGGATGAAGCGCATGTCCATGATGCCGCCAGCGCCGCCTGTTCCGTTTACACCTCCAGCTCCGCAGACCTTACCGGCGGATCCTCCACCTTCATTGCGTCGGGGCTCATCTCAGTCACCTTCCATGATTCCGCGGAAAAGCGACACTCCCTCCTCTTCGCGAACGACTCCAGACCCCAATCGCAAGTCGTATAGTTCCGGCATGTCACTATCTTCAAGCACCAGCTATAATTCGGTCCGCAATTCCAGTAGCTCACTCCAACCGCGTCTTTCGCAAACTTTCTCTTCATCGCGGCTCCCTACACCGAAGCCTCGCAACGATGTGGCAACTGGCGCATCTGAGGAAGAAGTTCCACCTGTTCCCGCTATTCCCAAAGCATACGAGTCACCAAAAACAGAGTATGATGCTCCTTTCCCTAACAGTTCCCGAAAATCGAGCCTCCCGCAGGATACGGCTGGCAGTGAGGACTCGAGGCGAGGCTCTGACTCGAGTGGACCGTCTGCTGTGACGAACAATAGTCAAGACAGCTATGTGCAAAACGGAGTTCGGATGGTAGGAACCAAGACCCCAGAGACCAAGGGGAAACAACAAGCCGCTCTGGGCCGAAAGAACTTGCAATCGATGAAGTTGCCTCCATTGAATCTAATGCCACTCAGCACGCCTATGGCTGCGAAAATCGATGCCTTAAAAGATGCACCAACCAGGGAAGAGCTAAATCCATCCACCCCTCAACACGGATTGATGGCAAAGACACCCAGCACCCCATTAACAGCATCCAAGGCATACTTCTTCGGTCCGGACGATGCAGATATGGAACCTCTCCAGTTGCCCCGTAGCAGCACCTCGCATTTCCTGGTCAGTACATCGAACAACTCAGCATTACGGGCTCCGAGCAGTTCGAGTGCGGTCGTGCCCTTGGAGATGCCTGCCAGTAAGCGGAATATGTCTCCCTATATATCATCTTCTTTGCCCAAGACCAGTGGCGATTTTACCTATATGCGACACAAGAATAGCGACGACTACTCTCAGAACTCGCAACAAACTGGCAGACTTACCGGTCCCCGGCCGCAAACGCAGTCGTCGGTCTTTTCTTTCAATACTGAGTCTGGAAGCCGCCTTTCGAGCACTCCAGATCCGGAGAAGACCGGCTCCATGTCGAAAAGCAAGGTTCCCACTACCACTCTTAGGCACAGCATCTCCAAGCCCCAGTTGGCATCGGATATCAGGGTCAACTCGGCCAAATATGATAATATGCCACCCCCTCGACTTCCAGCATCGGCTACGTGGAATGGCCTCTCATCGGCTACTACGCGCACCAGCCCTGCGCTAAAACCTGCTTACTTGATCAACCGACGCAAATCATCGATCTCCAGTCTAAATGCAAAACAATCCGACTATGGTAACGACTCCAACTCGACGACATTGCCAAGTCCAATCGTAACCGACCAAAGCGAGGCCGAACCGCCATCTCACGGCCGCCAGTCGTCGTCAGTACTGTCACCAGTCCACAAGATTATCAACTCTGCCAAATCCAATACAGCACCGAAATCACGGCCTGCAGACCAGGTCATTAGCACGGATGAAGCTCTTGCCGATGAAGAAATGCGCAGGCTTGGAAGCAAACGGAAGGACTTTGAAATTGCCGCCAAAGAGTTGGACGAGTTGATCCGAAGAGCCTGTCCTAAAGAGCGTGTTAGTCCAGCACAGGCACTGAAGATGGCTAGCCTCAATATCTTCGAACGTGGTGAAATCATTGATTATAAGGATATCTATTTCTGCGGCACGCAGAAGGCCAAGAAGCATGTGGGCGACTTGAAGTCGCAAAATGCGAACTTTGGGTACGATGATGACCGAGGCGACTATCAAATCGTTATTGGTGATCATCTGGCCTATAGATACGAAGTGATAGATGTTTTGGGCAAGGGTAGTTTCGGTCAGGTTGTTCGGTGTGTTGATCACAAGACAGGAAAGCTGGTGGCCGTGAAGATTATTCGGAACAAGAAAAGATTCCATCAGCAGGCTTTGGTCGAAGTCAACATTTTGCAAAAGCTGAAAGAATGGGTGAGTTATCACGCAACCTGCAACCATGTTCCTTTATGTTCCTTTTCTGTTAACGACTTACGGTACAGGACCCCGAACGGAAACATAGCGTGCTGCGATTCACCCAGAGCTTCTACTTCCGGGGCCATTTGTGCATATCAAGTGAGCTTTTGGGCATGAACTTGTATGAGTTTATCAAAGCGCACAATTTCAAGGGCTTCTCGACCCGGCTCATTCGCCAATTCACAAAGCAAATGCTCAGCACTCTTGTTTTGCTTCACTCCAAAAAAGTCATACACTGTGACTTGAAGCCTGAGAATGTTCTTCTCGCTCACCCAATGCGGTCGGAGATCAAGGTCATCGATTTTGGATCCAGTTGCTTTGAGCACGAGAAAGTCTATACTTATATCCAGAGTCGATTCTACCGTTCGCCTGAAGTCATCCTGGGTATGTCTTATGGGATGCCCATCGACATGTGGAGTTTGGGTTGCATCCTCGCCGAGCTTTACACGGGTTACCCTATATTCCCCGGAGAGAATGAACAAGAGCAGCTGGCATGCATTATGGAGATTTTCGGTCCTCCAGAAAAGCATTTGATTGACAAGAGCACGCGGAAAAAGCTGTTCTTCGATTCAATGGGCAAGCCCCGGTTGACAGTGTCATCCAAGGGTCGCCGACGCCGACCGAGCTCCAAGGACCTGCGCCAGGTCCTGAAATGCGATGATGAACCTTTCCTGGACTTTATCTCTCGCTGCCTTCGATGGGATCCGCACCGCCGTCTCACCCCGAGTGAGGCAATGAATCACGAGTTCATTACCGGAATCAAAGCCGCACCTCGTCCTCGCGCTTACATGTCAAACACCAACGCTTCTTCGAAGCGACTCACTACGGGTGGAGTCCGGCCACTGCCGGACCCTCCGGCGAACTTCAAACATGCCTCGCCTGCCAAAACCACCAGCAGCTCTCCGGTGAAGTCGACCCCCAAGCGAATCCCGACCACCAATAGTCTTCAACCTGCCATCGGAAAGCGAATCTCCAACAGTGGAAGTTACAACACGAACTCGGGCCTGCCACGCCGGAACCCTAGTGGTAACATGGCAGCTGCTGCAGCCGCCACGAGCTTGTCGAACAAGTGAACGGAACAACGAACGACCTTTAATTTGCTTACAATTAGGCAAAAAGAAAAAGTGATGAATAGTTGATGTTGTATAAATATGCCTCTATACTATAATAATAATCTTTTTTGCTTTGCTTTGCTTTTTTTTCTTTTCTTCCTTTTTTGCTTTTTTCTTTTCATTCTTTCCTCTCCTCTTTCCTCGAACATCACTTTCTAGCGTCATAGACATGTTGGGATATTCTATTTTTCTTTTTTTTTTTCCCTTAGTTTTTCATTTGTTACTTCCCCTTGGATTCGAGTGGTTCAAAACATTGCAGATGTTCGAATGGTGATGATAAATATTTCCCACCATCAGAAATACCCTTTTCACTTTGTTCTTTCCCTTTTCATGCATATTCTTTATATGAGACTACTTGGCATATGTTTCTGTTATTCTATTCTCGTTTCCCTTTGTTACGTTGACTGATAACTAACATTAATGATGACTTGCGATGCAAACATATGAGAAGTTTTGGCTGTCTTGCGCGGACTGCGTAGAATACTTGAGTTATGTCGGGGTATGATTTAAACCTTTGACTTATATCGTACCGTATTTTATTATCTGAACGTCTTTACTATCATTACTGCCGACCGAATCTTGAAGTAGAAGTAATTTGTCAGAGGATGGTATCATTCCTTTTTCCGGACAACATGAATGAAAATGATAATGATGCAAAATACGTATGTAACGGACATGAACTATTGGAAATACCTCAAAACACCGGATCCAAGAGAGACAAGAAAGACAGAAGCAATGCCACATGGGGGAAAAAAAATCTGAAAGTATGGGAAATACTATCACAAGGGAAAAAAAAAAAAAAAAAAGAAAAAAAGACAAGAGGAAGAATCAGTCGTCGTATGACTGTGGACGTCCATTCAGCACGCCTTCCAACCGACGCGACTGTCGTCGTCTAAATGCTTCGACCGACCAAGACGACAGCTGAAACAGCCATCCACCCGTGACAATCACACCAGAGACAACATTGACTAGACGCACCAACAGGGCCAAAAAGCTGCCGCGCTCTTCATTGACGAACAGCAGGATAGGCTCAATGTTGTACTTGAAATAAATGCCCGGGGCGTTCCACGGGTTCTCGGGCAAGGTGAGCGATTGGCTCGTGGCCGAATATTGGTTGGTGAAGATGGTGTTTTTCGCCTTTTTGAACGCGAGGGCGGGGTTCGAGGTGTACTTTTCAACGACCCCGTTGCCGCGTGAGTAGATGGTCGGGACAATGTTGAGGAAGTATTGGTATTTGTAGTAGTGGGTTTCCGTGAGAGCCACGGTCTTGTCGAGCGGGTTGAGGAGAGATGGGTAATGTGGTCCAAAGGATAGCTCGGTGATCATATGCGAGAAATTGAAGTTTGCGTGCTGTACAGCAGGTCAGATTCCGTGCATTGTGAGCTTAGAATATTCAAGGGCTGGCTGGGTTTGTTTTCTTACGTCGAGATGTTGGCCAACGTCAGCATATCCATGTCCCCGTGCCTGCAACGATCCCAAATCAGGTTTCACATTCTGAATTCGAATAGCTCAAATGATACACTCACCGTGACGTGGAAGTCTCCCTGGACCTTGTTCCCTTCCAAGCTGCCGTAGATGCGACACGAGTTCACGGGGTATCTCGCGCTGAGTCGAGGTGTCTTTGGGAATTTTCTGCGCGAATTCCGGCGCACATGCTGGATGACATGGTGGGCGTGCAAGTCCTCTTCCTGAGCCAGCAGGCGATTGGTTTCCTCGGCATTGAGCGTCTGGTACTCATGCTCGCCCCCGGAGATCTGGTTCAGCTTGTTATTCCACAGCTCCCAATTTGTGTTATCTTTGGTCAGCAGCATGCCGGCCATGATATGATCGCCCGAAGCGTCCTGAACATTGATCCGTAGGTCCGAGCAGGGCATGTGCACAACCATGTCAAGGTTCATCTGCAACTCGCGCGACACGCCCTTTTCCACACTGAAGTGCTGGTTCTCCGTGCCCCGGTACCACTTCAGTAGCTCACCGAGGGAGAGAAATGTGCATATCGTAAAGATCACCACTGTCCATTGTCCGCCGCGGCGTGTCTGGGTCACGTAACTCGGTTTGGTTTTGGCTGGTAGAACAAGGTTTCCAGGTCAGTCTATGTCCTACGAACCTCGCACTAGAATGTGATCTGCATGTGGAAGCAAAGGATCAAAAACATACGAAAGGCGTCAAAGGTCCTCAATCCACCGCTCGGCTTCTCTCCGAACGCATCGTCGTCGAGCGTGTGCGCTGCGTAACCGTTCATTGCGACTGCGATCTAGAAGCAAGCCACTCACTCAATAACCGGTATGACTATGTTGTCATCTAACGAAGAAAGAAAGGAAGAAGAACAGGAAAAGGAACGAACATGTATTCAGTCAAGAACACATCATCTGCACACACACACACACACAGAGAGAAAGAGAAAGAGAGAAGATCAATTGGGAGTTGGGCAAAGGGGAACATGCAGCGCAGACGCAGACGCAGAGGAGCAAGAACACGAAGGCAAGCGGGCGAGGAGTGCGGAGAGGCCAGCTATCCGAATTCCAACGGAGCCAGCCCGATCAGGAAGGCTACTTCATCAGCCCACAGCAAAGAACGATCCATTGCCAATCAATTTATTTTATAGGAAATCAGTCTTTATTCAATGCCATTGCAATACCCGGGAATAAGAATAACTACTATAGTACATCTACTGCCTGCCTACACCTCAAATATCTCGCCCAAAGCCACGCCGGCCCCCTCGGCACCAGCGCGACTGTCGACCAGATCAAGGCGCCAACCTTTCCAGTCTCGGAGTTTTCGTTTGACCTCGCGCGCCCATTCGACTCGTTTGCGCGCTTCTTCCTCTGCTTGTGCGCGCGCAAAGGCTTCCTCATCGAATTCGTCGTTGTCCTCCTCAGCGAGCAATTGCAAGCTGCCTCGAGTTGCTGGAGGGTGTTGCTGGATAGATGACTGTCGGTCCCGATTGTTGACGTTGCTGCCACCAGTGAACGCTGCTAGACCACTCGAGATTACGGTAGCAAGCGACGAATGTTGCTGGTGCTGGCGGTTCTGCATCATGAGGCTTCTGCGTCGTGAGTGATTGGGGGCACCTCCGATCAGATCGACCTCATCGAAAGTGTTCCCGGGGTTAGTAGATGTGTCAAAACCTGCACCCTCTTCATCCTCTTCAAGCACCTTCCGTTTCTCCTTCCAAACCCCCCTCCGTAGATCAAAGATTTCGCCTTCGAGTTCGCGCACCCTGCGTTCCAGTCGTGTGCGCTCTTCATCTTCAAGCTCGTCCAGGCTGTCGTTTCCTTCAACTCCAGCTTCTCGTTTCTTACTTCGATCTTTCTCCTCTCGTAGTCGAAGGTTTTCATTCTCCACGCTGGCGAGTTTCTTCTTCAAAAGTGCTACTTCCTTTTCCAGTTTCTCGTGGTCCTTGAGTCGCGCCTGATGTCGCGATTCGGACTCTTTGTGGAGATTACCAAGAGCCTGTAGCTTTTTATCTAGTGTCTCGGCCTTCTTCTCCGAGGCCGCCTTTGTCTCCTGTAGTTCTTCGATCTCCCGCCGTAGGTTTTTGATCAGGGTCTCCGTGCTTGTTTTATCAACGCCCTCTTTCACTGCCTTTTCGGATGCTCGAGAAAGGGACTGCTTGGTTTCTGCGAGCTCTTGTCGCGTCTTATCGTGAGACGCTTCGCTCTGGGAAAGCTTCTCTTCCAAGGCCGATATCTGACTTTGATAGCCGTTGCTTGATGTCGACTCCGACGAAAGCTGGGCACGTAGGTTTGAGATCTCAAGCTCCATGGCTTCAATTGTAGATGTCTTGGCTTCTAACTCTTGCACAAGCTCTGACTGCGGCGATTCTGAATGACCCGCAGTGTTTGCTCGGTGGGTTTTGGATTGCAGGAGAGAATTCTGCCTTTGTAGAGAAGCGATTTCTGTTCTCTAAAGGCCGTTATCGTCAGAAATGTAAAAACTCCAAAAGATCGAGAAAGATATCGGGAAGAATTAACTACCAGAGACTCTATATCAGCAACCTGTTTCTCTGCCTTGCCCAGGCGATCTTTCAATTCAATCACTTCCACACTCGATTCCCGGAGATCCTCAAGCTCGTTCTCCGACTTTTGTCGCCTTGTATTAGCATCATCGAGATCCTTTTCCAATCGCTTGTTTTCTTTCTCGAGCTCTTCGACGCGAGCAGCTTGTTTCCGGAACACTTCGTGAATCTGTTCGCTATCCGGAGTCAACGGTGGCAGCGGCGGCGGAGACTTTGTGCCGACCGTTGGCGAGACCGCCTTTGATATTGACTGTCGGAACGAAGACGATCTCATCTTCGACTGCATCGACTGTGAGGGCTGTCGCGCGTGGTTCCCACGGATTGGAAGCTCTCTGACAACCTCGCCCTCACCTCCAGCACTGGCTTCCGGCCCAGGCGACGTCGGCGCGTCTGGCATCGGTTCAGTCGGCGACTCGTCTCCTATGTTCGCTTCTTTTTCATCCGCCTTCACATCATCTGCGGGTTCGGTAGGTCCATCATCTTCTGGCTTGTCTTCGGAGGTGCCTTGTTTCGAAGGAGGAGTAGCAGCAGCAGTCGCATCGTCCTCCTTGCCGGCGTCGCTAGCCGCAGCTTTCTTGCCTGTCTTTTTCCCTTTTGCTTTTTGCAATTGAGCGACCTGTCCAGTAAGAAGATGTTAGCATGGAATCAGCGTTCATTCGTTAGACAACAATAACAACAAAACAACAGCGACAAACTCACGCGCTTCCGGGCAGCGGCGAGCTTCTCGGCCTTGGCCTTGTCCTCGTCGTCTGCCATTTTGTTCTGCCGGGCAGCTATCTTCGCTTCTCCAGCTTCTTGCTCTCTTGAGTGAGTCCGACCAGCTCGGGCTCTTTATTGTTTGGATGGTCTCGTTGAGGGAATAGGTTGCAGCTTGTCGCAATTGCGGTCGCGGGGAGGATGACTGGACACTGCGGAAGGGACAGCTTGCGGAGGGCGCACGGGCCATGTCATCCATACATTCAAACATTCCACGATGTTGTGACAGTCTAGATATGGACTTTTGATTCACCTGATGCAAAATATTGATTTGAGTTGCTATTCAATGCCCCTCTTGTTTATAATACGTTCTGTATAATTGACTGTATCAAACGAACATACAATCTCAGCTTATTTCACGTTTCTATCTCTAGTTTCTGTTCAAAATTATCGCATTCCCGAATTGAGTTGCAAACCATTGGTCTCGAATACACTTCACAAAGAAGCAAGGACGGTGTCTGCACCAGAGTTCTGTACAGGAGTTACATGCGTGCATTAGTAATAATTCCAGAAGCAGAGTCTTCATAGTCAAAATAAACCCACCTTGAGAGAGCCTCGCTCAGTCTCCAAGCCGGCATATGTGACTTTGCCGTGGTCAATAACCAGAGCATAGCGCGCGGTACGACCAGAAGCATTGTCAGCCCAATCAATGCTCTTGGAGAATTTGGCGTCGGGATCCGACAGGAACAGCTTCACACATCAATAAGCACATACACAGTCCACACTATACAATGACAATATATTGGTAACTCACAATCGAGTTGTCGGTGATCTTGTTCGCCTTCCCCCATGCGCTCATGACAAAGGCATCATTAAAAGCCAAAACGGCAACAATGTCGACGCCCTTGGACTTGAACTTCTCTAGGTTTTGGATGTAGCCGGGCAAGTGGCTCACCGAGCACGTGGGCGTGAAGGCGCCTTGAGAGGAAGTTAGCTTCAGGATACCATTGCCTCTCACATGAAATAATATGCATAATCTGCATGCTGAAAAGGAGTTAACATGACCAGAACCTCACCTGGGACAGAAAAGAGAACGACTTTCTTGTCGGCCCACTCTTTGGAAGCATTGTAGGCAACGGGAATACCACACGCAGTGATATCACCCTTCTCCTCGGTGTAAGGGATGTAGCTTTAGCTGCATTAATACGTTTCTTGGAAGTCCAGGATTGGTGATGTCTGGAAAACACCGGCCGCGAGCTTAGACAGACTTACGAGAAGACGACGTCGGAGGGGAAGCTGTCACCGGGTTTAAGAACAGGCATTTTGGCAAGTATGATATGTTATATGTATAGTGGTATTTTGCGATCGTAGCAAGGCTCTTCTGGCTCTGTACAGAGGTCGATGATATTGGGAAAACTGGACGAGGTTGCAAAATATCGGAGTAAGGCGGGGGAGAGTGCGGGGAACGGCTCGATCACTGAAGCCGCTCGCCTTTTGCGCTATCACGTCATGCGCACCCCGAAGCCCTAACCAAATCGCTTTTTGATGTAACTTATGCATGCCTTTGATGAGCGCTCAGCAACAACAACGGTTTCAATTTAACTAAAACATTCTACAAAAGTCTAAATCTCTGGTGTAGAGAGAATTTCATCTAATATTTATTGTTGTACCAGCAGCCCCTACAAAGAGAGACCCTCCCTTGCCCTTTCATACACGGCGTCGAGGTCCTCATGCCAGACCCAGTTCATGCGATCCTTCAGCTGCTCTCGTACTAGAGGCAGACATTCATCATAGCTCTTCCCGGCCATCTCGTCAGTCTGCATCTCGTATACTCGGCCAGCCTGACGGGACGTCTCCTGCGCCCGTTGCACGCGCGGGAATCGGACCTGCTGATACAAGCGGGAGTATGTTTCCAAACAGCCCGCTCCGCCACCCTGTTCTAGATAATCGTGGATGACACGACCGAGTATGTAACCGTCTTCAATGGATTGTCCAGCGCCGGCACCTATCGAAAAAAAAGATTAGTTTTGAAAGTCACCAATTCTCGACAGCCTACCTTGGTGAGGCAGCATCTAGTTCTATTAGCTACTTTCCTGTATGTTCAGTGGCATGAAAGGCCTTACCGCGTGAGCAGCATCTCCAAGAAGGACGACTTTGCCTCCAGCAAAGGTCCATTGATGGAGCTCCGGGCGATCATTCAACATCCATTTCGTGGGCTGCGCTGACATATGATCGATAATGCCGCGTACTGTTTCGCTGAAATCGGCGAACTTGTTGGCGAGCTCCTGCCGGTCTCCAGTTGCAGTCCAACTCTCCTTGAAGTCTCCGAGCGTGGATCGGTGCTCGGATACAAAAGCGACTACGTTCAAGAACTTGTTCTGACTGATGGGATACACCAAAAAATGCTTGTCGTTGCCTAGCCAACTCACAGAATACGTCGAAAAGGGCCACAATGCCTTAATGGAATCGAGCGGCACCAGCCCGCGGTAGGCTATACGGCCGCTGTATTGCGGCTGGTCGACAATGTACTGCGAGCGAATGGCCGAATGGATCCCGTCACAGCCAACAACAAAGTCAGCGGTAGAGGTGGTGCCATCGGTAAAGTCGATCTGTACCTCTCCGCTGTTATCCTGTGCAACAACAGACAGACATGTGGTTATTATGAGTTCTCGCATCGAGTCAAGAGGAGAGGGAAGACCTGTTGTACCGAAACGGAGCGGCATTGCTTATTGGTCCACAATTGAGCCGCTCGTCGCTGGTTGATCGCGTTGACGAGAAGATCTAGAAACTCGGCTCGATGAACAGAACACTGTTTCGTCTTACCACTACCACCAGCAGCAGGAACAGTGATAATTTCAGCATCGCTGTCGTATCGACGAAACGAAATCCACACGCCATTTCGATCCCCAGAGATGCTGGTGACTTGGCAACCGAGACCTAGCCTGTCCAGCAACTTGACAGCATTGACACCGATCCCAACGCCTGCCCCGATCTCCTTATATTCAGCGGCCTGCTCGTAAATGTCGATTCTGACACGACTGCCACAGTGGTGATGAAGTGACAGCGCGGCCACCAGACCTCCAATGCCTCCACCGACAATACCTATGCGCAAGGGCGACTTTTCAGCTGGAAGGGCCATTGTGGATGCTGTTGTATCAACCCCAACGGCGGGGTATGGTTGTCGCTGATCTTCCGCGGGCGAGCACAGAGATGTTCAAGGGTATTCGTCGGTCTCTCTATGCTATATGTGGGAGATCCCAATAGAAGAAAACAACGTGCTTCCAGAGGACAGAAGAGAAGCGGGGAACCAATTATTATTGCAGATCATGTTCGACCGTTCCTCCTTCAAAACTAAGTAGGTAACTAAGGTGCCCACCTAGCTCATTAACTCCCCGTATTCCCCGAGACCGTTAGTTGTCGCAAATATAGCGCGCAGACCAAGGTTTCAGGGTTCTGTGCAACCCAAGATCAGGTCGCCTAGCCGGGTAACGCTATAGTATAATTGAACGTATGATCATTATTGGAACAGCCGAAGCCAAACCTCTTTGTTCCGAGCTGCTAGTACCGGGATGCCATGGCTTTTTCCACTCAAGCATTACCGATGCTTTTACTGAGGGTTGCAAGTTGCCACTTGATTGTTTGAAAGACTCGGGAGAAGTGGGAGTAATCTCAAAGGAAGAAAACCCGACTGATCCCAATGATCAGGCAGTGTTGGAGGTCGAATTAGCCGAAAGAGGAATTTCCAATCCATGTTTTTTCTCGGTTCCTTCCTGGAGACAGTAGTGGCCAGTCGCTCCTTCCTAATCTTGATTTCCTAAGACAATCGCCAGATGGCCCCTAAGTCTAACTGCATACGGTTAGCGTGCATTCGTTGAGGCTGTGGGAAGGTTGTGGCCAGATGCGCTAACCCCAGACACGGCTAGCTCCATACCATGCTAGCCAATAGAAGAACAACCACGCGGGCCGTGGGCTCGGCACGAGGACTTTTGTCCCCACGAGGACTAGCGCTGTAATCGATCCGCCGCGCCGTAATATTGCCTGGTCACTTGGTTGGGTCCCCGTCAGCTTGTGCGGAAAGTGTGTGATCCAGGAGAAGAACCACCGCCGGCTCTTCCAGGCAACAGCAAATCACTACTTCTCATCAACTCTCCGCCCAGCGCATTCTAATCTCTCTCGGTCGATGTGGCCAACGCACGGTTGCTGTATCGCGAATACAACATTTCGTGACGAAGCCGGTTCTTATCAGGTTCCTGCTAGGACCATTCGTGCACGCGGATTGGTCAGAGACGTCATGGAACTGGCTTTGATATCACATTGCTAGACGATTCCATTCAGACCCAAAGGAGAAGGAAAAGAAGAAAAAGCAGGAGAAACGAGAAGATACGTCGGGCCCTCTATTGACTGTTGACTGCCCTAGCTGGCCCGTCTGCTATCGACGTCAGATTGTTGACAGCTCTACTATACTTATTCACGGTGAATGCTGTCGGGAAATTTCAAGTCTCTGGCCCAGTGAGCCTCCTTTTTTCGTCGCAGCCGCGAGATAGAAGCCAATGGCGAGACAGCCCTGATTCCTAACGTTGAGCTATTTCGATTCCTGTATTTCCCTTTCTCCCCTACTTGCCAATTCGGGTCTAATCATCAACCCTCCTGTCCCTGCTAAGCGTGATAGTCGGCAGCTTTGCGGACGCATGGGAAACGCCTGAACGGTTTTCTTTACTGTATTGAAACTTTGCATTGTACTGCATGCGCGGTGTTTGCAACGGTCAAGTACATTACTGGTGCTACCTCTACGTTCTCACTCCCCTTTGATCTCGCGCCCCTCCCGGCCAGCCTGTTCATGGAAAACCAACTTGATAACAGGGCGACTTCCCAGGAGGCTCTGCCGAAAACACAAGGAGAGACTCCAAAGGATGCCCCGAAGGTGCCAAAGAAGCGTCGTCGCGTTCCAATCGCGTGCGCAAGCTGCCGCATGCGCAAAACCAAATGTGACCATATTGTCCCGAAGAACGTGCCGGATAGTTTACCTTCAGGCTTGCCAAGCGGCGCTTATGAGTGAGTCGATTGCTTCACTGGGCCAAGCTGTCATCCCGCTAACTTTGCCAAGTTACATTCGCTCCTTGGAATATAAAGTGAAGCAGTACGAGACCCAGCTAAAAGAGCTGAAGCAGGATGCTGCCCAGCTCCCCGTCCGCGATGGCCCCACACCTTTGCCACACTTGAAGTCTCAGGTTTCTTCACCATCAAGAGATACATGGCCGCAGGTTCAGGGCTCGGCGGCCATCACCGCCGCAAGCCCACCGCTGTTTCTGGGGGGCAACGGCGGCGTGATATCTTTTGCTCAGCTCATCCTGAATGCAATGAACCCAGGCGCGTCTGATCGAGTCCAGTCATCGAACCAATTATATCCGTCTCATCGTGATCCGAGCAGAGAAATGCCGGACACCAAACTCTATGACTTGCCCCCTGATGCACGCGAACTCATCCAACGATATTTTGACTTTCACTACGTGCTGACTCCCATCTTCC
This sequence comes from Talaromyces piceae, assembly GCA_001657655.1. Classification (NCBI taxonomy): domain Eukaryota; kingdom Fungi; phylum Ascomycota; class Eurotiomycetes; order Eurotiales; family Trichocomaceae; genus Talaromyces; species Talaromyces piceae. The sequence continues at coordinate 1,137,710 of JNNX01000009.1, forward strand.
ACCTACCGACCATCATCGCTCGGTTCGAAGAGGTTTTCGTGTCGGAGCGGTCCCGACGACACGAGCATGCCACTACGCTAGCCATTATCAACATGATCTGTGCCATTGCCATTGCCCACCGCAGGACCGGAGTGGAGACCTCGACTATCCATACTCGGAAACTATACGATCGCGCCATGGCGCTTCTAGGGCCAACATTGTTTTACGATTGGTCCATAGAGAAAGTCCAGGTCTTGCTGTTGGGTGCGCGCTACCTCCAAAGCTCAGACTACCCAGACGAATGCTGGACCGTTCTTGGGTTGGCTGTTAGGGTTGCCCACGGATTGGACCTTCACTTGCCCCCTCCGGAACAGGCAGACTGCATCACGAAAGAAGTGCGGAAACGCCTCTGGTATGCTTGCTACACGACCGATCAGCTCCTTTGCTCCATTTACGGACGTCCGACGACGACGTCGTCCACCACATTCACGACTCCTCTGCCGGAAGATCTCGACGACAACTGCATCACTCCTTCTCAGCTTCTGTATCCCCCCCTTCCTACAGTGTCAGCAGTAACATTCTCCATTCACAATGCAAAACTCTACAAAATCATGGAGATGGCTACTTCCTTGGTCGATCCACCAATGGAAAAAGTTGTCGAACTAGACGAACTTTTTGAAACGTGGTTCTCCCAAGTCCCGGCAGTATTCAGAATCTACGAAAAAGAAACGATCGAAGATGACCAGAGTTTGATCCTAGCTATGAGGGCCAACATGGTCCGTATCCTTATTCATAGACACTCGGTAGTCATGTCGCTCAGTCTGCTTTCCCGCGGCGAGAGGGTCGTCCGTCCGCTGGACGGAATCCGCGCCAATATGATGCAGAACAGCAGGCGCATCTGTGTGCGGACAGCAGAAGAAACGATTCGACTCGTGGGTCATCGACACGATAGGACGAAGAAGGCGGTTGGTCCCAGCTGGTGGAATCTGTACTACTGTAAGCCGTTCTCCTCTCCTCTCTAACGGACCCCGTCCTCATGCTTGCGTGATGAAACAGTGTTCAATGCTATCCTCATAATCACATCACACGTGGTCGATCCCGAATTCCGGACCGACAAGGAGGCGCTCTCTCACCTGGAGGCTGGAATGCGGATGATTAGGCAAATGAGCGCAAACCACACAGCTGCCCAGCGAGCCCACATCTTCTTGCGGCAATTGCTCGATATCGTCGAGCGCACGCTGCCACCTCAAGACCGACGATCCGCTGAGCTGATGCCGCCCGTAATGAACGGCGGCCACCAAGCCTTGGCAGCTGAGGCCATGCCCAGCATCCCGGGTTTCCAGGACCTACCGCCAAAGGAATTTATGCAGCTCTGGGACGACACAGAGCATCTGACGAGCATGCTTGGGTCGCATTTGGAGTTCTACTCTAGTATGGGTTCGGGAATGTGGTCATGGAGTGTGCCAGACGATCGTACATAGACTCTCTAGTTCATCCGTAGTTGGACACCGGGACTACTAGTGGCCCGTATGTAATCCTGTCCCTTTTTTTTTTATTATTTTTATATTTTTACTATGGGTTTCCATCTTTTCTCTCTCCTCTTTTTTCATTTTTTCTTGTGCCTTGTGAATTCTTCACGCTGTTGGAAATTTACGAGCGGAAGATGCGGTGTAACGCAACAGGAGAGCGGGATCCAAAGGCCGATCTAGATCTGTTGGGTTCTAGCAGCTTGGCGCAGGTAGAGAATACTGTATGTGATTGGCACCAAGCCCGATAACACAGTTTCTATGCACCGGGATTGCAGGACTGCTCGTGTTTGTGGCATGATCCATGAAGAGTCGAGCTGTCAGACTTGCAGTAGCGGGAGTACGTAATCAGTAGTTTCGCAACAGCAAGTCCGCCCAGACCATCATCCAGCTCCCTTTTAAGTCATCTCTGTTCATTCTCATTCTCAATTCTCTTTCTTTTCAGCCGACATGAATACTACTGCAATCTCTGTAACCGATTGAGCGGCTTTGAACCTGAGCTTTGGCTGTTCTTTGGCTTGGGGCCGTACCAAGCAGCTCGGACACAGTTGATGTGCAAAAAGCATCTTCGGGAGGAGCCGTCTGCCGTTTGCTAATCGCCATCCGATCTGCGGAGTAATTAGTTTGTCTGCAACTTGGAGTACGATTAGTACCTTTCCGTGGAAGTGCAAGTGATTATTAACGAGGTTATGGACTGTGAAAAGGCATGTGATGATATAAATGGCCAAGTCAAAGACAATGTGTCTCTGCGCCGAGACCGGAACGGGCTCTTGTTGGCGCCTCAGCCATCGCAGGATCCTCTGGATCCCTTGAATTGGAAGCCGTGGTTGAAGTTTATGGTATTGGCTGAGATTTCTTTGCTTGCATTTCTGTGCCTGTTGAGTGCCGCACTGATTGTAGGTTTTCTTTTCCTCTCGTTCTTGCTTTTGTTTCTCTTTTGGCAAAACTCACCAGTGCTTGAAACCTATATGCTAAACCCACGCTTGCAGACTCCCAGCTTCAAGCCACTGTCGAGCTATCTGCATCGCCCGATGGAGCAGACGGTGTATGTGACTAGCATGTTCCTGCTGTCTGCTGGCTTGTCATCGATATTCTGGAATCCAATTTCCAATGTCTACGGTCGACGGCCGGTATACATCATCACCGTCTTGGCCGGGCTCCTGATGTCAGTAGCCTCGGGAAAGGCGACGTCTTACGGGCCATTGCTTGCCTTTCGCTGTCTAAACGGCTTCTTTGGCGGAGTCCCAGCTGGTCTGGGCAATGCTGTTGTGGCCGATCTGTATTTCACGCACGAGAGGGGTCTGTACATGGGCATCTACACTGTCGTGTTCATCTTGGGCGGTCACATTGCCCCTATTATCGGCGGCTATATTGAGAATGCCATATCCTGGAGATGGTGCTTCTACATCCCTGCCATCATTACCGCGGCTGTCTGGGTACTTTTCATTCTCACCGTACCCGAAACCCTGTACCGCCGGACATCCCACCCGCAGCCACAGGGGTCATGGACACAGAAGATGGCTCTTATAAGACTTGATGGACAAGCACGCCATAAACTGCACCTAATTGACTTTTGCCGCCCCTTTCAGTTGCTAAAGTATCCAAGCGTACTTCTGCCGGGCTTATACTACGCAGTGGCCTTTGCCCATGGCAGCATTCTTTTCATAGTCTCAAGCGCCCATATGTTTGCAGAGGAATACCACTACGACGCCAGACGTACTGGGCTTCTTCTGGGTATTCCCATAACCGTCGGCGGTGTTCTCGGAGAACTAACATCCGGTGCTTTCTCTGACTGGATCAGCGAACGGCGCACGCTTGCTCGAGGAAAAAGGAGCCCAGAGGACCGGCTGCTGGCCATTATCCCCTCGTTTTTCCTCATTCCCTTGGGTATTGTTATTGAGGGGGTATGCTTGCAGCTCCGCACACACTTCATGGGCGTCGCAATGGGCATTGCCACGGCGAGCTTTGGGCTTCAGATAGCGACCACTGTCGTCTACACTTATACATCCGAGGTACCATCTTCTCCCCTTTATCCACATTATCCATGGAAAAGATAAATCAAAAAATAAAAATAAGAAAAAAGAAAGGAAGGGGAAACTAGAGAATCTAACAATGAGAGATGCTAATTGATGATGTTACAACAGTGCTATAAACCGCAATCCCCCGAGATTGGTTCCATCATCAACTTCATGAGACAGATAATCAGTTTCGCTATGAGTTTTTACGCGCTCCCGTTTGCTAGCACGATTGGTGTGCAAAACGCATGGATTGTACTGGCTTTCACCGTTGTGATGTGTTTCCTTCCTTTGGTGCCATTGTATGTTTGGGGTGCCAAGTGGAGGGAGAGGCTTGGGTCCCCTGATTTCAATTCGGATTTATGAGGTGTTTGGTTGTTCATTGATGTCTTGGCTGGGGACTTTGTTATTCTTATGGAGTATAATGAATATAACTGGGTCAATTTTAACTGCTATGCTCTTTTCGTTGTTTTCTTTGTCTGCAGCTTGATGGCCAAGAGAGGTGTCATCCAGATTATGAAAGATCATCTGTTGTAGCATGTATGCTCAGGGCAATTTGAGCAGAACATTTTCTCAATCTAGATAATTCGGTGTATATTTGTCGACTGTTTAGATGTAACCCAATATCATGGTATGAACGAGTCTTAGTTTCGTTGTTTAGATTACTATCCACAAGAAATCATGGTCATTGTTTTCTACTTCAAGATATCAATCAATTTTCCATTGAAAAAACAAATAGGTAACTCCAAAAACTTTAGATGTTCACCCTTCACCAAGTTCCAGAGATCAAGGATAACTTGGGAACTACGATAACGAGGAAGTTGTGAGATTCCTAGTCATTAACGTATACTACCGTGGATGCTTGGCAGACGGGTCGCCATTGCCCTGACCATGTGAATGCGGACTTAGAGTGAGTTCGTATTTATTGTATATTTCACGTATAAGTTGGAGTCGAGTGAGGTCGAAAGCCAGCCCGAAGATTCGCCCATTGATAGCCCACGTGATACTGCTTTCACGTGCGTCTTGGCAGGGCGCTGATGTTACGTGTATGGTAACGGATATACTAGTGTTAGCAGACAGTAACTGTGCCCTCGGCGAGCATTTACGGTATTACCAAAACAATGATCCACCTTCAACTACTCGGGTCCCCGGATAATGGACCAGCCGCGATCATACGACTACTTGCTTCATCAACCTCGAGTCGTTTGCAAGACATCATAGTATCCACATTAACTTAGGCAACCATTTCCCAGGAGTAGTCACCACGGGTGATAAACTTCGCCCCTGTCGGCTACTTATACTGTTGAACCGACATTGTCTGGTATCAATTATCTGACGTATCAACCCAACGCCACAGTATCAGAGAAGTCAAGCACAGCCACTGCATCAATTTGGAAGCGGCTACTGAGATACCCAGCACATTGTTTGACAATAACCTATGCTGTACAATCTGGTCTTGCATCTGCTACTTGACGCATGACACAAGCCCTCTTGATCAATGGCGGCCCGGGCCCGGGTTCGTCTCCTACAGAAGGATCCATGGAGCCAAAGACTTCGTCGTCAGGCGACTCTGGGGATGGCCAAGAGCAGGATTGGTCCCAATGGATGCAATGGGACTGGGATGAGTCGATCTCAAACACCAAACCGAACATCAGCATAGAGTCGCTACACACCAGTCCGAGTTCAAATCTAATGGCCTTGCCAGACATTGATACTGTCGACTTTGCATCTCAATCGCTTCTGTCAAAACAAGACACCAAACCCAACTTGAACCTTCCCATTGCGCAACCTGGCAACCAAGTCACGCCTGCCCTCAACAGAAGCGGAAGCCCAAGTCGCTCTTCCACCAGCCATTTGTTAATCCGCAAAAGGAAAACGTCTAGTGAAGAGAGCAGCCCCGGGAGACCGGAGGACGATTCGCCTACGGAGTCGAAGCCGCAGCCAGCAAAGAAACGCTCACATAATGTTATTGAAAAGCGATATAGAGCCAATCTCAATGAGAAGATTGCAGAGCTCAGAGATAGTGTCCCCAGCTTACGTGCCCTTTCAAGATCGGGCAACACGACATCTCCATCGACTGAAGATGATGTCACGCTAGGGAACAAGCTCAACAAAGCGTCCATTCTATCCAAGGCCACCGAGTATATACGCCACCTGGAGCGAAGGAACCACCGCCTTGAGGAGGAGAACAAGGATCTGAAGGACAGGCTTCGACAGCTTGACAGGGCTATGGCACTGGATCAGAAGACTTCTACGTCTGTGGGATCCGCTTCGTCGCCGGACAGTTATTCGGGGACAGTTGATAGCTATGGGTCCCCTCCTAGTGTCTTTTCACACGTTGAAGAGCCGTCATCCCGGAAGCAATCCGAGCCCAGCGGTCCTCCAGAAGGGTTGATCCCAGTACCAAATTATATAAAACAAATGCGAGCCAACGCACCCACGACAGGTATATTTGCCGAGTCTTACATCAAGGATGAACCCAAACTTGGCCCGCAGACTGAAGGTTCACGAAGGGGCATGAATACTTCAGCCAAGTTCATGTTGGGTACTATTGCAAGCCTGATGGTAGTTCAAAACTTGTCCACACAAAAGGAAAGCGAATCAGATGAGAGGGGATTATTCGCCGTTCCTATTGCCGCTTTCAACGAAGTCGTCCTTCCGTATTGCAAATATGCTCATACCAAAGTTATCGTATGGAGTGGGGATGTGGGCTTGTGGAACTCATGGCACGTGAAAGCTGTATTGAACCTGTCTCTTACAGTTTTCCTTGTTGTAGGCAGCGCTTTCATTGTGTTCCTCTACCTCTTCACTTCCCAGCCACAATCGGATAGTGATCAGCGAAAAGTTATCTCCGCAGCTGGAGTCAGGATGACCCCGGCTGAGTTCCGAAGACAGGCATGGTTAACGAGCATGCAACGAGTTGGGGTGCCACGTCACCGATTCTTTCTTGAGTGGTTTGCGGTTACCTGTCGGTGGGTTGAATACACGCTCGGCTGCCTACTTGGTTGGAAGTTGTATTCCTGGATCACCGGTATCACCGAGGAAGACGAGAAAGGCCGTGTCAAGACCTGGGATATTGCAATCGATGCCCAGCTGGCAGGCGGGGACCCCGAGATCAGCAAGTCGCGTCTGGTGCTTACCATTTTTGCTTCCGGGACTTTGCCACGTAGTCCTGCGAGAATGATGCTGAAAGCCCTTCACTGCCGTATCCTGCTTTGGCGGGTCAGCTTGTCGGATTCATTGGTTTCTAGGATCGCGAACAACGTTGGTCGCGCCTTGGCCACCTATCAATGGGGTCTAGCGAGAGATATGAACCGGTCTCTTCCAAAAGATCACCCTGACGCGTTACCAAGGCATTTGGCGGTTCTTCTACAGAATGACTGTAACGATGTCTTGCTTGATCCCATAGTCCAGCGGGCTGTCAATCTCACATGGAGCCGGCCTACTCAGGATGGCCTTAACGAAGACGAGGCCTTGCTGGACGTGGTAGTGGATGATCCAGCAGTACAGACTACGATGGACAGCATTGCGGCGTGGTGGTCCAGCCACGTGCTACAAGACACACTACTTCGTTTTCTGAACTACGGTGCAGATGGCTGTCCAGAACTGAAAAGGCGGATCGACCTTGCATCAAAAGCTGCCCCGCGTTTGTCCGTTGCCCATGCTAGAGCTCTGGCTGTGAGAGCAGTGCTTTTCGAAAAAAATCGCCTGCGTGACGTCAACGTTGTTCTTGCCTCCCTACCATCGAAAAAGAACCGCAACTCTCAGGCCAGCAACTTTTTAGACTCCTCCATACCGACAGCTGCACGTGCAGAAATAGCCATTGCTGTCCGTTGTGCGATGATTGCCGCCACAATCAAAGCCCGAACTACGGATGACCCTTCTTTCCCATCTCATTTGACGATACGAAAAGCGATATCATGGCTCAACGGACTGCCCCTAGATCCTATCGAACTGACCTTAATCGGGTTCGTCGCTGTATATCACTTACTGCACTTAGTTACGACTTATGACGATATCCTATCATCCTCATCCTCCACCTCTCTTGCCTCAATGGCTACCGCTTCAGATGGTTCCATATCCTCGGCGAAATCAGCCCCTGTAGCTGATCCCTCTTCTTCCAAGCCGATAACCCACAAACGCGTTCTCTCGAATAGCAGCTCTGGCCCAACGCCTGAATACAGCCGCATCGCCGGCGATCTAATGTACTGGGCGCGCAACGCATATAACCCGGCATTTTACGGCTTAACGTCGAGGACAATAGACAATATTGAGACAAAATGCATCTCCATCTGCCAGGAAATCGGCATTGATCTGTGCACAAAGCAAAATCCCCAATCGATAAAGTCCGGACTGCACAAACTCATCAAGAAGGAACGAAAGCACGAACGAAAGAGCTTTTCACTCCATGAGGCAGAAAATCGGCGGGAAAGTGTCAACAGTTACGATACCGGGTATGTTAGCGATCTGATCAATGACGATGTGACGAGAGACGAACGGATTATTACTTTATAAGCAACGGATGGGTGTATGTGATGGTCACGATATCGAATCGGAGTCTGGAAAGGGGAAAAGGATAACGGGCTCGTACTGGCGTTTTTTTTTTTTTTTTTGGCATCGAACATCTAGCTAATAGACTATAGCAATCAGCTTATTCGTTATTCTTAGTTTTGCCAGGATTCTTGTGAATCAGGTTTTTGGATCTATTAATCAATAGTATCCTCGTGAGGAAACTTTAAACAACCATGGGTCCAACTATGATCTTAACTAAACGTACTATATAGGTATCAAAATAGCATGAAGAAACTATGTTCATCAGTTTCGTCCCTTCCATCCCATTACTCAACATCCATAAATTATTCCCTGAAACCGGCGTATCACAGCAAATTTGAATGGAAAGGAAAAAAACAGAAAAAGAAAAAGAAAAAGAAATTCACCATGAAAAACTCTCCTCAAAAAAATCCACCGCTTTCCGTCCCTGAACATCCCTGACAGCCTTTCGTACCTCATCATTCATGCCACCAGGTCCACAGACACTAACGGCCATAGCACCCACCTGGTGCATCATTTCGCGCTCGAGCAGCTGGCGAAACAGCGGTTTTCCGAGACTGATATTGATGTCCGCGGCGGCGGTGTTGCAAAGTTGAGTCCAGTTTTGGTTTCGGGTGGACTTTGTAGGGGTGAAGTGTCTGTAATGACTGTTCTTTCTACTGTTACTGTTATTGCTGTTGCTATTGGTGTCATTGTTTCTGTTGTCCCTGTAGTCGGTATGGCGATGGTTGTAAACCTGGTTTTTCATGCTGGCTGGGTTGCTATAATTGTAAACCGAGAGAAGTGAAGACGGGTACTTGGGCATCTCGTCCCCAGGCGAGGAGGGATTTGAGCAACGGAAAGACGAGGACAGTGACGAGACCGAGTTATGAGAGGGAAGCGAAGCGTCCTCGGTGTAGATGGAGGCGTCGATGGGGTCAAACTCGGCGGCATTTTCTACATCTTCTCCGCCCAAAAGGGATGAGCAGTCACTCGGCCTCGACAAGGATGTAGACCGCAGCGGTAATGCTGGTTCGGTCATAGTAGAGTTAGTCTCGCTATCGCTGTAGTAGCTCGTAAGGTGGACATGAATCGATAATGATAGTGTCTGCTGAAAGCTGGCGTCGTCGTCAGCATGCAACAGAGTGCATGAGTTTGTAGCGTCTTTGCTTGAAAATGTGACCGCGCCTTGGAGAGCTCGATGGTTCAAAATGTGAACCATCCAGGGTTGGATCCACTGCAGGTGGTCTGGAGGTTTCATTAGTCAGTCTTGATATCGGTGTTGGTAGAGCGAACAAGGGAAATCGAACATACCAATACTACGAACAACCCACAGCAGTGTGATTCGGCGTGTGGCAACAGACCTGTTCACAAACCCGTCGACGAGCTGAGAGAGATACGACATTGGATTCGTGATACCAATGCCGCCGGCTATCATCAGGGTTGTGCCGTATGAGTCATATGAGTGTAGTCCTCCTGTTTTGGTGAGTAGCCATTTCCACAGCCACATGAAGAGAAGGCATAGGATCATACCATACGGGCCCTCAGTCAGAGCCATAACGTCAAGCTGCCGCCCACTTGCAATCGACCGCATTATCTTTTTTGTGAAGCCATTTCTTTTCCGAATGAGGAAAGAAACTGTCGCCCCATCTGACTTGGTAGGAGGGCTCTCAGCAAGACCGCTACTATTCTTCTCTGAGTGATACCCTTCAGGCCGATTGACTGAGGTCCACGCAGCCGAAAAGGGGTGAGAAGTCCACAAACCCAAGGCTGGTATGTAGAGGAACAAGTATTGTCCAGCCTTGAACTTTCCGAAACGCACAACAGATACATCTACACGGGCGACATCGCCTGGAAGAAGCTGGATGCTGGCTTTGGTTAGTCGGCTGCCGCAGTTGTTGTGAATCACTCGGATGAGTCGATATATTCTCTGAGTGCGAGTTAGCAGTATGTAGCCTAGCTTGTTCAAGGTGGTCTGCTCACGTCCATTCCCCAAGCTACTAACGCTGCGAGGAAGATCCATTTGTGCACGAAGTTCTGCAGATGATGCCATAGCCCCACAAACGAGACAATAACCAAGACAATGTGAGAATGAAGGAAGAACTCATAGAAGGCGTGTCTGAGAGGGGGCAGCGAATGGAAGAAAATAATCGCAAATGCAACGGATGCCTATGAAACATTAGCCAAGGCACCCAAGAGAAGTGCAGGAAGATCAAAAGCTAGTACCATGAATCCAAAGACAAAAAATGACACATGAAACAATTTTTGCGGCACTCCTTCCCATCCTTCTATAGAAAAATTAACTATCTTCCTCGTGGGATATATCTCGACAGAGCACTTACTTTTCAGTGCAACACGAACAATCACAGCCAAAGAATGAGCCACCGCGTCCGTAATAACAATTCTTCCAAGCCACCGATGCACGAGATTGAAGGTGTCGAACTGAATTCGCAGGAGAGAGATCAACGGATTGTTGCGCCCAGCAGTAACCACCAGCGGAACCAGATTGACCACGGCCAAGGTCCCCGTCGTTTTGATCAAAGCAGGCAGAGTCACAGCAAGTCCTTGAGACCATTTTACTGTAGCCACACAGAAGATGGCATTCAGAGCAACGTAACTAAGGATGAAGCTTGTTTCGAGGCGGGTCGGTATTGTTCCCATATGGATGCGTCCTTTGCAAATACGAAATTCGCGGCAGTGTCGTTTCTCAAACAAAGGTGCATAGATTAAGTGTCTGTTTATTTTTGCTCCAATATAGCTTGGTTGACTGAGCGGGCTTTGGCACGGATAGTGCAAGGCAAGGTGCAATCGCTGCCTGTTTAGTAGATCGGACCAAAGCCGATAGAAGAGCAACACAAGGACGAGACAAGCCAGAGCCATTATTGGTACATAGACGAGGACAGCATATATTGTACTCTCTGGAGCCCTGGCATCTCTGGAGTCCCCATGCTGGGCCATGGCTTCAAAGTTGTGTTGTCTTCCTTCGTAAGGTCTGTCTCATGGGCAGAGACGAACTCTATCAAGGGTTTCTGGCCGATAATTCAGAGGTGAAAAGATCCCTTCGGGCTCTGTATTTTTCTTCTGATGCAAATAATTCGATCAGGCCCGACCATGTCTAAGGCGATTTGAATCAAGACATGGAAGATTTTTCTTTGATACAACAAGTGTCTGACAGCTCCGCCCCCTCCTCATCGACAACGCATGACTGAGTGACGTAGGAAGCATTTCAGAGAAGGATTGTCCTAAAATGGATCTCAAAAAGACATATGCGCATACATGTACAGAGTATAGACAATGGCAAGAATGCAGAAACAGCGCCAAATTCTTGGTTGTGGTCCGGTCAACGGGCTTGCCAGGAATGTTACGTTGGGTTGTCATGCGGACGGATGACACCAGAACTACCTAATTTGACACTTAACGGCTGTTCTAGATTATCATCACAAAGTTTTGAAAAATAAATTATTCATTGAATTATTTACTAGAGTTTGTAAAATTTCTTTTTTTCAAAGCTCTTTTCTATATTTTGCTATAAAGCCTGGTTTCACGGCGCTGAAAGTATACTAGGACTGTACATAGATCGTTATTTTGACAGCATATACATGTTATATTGTAAAGGAAATGAATCTACCGATGGCTAGGACTCGCCTGTTGTAGATTCCACGCAAAATCAGATGTTGATGCATGGAACTCTTGCTCAACCCCATTCTTATGGCCCTCGTCTTGCGCCTCTAGATGCGGGGGCTCATATGATGTCGCGGGGGCGGGCACAGTCGCATTCGCGGTTGTCTGCTGTGCTGCCCTTCGAGCTTGCCAGCGTGTAACATATTTGAATCGATCCCACTTGAAGCGCGCATACATAGCAAGTAATGCTGCCAGGATGCCTATAGCTAGGTAGACACCTCCAAAAGCTCCTCCTCGAAGCTGGCAGAATGGGAAATAGCTTTGACTAGAGAGAGCACCGGCTGTAACGCCGCCGGCTCGTGCCATGACGCTCAGAGCAAGAAGTAACAAATCCATCTTTGGACTCCGGAAAATCAAGCTCCATGGAAGAGCGAGGTAGATATAGAGGATCAGCGGCGCGGCCCAAGTGTCTCCGTGGCGTAATGGAGAGACATAATAAAGCACGAGTGTAAACGTTACGCATGTTAGGGCTATGGCGAGGAAGCCGACAGAGAAGAGGACCCATGGATTTCGGATGCGGAGCAAAGAGGCAGCCAGCATGCAAAACCCTATTATAGCGACTGGCAAGGTGGGATACACCCACAGAGAAGCGTTCCAGCCAGAGAGATTCGGATTGTCATACTTATCTGTGGGGAGGTTGCAGGCTTTGTATATTGTCATGCAGGTCGCGGCAACTGTCAACGAGTCCACAACAAGAGCCCGGGTGAACTGCATTCTGGTCATCGGAAGCCGTCGCTGTTCAGGGTCTGGATGGAAGCCGTGATAGTAGATCTTGGCCAACTCATGGGGTTCGGTGTGGTGGTAGTAGGCATAAACAGCCGCGACGCTGGGCAAGCTGACTCGCAGGCACTGCCATGAGATGGCATTCACGTAGGCGCCAATTCCGAATTTCCAGATATTTGGTATATCTGCCAACCACCAAGTCACGTTGACGGAGATGAAAGTGACGACCAGCGAAGCCCAATCTAAGGCAGTCGCATTGCACTTTTCATTATCAGGGGTATAATCAAACATTTTGTTTTCGGCGATGGGTGTCGTCTTCGGGTGCCAGACGGAACCATGGCAGTTGAATAGAAGCAAACAAGTCTCTGGTCCCTCTGAGTTTCAACAAGGAGTGTTATTCTTGTATACTTACCCCAAGTGCAGTGCCTTCTCGTCCGGCCCTCCTGTTCGTATCGCCAAGGGACAGTATTGTTCGGAGTGCGGCTGAATACGAGATACTAGTACCGCAATGGCCCGTGCTTTCGCAAAACCTCGTACCGGGCTGAGTGGTGGACTCTGTGGATAGTGAAGCTTTTTCTGCAGAGCATGAGCAGTACATTTTCAGCCAGTGTGTGCACTAGGCAGTAACGTAATCGGTAACCGAGCTGGCCACGTAACCGAGCTGGCCACTTCCGCCCGAGAACGCGTCAAATATCCAATTCTCTATATTCAACGCGTCAATATGCCACCAATTCACAATAAAAATCAATCAAATTCTCGGGAACGAGAGGGAAATCGCTTATTAAATGGATATTGGATCTAAATAAGCGTGGATTACCGCCGCGACCATCTATGGTACGAGAAATGGCTAATCATCTGCTTTCTCAATATGGAAATCAACAAGTTGGAGAGAAATGGGTATATAATCTAGTACGACGTCGATCAGAGCTCAAATCGCAATTTTCACAGAGATATAACTATGAGCGTGCTAAATATGAAGATATAAAGATTATCCAAGACCATTTTGACCGTGTACAAGAGGCTATATTGAAGTATGGAATCCTACCTGAGGATATCTATAACTTTGATGAGACTGGCTTTGCTATGGGTCTCTGTGTAACTGCAAAGGTTATAACTGGAAGTGATCGATATGGCCGTCCAAATCTACTACAACCTGGCAATCAAGAATGGGTAACTGCAATCGAGGCAGTCAACTCTATTGGATGGGCTTTGCCCTTATACATGATCTTCAAAGCAACCAAATATCTTCAATATAGCTGGTTTGAAACACTCCCAGCTGATTGGAAGATCAATATTAGCGATAATGGATGGATAACCGATAAGATTGGCATGGATTGGCTTATTAATCACTTCATTCCTTATACAAATGGCCGTGTAATGGGAAGATATCGAATGCTTATTCTTGATGGCCATGGAAGCCATTTAACTGCTGAATTTGACCATATATACACTGAGAATCATATTATCCCAATCTGCATACCTCCACATTCCTCTCATCTCTTGCAGCCTCTCGATGTCGGTTGTTTTGCTATTTTAAAACGACAATATGGACAGCTTGTTGAGCAATGGATGAGGCTTGGATTCAATCATATTGATAAAATCGACTTTCTTACTGCATTCCCAGAGGCCCGTGCGATAGCATATAAGCCTGATACTATTCAGAATGGCTTTGCAGCAACTGGATTAGTGCCATTTAATCCAGATCGAGTATATCAACAACTTTCTATTCAAATAAGGACTCTAATATCCCCTCCTAGTCGATCAAGCAATACTCAATCATCCTGCTTATAAATACCTCAAAATCCACGCCAATTTAAGCGACAGATAACTACAATTAAAAAACGAATAAGCCAGCGTACAAGAAGTCCATCTAAGGTTATTGATGAAGCAATTTTACGGGTATCAAAAGCCTATGAGATGAATATTAATGAGCTTTTAATTGCACGGAAGGAAATTCATGATTTACGAGCTGCAAATGAGAAAGAGAAGCAAAAGCGTCGCAGATCTAGGGCTCAGATAACTCATAAGCAAGGGATTACTAGAGAGGAAGCTCAAGCTCTTATACAAACCCCAATTGAGGCATCTCAGGTGGTTACTATTCCCCCGGCTGAGCCTGAGCTTCCGGCCTCTCAAGTACGTGTACGCCGCCAATTTCGGTGTAGTAACTGTAATATTCTCGGGCATAGATTGCCTCAATGTCCTAATCGTACTAGTAATTAATTTTTTGTATATAATTATTATTTAGGGTTGCAAATTGGACTTTGAAATCAATATAGATCGCATTTTTCGGCGGAAGTGGCCAGCTCGGTTACGTGGCCAGCTCGGTTACCGATTACGTTACTGTACTCTGTGCTTACTAACTGCATCTTGTTTGAAGAGGACAAAGAGTGGTCCTTGTATGGCAGCGGAAAGTTGCTATACAACAGTTGGTGCACCCGTATGTCGATCGTTAAAATTAAGCTTGATTATCCACCTTCACGGAGTCAGTTATCGTTAGCGAACTCGATGTCGTAGGAGCACGGAGAACATCTGCGTGAAGATACGTGTACGTGGATACTAGGATTTTCTTTTGACAGAGTGACCCGAATAAAGTGCTTACGAACAACAGCAACGCTACGTGTCACGGTATCACCGCTGCATTGCTCGATATGCCCTTGACAAGCAGAGCAATTGCAATGACCATGCCAGTAGCAATAGTTTGCAAACATAATAAACCATGCATGTCGTTTGCAGTCCGAGTTTAACGTCTGCTGGTTAACATAAAAACACGGGCCCCTAGTCGGACTCCGAAGGATTTCAAACAAATAACCCGAGACGGTTCAACATCACGAAGGAGATAACTCGGTGAATGCAGATTGGACATATGTCGAATGATGTAGGGTCTCTGAGTAATATACCGTCTTGTTGCAGGAATCTTGCATTCTTTGTCGGTGTTCGTCCGTATGTAAGTAACAGTTGGGGAAGGGCACGGCTGGGCCTTCCGACTCAATTGGCAATGATCCGATGTTCTATTCGAAGAGTGGAAGTCGCAATCGCACAAGGCGATGTTTCTTGCTTTTTGTGTTCAAAAATGATATTCAGGTCTGTCGATAGCTAAGGACACATGCTATGTGACTTTGCGAATAACGTATCAGCAGAAATTAGTTGCGGATCTATGTATCGGACAATAACAATCAGCTATCGGCGCGTGTAACTTTGACGGATAACGGAGGGGCAGCCGCAACAAGATAACTAAGCACTACGTTGGTCAGCATGCCCAGACCTCGACCAGCTCGGTCTTGATTTTGTTTCTGTTCCTTTTGTTTTCAAAGGTGCCTTTTCTTTTCTTTGCCTTCCTTTTTCTACGACACGAAGTATTCCTCATCGAGCAGGCATCGCAATGGGGAGAACGATACGTATTCTGGGGCTGCATGGCTTCGGGACAAGCGCTTCCATTTTCGAGTCACAGACAGGCAAGTTGTCAACCAAACAAGGATCGCATACATGTTGTTCTAACTTGACGGCTCCAGCGACCTTTCGCAAGTATCTCCAACCGCAAACCGACGAAGACGACCGATTCGAATTTCACTTTGCCAACGCGCCCTTTCCCTCTGGCCCGGCCGCGGGCGTCAGCCTCTTCTACAAGCCGCCCTACTACTGTTTTTGGCGCCAGGATGCCACGCTCGACGATGTCGCTATGGCGCGCTCCTGGCTGTATGACTATGTCCAGCGCAACGGTCCGTTTGACGGCGTCATTATGTTCTCACAGGGGTGTGTACTTGGGTCGAGCACGTTGCTGCATCACTACAAAGACACGCCATCGGACCCGCCTCCGTTCAAGTTCGCCATCTTCGTATGCGGTGGCCCTTCTCTGCACGATTTAGATCAGAGACTCGGCTTCACCATCCCCGAAGAAGTGTGGAATCTCGACCAGGCGTCGCGACAAGCGCTCTCCCAGCGCGCCGATACCGAAGCCATCCTGAAGCATGGCTCCGAGCGATGGCAGAACGACCTGCACGAATTAACCGACCTGTCACCGCAGGAGCTGGCCGAGATGGTGAGCGGCCCTTACCAAATCAACATCCCGACGGTGCACATTGTTGGCGCAAAAGACCCGCGCAAATTTGCCGGATATCAGCTACACGCCCTAAGCCACTCAGGCGTTAGGAAGCTTTACGAGCACCCCGGTGGACATGACATTCCGCGAGATGGAACGACTAGCACCGCGATTGCCAACCTGGTGCGATGGGTTTCGTCGCCGATTACTGCGGCCAAACTGGAGGAGAGTAACTAGCGTTCCAATGGAGTGTCCGGATCAATAGAAACCTTGAAGGCAAGAACAATGACATGTAACGATTGATTTAGACGATATCTCATCAACAATTGCCGTACGGCCTGATTAAACAATTCACGTTCTCCCTTGGAAAATAATATATAGACCCAAAATGAAAGTTGAAGTGTAGATAGAGTTTGGGCACCTGAAGAGCTCCCAGAGGTTGTCACAGGGCAAGAGCGGCCGTCCAGCCAATCACAGGCTCCCCCGCACCTGCTACCGAAAAATTGCTTCACATTCCGCATCCAACACTTCTTCACAACACCAGCAACACGACACACAGTCAGACTCTTTTTCCATGTCCGAGCCAACAGCAATCTTATCGCCACTGAGTCGGTCAGACGGCTCTGCCGTCTACAACTGCCCTGCTACTGGAGTTGAGATCTTGGGCTCCGTCACTGGTCCTGTCGAGCTGCCTGGCCGCCGCGATGCGCAGAAACCAGAAGACGCGACATTGGAGGTGCTGGTGAAACCCGGTACCGCACAGAGTGCTATCGGGGAGCGATACGCCGAGGGGATTATTAGGGAATTACTCAGTCGAGTCGTTCTGGGCCGGGAAAAGGGATTTCCAAGGCGCGGTGTAGTCATCACGCTTCTGATACTGGGAGGCTCGGGGGGCTCCAACATTGGCCGGGGAGCATCGGTGAGCTCCTTTCATGTTGACAGTATAGGTGGCATTATTCTTGCTAATGATCGTATCTATTCCTTAGTACATCCCTATCCTCCCAGCACTGCTTCATACCGCCCTCCTATCACTTCTCTCTGCTGCCGTTCCGATGTCCATGACCTTTACCTCGGTTGCTTTTGCAGTGACAAACGAAAACAGACTCATCCGCAGCCCGTCTTCTGAAGCCTGCAAAACCGCGAAGTCACTACATGCCCTAGCGTTCAGTTCCAAGGGTCACCTGCTCCTGAACGAAAGCCAAGGCAGCTTCGACTTTGCTACATGGGAGCAAGTTTACGAGAGCGCTTTTACGACCTGCAGCGGGATTAAGGCTGTGGGCGACGACGGCGATGTTGCAATGGACGGGAAACACAATCTGGAGGGCGTCATTAGAGAGGCCGTCGAGGACAAAATCTACAAAGAGTACTCGTGGACGATCGATGCTGCCTGAAAGTCTTTGGTTCAGAAGACACAATGGCGAAGCTTCTTGCGACACCATTGAACATCAGTACCTTGTGTCAGCCTTCATGGCTAGCTCGGTCACATCCAGCCTCCATGCGGCAGGACAACGTTATTGTCACCGGATGCGTACACAGGGCTAGGGTTATACGAGATTCCTGCGGGGCGCCTAACGTTTGAGTGGTGCTTCAGATACATAACCACCACTTCCAACGATCACAACATGCGCCTAGCGGGTTAGCTGGGGGGTTTTAATCCCCTGCTCCAAAGGCTCCTGGCTGATTCATCGTTGTGGTTGACTGTCTGAGGAAGCGCGATTACTAATAACTGGGGAGTTTCAAACTGCCTATGACAACCGGTCAGACATGTGGAGCTGATAGCCCCGGTCCAATTTCCATAGATTATGTACTCTCTAGTAGCTATAGCCCAGTAGGTAACCAGAACCAACCAATCCGACAGACGTCGATCTTTGTATTACTATCTACAACCTGTAATTGCAGTATCGCACGGGAAAAGAGAGTATATCAGGCGGCGACGCTACATGCGAAACCAGGGCGCGTATCAGCCACAGGCACTGGTATGCTGCAGAGATCCTTCTCATTGTATATGACGATCCACCGCAGCCGACGGTTCAAATATGCGTCATATCCCCATGGTCGACGGCGGGGATCGCTGACTGATGCCGCCCACCTTGCTTGTTGACGATCATTAACGAGACAACAGCCGCTCTTGCTCATTTTACATCCAACCGACCACTTTCTTCCATCGAACATCAAATAGAAGTTGCGAGAAGATCAAACTGGATTCTGGCATCAAGATAGTGCCCGGCTTTCTGTTATCACCGATCTATTATCTCCTTTCCCGTCTTCTTATTGGCAGGTGTGGGCAGCGGCACCTCTTTTTCCCCGGAGATTCTCCCACCCCGCCAATCGCGGCGACATCGAGTCGATATCCGGGACTTCCGACTACGGGTTCCTGGATTCTTTGGTATCCGACCATAACGCAATCGAAGCGACGATAAACTGATCAAGCTGGTCCTGCTCTTCTGCAGTACAAGTATAGCGCCCATCGTTTGTGGTATTCATCACTTCCCGGCCCGGGGTGCTGATGTCCGGCTGGAGAAATCGATAGGCTTCGATAGGCGTCGATGACTGATCAACCACCGGCACTTATTTCTGACAAATGCCCACTGCAACCAGCCTTTATTACTCTGTACTAGATTCTGCAGCAATAAGAATTATACGTCAATCATAGTCAGAGCTAGTGGTCGCCTAGCTTCGCGTTGTGTCGAGCTATACCAGCCACATCGGGTTTCCGATTGGCGTTGACTGCAACGCACAGAGTTGTCTCGCAGACTCTGCAACGTGCAGTAGGTGCACCCCCGTTCATTGTTAGCTGCGTGAACCTGCAAGGCTAGTCACGCAAACGGGAGGGAGTGCTTTCTGTTGGCGGGCTAGACGTATCCTTTTTTTAGATAAATTTCCCTGTTTCTTTGGCGTTGGGTCGTGTCACCTCCGAATGGATGCGGGCCGGGGCGACTCGTCCGCCAACGCCGATACTATAAGGACTGCGATATCCGCGCCAACCCTCTCGCCTGAAGCTCTCCTCCATCCTTCCAATACCATTTTGTCTCCGCCAATTCCTGCTCCGTCCTCGGATTCTGCTGGTGGCAAGCGGCCGCTGCCAGCTGTCCTGCAATCACAGGACGCAGGTGAGACGACAGCGACGGCCGCTTCTTTTTTGGCCTCGCGCGGCCCCTCGTCTGTGTCGTCTGTGTCGTCTGTGTCGGCCGTGTCGGCCGGGTCATTCGTCGGAGACTTGCTACTCCGGGATTATGCTCGGACTGTCGACCCTTCGTCTACCAACCACAACATTCATGTGAGAGACTCGCCTGGTGCGGAGGTTCGGCCCATGGATAGCGTCCTTCAACAGCTGAGCGACGGCCAGCAGGCGCAGCAGCAGCATACATCACGATCTCCTGCTGCTGATGAGTCGACATCACAATCCGCGACGCCTTTCTTGTCATTATGTGGGCCCACGTCCTTTTTCAAACACCGGAAAAGCACGTTTTCTGCGGATTCAGTACCGCATCAGACCATCATGAAGGCCTTGGCGTCGAGGCCGCTGTCGGATTCCAACTCTAGTCATACGCCGCCTGGGTCTTTGGCTTCTTTAAACGGAGTCCTGAAACGATCCAACTCATCTTCTAATCACCATTCCACTACCGGAGATTCAGCGGAGGGCCGGCGGAGAGAGCGGTCAAATAGCAGCGCCTGCTCGCAGAAGTTGTCAGCAGCCTTATCCAATCTGCAGTGCAATGGCTCTGCCGCCAAGTCACCATCGGTGGCTCGTCTCGCGTTGCAGTCACCCTGTTTTTTCCACCAGCGCTTCGATGACGCTGTCAACATTCAAAAAGTGCTCGAAGAGATAGCCGACGATGAATGGCTGTCGCACTCTCGTTTGGTACAGACGGCCACGGGTGTCAGAGAAGTTTCCAAGCAGCTTCAACGGCGGCCGATCAAGCGGGCCGTGAAGAATGTGATGATAGTCACCAAGGCCCGGGATAACCGCTTGGTCCTACTCACCCGCGAACTCGCCGAATGGTTGCTGAGCTCGCCCCGGTACGGCCGGGACGTGGGCGTTACCGTTTACGTGGACTCCAAGTTGCGAAACTCAAAGCGGTTCAATGCTGCAGGAATTGTGGCTCAGGACAGTCGCTTTCAGGATATGTTGAAATACTGGACGCCAGACTTGTGCTGGACGTCTCCTGAAAAGTTTGATCTGGTTCTGACATTGGGTGGTGACGGAACGGTCTTGTTCACATCCTGGCTGTTCCAACGCATTGTGCCGCCAATCCTCTCGTTCTCCCTGGGCAGCCTTGGCTTTCTCACGAATTTCGAGTTTGAAAAGTACAAGGAGCATCTCAACCATGTTATGGGAGACGGGGGGATGCGCGTGAATTTGCGCATGAGGTTTACTTGTACGGTCTATCGGGCAGACCGAAGCAAAGGAGCTGCCCCCGGAGACATGGTCGAGGGAGAGCAATTCGAAGTGCTTAATGAGCTAGTGATAGACCGGGGACCGTCACCATACGTGTCGAACTTGGAGCTATATGGGGACAATGAGCTTTTGACCGTCATCCAGGCGGACGGTTGCATTTTCTCGACCCCAACAGGTATGCAAGCGCTGTTTACAGCCTCATAATGAACTCAGGCCCACTAATTCACATTTCTAGGCTCCACGGCATATTCGCTCTCTGCCGGCGGCTCACTGATCCATCCCTCTATTCCGGGCATCCTGTTGACTCCGATCTGCCCACACACGCTCTCCTTCCGGCCCATGGTCTTGTCAGACACAATGCTCCTCCGCATCGCGGTGCCGGAGCTCTCACGGTCAACAGCATACTGCTCGTTCGACGGCAAGGGCCGCGTCGAGCTTCGACAAGGCGACTACGTCACCGTCGAGGCCAGCCAGTACCCGTTCCCAACCGTCGTCTCCGGCGGCGCGGAATGGTTTGACAGTGTGCGTCGCGCACTGCGGTGGAATGTGCGCGGTGCTGTGCAAAAGGGCTGGAGTGCCGGGGATGATGGCAACGAGTACGAGACTGGTGGCGGTGCCGCGAATGAGGACACCGAATTCGACATCGATTTTGATACTGTTGTGGCTGGCACGGATAGCGGGATTGGCCAAAGCGAGGATGGCGACGCATACGGTCCGGGTACTGGCAGTCCGATGCGCCGGCAGATGAGCTTGCTGAGCATGTAGAGTTCCTTTTTCTTTCCTTATTGTTCTGGTATATACATATATATGTAGATTTGGTGTTTTATTTGTCTAGAATTTGCCGTCTCGATAGACCGCCAGATTGGGTTTGCAGGGGTTTTAGAGTCAAACTATTGACAGATACCATATAACCAGCATGTTACAATTGACCCATTTTTCAGGATCTAGAAAAACTGCTTGTAGGTATTCGATCCAATTATGCTGTTGAGGGAGATACAGTAGTCCCAATTCCGTCCTCGGCAGTGAAAATTTTGGATCTTCGACCCCGCGATTGTCTCGGAGCGGACTCGGCGGGTTCTCGTGTTTCTTTATTGCTCCTGCAGTCAATTAAATTAACCAATGAGTTTATCAATTGCCCATTGCACTGCTTTTCCTAGAGGATAGATCATTGCGATCGATATCATTATCTTTGTGTTATCCGCGTTGGCTGATTAATTGTGGGATTTGGCTATTAGCTAATTCCTCGCTCTCGTTGCGTCTTCACTTTTTTCGGCAACTGACATAGTTCCGAAAGAGAGGCGTTGAATGTGCTGTTATTTGCCAACATTCCAAGTGGATAGCCAGTCATCTTCTAGACAACATGGTAGGCATCACTGAATCATTCCGATTTTGAATCTGCAGCTGCAGCGAGCTAACATGGCCAGCCCCACGCCGATTCTTCCTACTTTGCGCCGGGTTCCTCCAAGGCGCAGGTCTATCAACAGGTCCTCGAGCAGGCAAGGGGATTACTTGCAGGACAGCGAAATTGGGTATGGTTTGTTCCAGTAAAGCATGATGCAACGGTCGAGCTAACATACTGTTTTCTCGATTGTAGGTTAGGTAAGAAGTGTGCCCGGTGAAATCAAAAGCCCCAATCGCGGCATACACTGATGGTGTATATATATGTATCCAGCAATTTGGCCAACGTCGCATCTCTGCTCTGGCACGGCTACGCTGCGCTGCCTGAACCTTCGTCAGCAGTCAATTGGGCAGGTTTCTACGTTCGCGATGATCGGTTCCCCGTGCTGGCTGCTCCCACCAGACCCAGCGGCGGTGGTTCCGAGGGCGTGAGGACGACCATAATCACCACCACGTACGCCTCAGACACAGACAAGAAGCTCCTGCTGGGTCCGTTTCAGGGCAAACCGGCCTGTCAGGAGATCAGGTTTGGACGCGGCGTATGCGGCACGGCGGCGCTTAAGAAAGAGGCTGTACTGGTAGCTGATGTGCATGATTTTCCGGGACATATTGCCTGTGACGCCGACAGTCGAAGTGAGATTGTTGTTCCAATCTTGTTTCAGGGAGAGGTGCGTTCATAGTTTTGTTCTCCTCTTTTGCCCTCCCCTCGTGTATTCCCGTATCGCCTTTTCTTATCCTTTTCCTTCTTTAAAGGAGGAAAAGATATCATGTTAACTTCATGCTTAGACTGTTGCGATTATCGACATTGACTGCACGCAACCGGCCGGGTTCGACGAGGTGGATAAGAAGCATCTGGAGGAGCTGGCAGCGCTGCTTGCTGAGAGTTGCGACTGGTAGAGAGTGAAACACGCATAGGGACACCAAAAAACCATTCTTTTGGTGATAAGTCCAGGCCCCGTTGATCATCTTACAGAAGAGCATATAGATCCACAGAATGTCGTATCGTGCAGGCGGAGCGCAGGCAGTGCACTTGGAGGCTCAGCCGTAACGGGCTGACCGTAAATTGAAAATTACATTACCGAAACGTAGCCTGACAATACCCATCCCCGCCGCCCAAGTATTTAGGAGCCAAATGCCCCAGGCTTCAATTTCCTCTTTTTCTTTCCCCTCCCCATCAACAACCTCCCAAGTCCCCCTCAGCGCGATCGAAGCGTTGACAGCGTCAAGAAAGCAGGACTCCTAGTCCTGCCGTCCCCGCCTCAAAGGCAGTTTTTAGCTACCCCTCACAATCCAATCTACATGGTCAGCGGTTCCTCCGGAGTCCCCTGTGCCACCATGGAATTCTTCATCAAGCGCAACCCGCGTCTCGTATACGGGGTCGCTGTGTAAAAGCAGCGATTCCCAAGATACCCTAGATGTACAACCTAACGATGCCAATCCGTCGTCCTTTGTCGACCTATGTTTTGACCACCATCCTACCTCATCCTCTGTTTCTCATATACCCAATCGTGTGTCCTCTTCTGCTACTACGACGACTTCTTCATGGTCGGATCCTTTTCAGTTAGTCTCGACTGTCGAGTCACTTGACCAGTTGCCTGGCTCCTTTGACTTTGAGTTCCTCTTGGCTCCGACCTTGTCTACATCGCCTCATACTGCTTCAACGTCTCCTGGTCAGAGTGACCTGCCTCTGGATTTTCCTTCGCACGACTTCGATTCGTCCTTTGATCTGGCCGCGCAGCACTGGCTGTCCGAACAGGTCGATTTGACCGTCGTCGGTGTGGGAGGAGAGACCGGAACCATGCTTCAGCATCAAGCGCCTTGTGGCCCCTTACTGGGCTGTCATTCGGGTCCGCTTGATCTGGCTAGTCTGGAAATGAGTCGCTTTGCTTCTTCCTCTTCTACTACCGCCGCTTCTGCCTCGACTTACTTTGATACCGCGAGCAATGCCAATAACACTACTGCTACAACCACGTCGCCAAACTCGCTGAACTCGCTCCCGTCTTCGCGAGACCGGCCTGTGCTCGCTCCGAAACACACTTCTCCGCCGTCTTCCCTGTCAGCCTCGCCGCCTGGAAGCTGGATTGACAATGCAACTGTCAGCACAACGACAGACACTAACCGGGCAGCTGGCAGGAAACGCGCTCGCGGTACATCCGCCGCAGCCGCCGGCGACTCAAGCAACAATAGCGCACCTGACTCGGAAGATGAGCGTGTTGCGGAGAAGCGTCGTCGCAACACAATGGCAGCTCGGCGATTTCGCAAACGCAAACTTGATCATGTGATGGACCTGGAGGCGAAGTTGGCCAAGGTAACAGAAGAGCGAGATGAGTTGCGGTTGCAGATCGCAAAGTGGGAAGGTGAGGTGACGGCATTGAGGAAGTTGTTGGAAAGGGAGAAAGCAGAATGATTGATCTTTTACGTTGTAATACTGGTAGTCTTTGTTTCTTTTTACGAAAAAAGCTTTTTTTTTCCCTTGGCATCAGATCTTCATTTCACATCTCCGTAAGATATAGATATGTAGAACGGTCCAGTCTCGAGCCTGCGCGATCTACCTGATCCAATGAAAAACATTCAAGTGCTTGCAGACCGGTTGACATTATTTGTTGTCGCCCTTGGCATTTATATAGTTCTCAGAGCCAAGTTTTATTGTAAGAATTCAAAAGACTCATAGTGAGATACTATGAGTCTATACATGTTCGCATGTAGTGCTGATTAATCTCACTGATGCTCGGAATGGTATATTGGATCATATCTAGACTCTGAAAAATTCTATTCAAAAAGGAAAAACCCTTGCTTCTCACCACAAAAACCCCTGACCGTCACATTTCTACACAAAGTCTAAATAGTGATAACCAAATAATTGGTTACGTTGTAACCACGAAGAGCAGGAACAGGAAACGGAAGATTCCCTGTAAAAAAACACACGAACAATGAAATACAGAGCCTTCAAAATTACCTTGTCTTACACATACATAACGCGCAACCAATCACAAGCAGTGAAAATGAGTCATAATCCCTCATTCTGAGTTTGCCAGTGTTCGTCCCGCAGCGGACACCGGATCGGGGTTAGCGCATATTCTCGTGCAGATGGTGATATCACGTGATGATGGCTCAACGGAATGACGTCAGCATCAAGTGACTTACGGGAAATGCCCTTGCTTTAGGGGGAATGAATGAACGATAGAGTTACTGAGGTACGGAGTAAAGATGCCATGTGCTCGGATCGACAATCTTATCGGAACAAAACTCAGATGAAGATGCAGAGTGCGGGGGTTGGGTCGGTCGGCCAGGATCAAGGAGGATCAATATCCTTCGCCTGACATCTCCTTTCGACGTAGGTGACATGCCAGTCTTCCGGTCTCACTACGTGTGTACTTGGGATGCTAGAACAATGCAAAGACGAGAAAGTGGGGAGTAACCGGATTTGATTAAGTAGCTCAGACCAAGTCTGTTTCATAAATAGGGTATAGATAAAACAAAGCATAATTAGTGTGCATCCAAGACAGACATCAGATGCACATGTAGAGAGGACCGTAGCGACAAGTTCACCGACGGACCGCACTCTACCGAGAGAAAACAAGATCCTCACACATCACACATACCAACCCAAGAGGGTGATTACAGAAAAATCGTCTCTTTCGTAACAGCCCTTCCAGGGATGCTTTTAGAGTTGATAAAGGGGTCGAAGACAAAAGGAAAAGCACTACACAGTGGCCTTTTCAACATTGACCTCAGTGGTGGGGGCGGCAGCCTCCTCGACGTGGTCACCACCCAGGGCAGCCTTGGGGTCGATGTTGCCAGCCTCGATCTCGGCAATGCGCTTGGAGGTGACCCGGGTCTTCCACGCGGGGGTACCGATGTACTTGATGCCGTTGGGGTCCTCGAACATGGCCTCGGTCTCTTCCAGGGTCTTGCCAGCAGTCTCGGGGAAACCGAAATAGACGTGAATGGTCATGACGAAGTTGAAGACACCGAACAAGATGTAGGTCTTGTACATGATGTTCTCGAACGCGACGGGCGTGAACAGACCAAGGGCCGTGTTGAACGCCCAGTTACCCGAGGTGGCCAAGGCGACACCCTTGCCACGCAGACGCAAGGGGAACAGCTCGGGAGGGTAGATCCACGAGGCCGGGCCCCAGGTGGGAGCGTAGGAGGCGACAAACAGGTAGGTGCAGGCAATGAGACCTTTGGCCGGGGCACCACTGACCTTCATCGACTCGGCCGCAGTACCGCCGATACCGCCAGGGATGACTGTTCCGTTGCCGCCCATAAGACCGGCGTTGGCAAACATGAAGATGCACATCAGAGACGAACCGATCAACATGGTGTATCGACGGCCCCAGCGGTCGATCCAGATGAGGGCGGGCAGGGTCATGAGCACGTTGATGATGTATTGGATGGACGATGCCAGCAAGTTGGCGTTGCCCGAGTAACCGGCCATACCGAAGACGTAGGTGATGTAGTACATCATGACGTTCATACCCGTCAGTTGTGACCAGATCTGAGTGAAGAGACCGATGAGGGTGCGGTTGATCATGTTCGGCTTGAAGAGATCAAGGTAGGTGACGTTGGCGTGGCGGCGCTCAAACTCGCACATCTCCTTGATGTCCTGCAATTCCAGGTGCACAAAGGGATGGTTGGGGTCGCCCTTGCCGTGCACAACGGCAAGCACGTTGTGGCAGTCCTCCCACCGGTCCTTGCGGGCCAACCAACGAGGAGACTCGGGCAGGAAGATCATGGCAATGCCCAGACCGACGGCAGGCAGCATCTGGAGACCCCAGGGGACACGCCACGAGGCAGTCGTGTAGTTGTCCGAGTCCTGGCCTCCGATGAAGGAGCAGCCGTAGGAGATGTAGTACATGATCAGAATACCCCAGGTGATGGCCCACTGCTGGGCACCGACAAAACGGCCACGCTTGGACGGAGGCGAGATTTCCGAAATGTAGACGGGCACCTGAGCGGATTCAATACCAACAGCCAGACCGTTGATGATACGGCCAACGATCAACATGCCAATGTTTTGCGACGCACAGATAAGCGTCGAGCCAACCATCCTGTGAAAGCCTGTCAGACCATCTTTGCCCCGGGACGAACAACACCGGTCAACACTTACCAAATGACACAGCCGACCATGATCGAGGTCTTTCGGCCAACCCGGTCGGACAGCGGACCCGAAATCAGCGCGCCGAGCCACGAACCAGCGGGCATGGATGCGGTGATACCGCCCTGATTGAGAGACGTGGGACCGGAGCAGTCCTTGTTGTTGTTAAAGGGGGGACCCTCGGGACCCTGATTGAAGTAGCACTTGTAGGAGTTTTCCTCCAACTGGGCCGACATCGAGGCGATATCGAAGCCGAACAGACTACCGCCAATGACGGCGGTAGCCGCGATCACGTAGATGTTCCCAACGACCATGTTGGCGACAAGTCTCTTTCAGTGCAGTAGGGAACTGGAAAACCCCCCGGACGTACAGACTTGGCAAAAAAGGAACCGACCTAGGGACCAGGACCGCGCGGAGGAGAAGGAGGAGGAGCTGGAGGAGTTTTTAAAATAATCCAACCAGCCAATGTCACAAACATCTCTCACAACAAACGCGAACGTGCTGCATGTTGTGCGACGATCGTTGCCCAGCTCGTAAGCTGGGCTGGCCGCAAAAAAAAATCACCGCAGGTGCGACGTTGTATCGAAAGGGCCCCATGGCACGGGACCGCCGAGACGAGGTTGGAGGACGACCAAGGTTTGTCTGGAGTTGCAAGCAAGATCTCCACATCGTCGACTGAAAGGGGTAGCGAAAGGGAAAGAGCGCTAAGAAGAAAGAGGGGGCGGGCGACTTCCGAGCTTCTCCAGGATCCCCCGCAAAAGGCGCCGCCGCCTGATCTGAGCCATGATTCTGCCCGCCCTCGTGGTTTTTCCCTCGAAGAGAGGGGGAGAATGCCCAATCAGCTCCGGTCTTTCTCCTTCGCTGGGTTGGCCGAGACATGCCCACATGGCGCTCGGCCCAATCAGAGGCTGTGGAGCCCAGCGTCGCAATGGACCCATCCAGCGCTGGCCGACGGCGCCCTGTGACTGGTTCGCTGTGCGGCCACCCACCTGACGCAGGTGGCTCGTGTTTTGCGTTTCGGGACTAGCCTTAACTGTGTTGAACGATGGCTATTGGCCGCAGCAGCGCACTTTGACCGGATTGGGACATGAAGTCCGCCGGGAGGGCGTTAGTTTAATTACGCCCATTACGCCTCCCGTACATTACGACACTGACCGCGGATGTACCTTGCGAGCTGGCGAAGTTGCGTCGGTGTTCGAGATGCCGAGAACCGCATACAGAGGTACATCCATCCCTCGTGACAGGCGCGCGTACATTGTCAGTAATCATATCACATATGTTAACCTCACTAGTCGTGTACCCCATATGGGACCATACGGGGTCATCACTCTTTAGTCTGTCGTCTGCGCGCCCATGTCGCACCCGCACCCCAAGAAGATGACTGCAGTGAACCGACGGGATCGCGCCAATAACGATCACGGCGAGGCCGCGGGTCGTGCGAAGCAACAAAAAGCTTGGTTGGCTTTCTTACTTTGGATTTTCCTTTTGGCTTTTCGACTTTTCTTTGACCGTGCTAGCGGCCCAGTTAGTGTTGGTTCCATGGGCGAATCCAGTCGCATTGTGCTGCTTCCGGCTGGAGCAGAGCTCAGCTCACTGCTGAGTTCGGCAAGCGGCATGCCGGCGTCGGCTTCATTCTGAACCCTCGGACCAAGCAACTCCTTGCTCTGCGACTCGTGAAGACTCGTGACCGGCGCCAGCACTTGGTCCAGCATTTCCAGCAGCTTCTCGGAGGATCAAAGAAGAAAAAAAAAAAAAAAAAAAAAAAAAAAAAAATCAAGCCACGCGGGAGGTGACATTGTGCATCTTCCTCTGCTCTGGGTCGGCTACCTGGTTCGCTCGAGTCGCCTGGTTTCGTGTGATGTCTCCAGCGCCATATTGACGATTTACGTAGAGATCTTTGACAAGAACAGCCAGTGTCACCACTCAGGAAATATTTTCTTTCTGTTTCCCTAATTCGGAATTCAGTTATATTCAGTCATCAGCGTCCTCCGCCTCCAACGGACCAGCTCCGTACTGGTCGTGGTTAGACAGTCCGCGGAGTGGGACCCAACGGTTGGTTGGCAGCTTGCTCTGACAAGTCCTTGGAAAGAGAGAGAGGAAACGAAAAGATTTGCAGATCCTGATATATCGGAGGACATCAGGACAAGACGAACCAGATTCTGTGCCTCTTGATTTGTCGGCTCCAACCGCCACAGCTCCAAGTGCCGTCAAAGCCCAAAATCCTTCTAGAACTGACAAGGCCGAATTATCCGATCCATCACCAATATGGCATTTCGCACGCTCGCCGCTTACCCATGGCTGTTGAACATGCAATTCTAACAGTCCATCTTTACGAGTCTCGACTCTGCTGTGGAGAGGAAACAAGCTAATTAACGCTAAATCTCCGATTTTTGTTTGCCTTCCTGGGGCTGCGGTGAACAAACTCGTGGAGATTTAGGACTATCTTAATACCAATCATCGGGACATACGTCGTAAAACCAGGCTTTTTCTACTAATGACTCGCTAGACACGGTTACTGCTTCTCTTGGACGGTCTCGATCGCCCCTGGTTTTATCATGGTCAATACGCTTACACGGCCACTACTCTCGTTTGGCAGGTATCCTATGATGTATTCGGCGCCTGGTGGTGTCTTACCGTGCTACTCTGGTGCTCGCCTGATTGGCCCATGCCATAGAAGCAATGTTGCATCGGCGCTAGGCTGTCCCAAACAGTCTTGACTCAGGAGACGATGAATCTAGCTTGCTGGCCATGTCTGGCTGCGCACCTGGAACTGGGAAAATAATACTACACACTACTCCGGGCTATCAGACGTTGCATGTTTCTTAGTTGGAAGTTACGTACGCAGCATCAATGTCCTTGATGCGATTTGTCCAGCAAACAGCACGGTCTCTTTTCATTCGAGCTGGTGCCGAGACAGCGAAACCGGCCGGTCTGACACTCCGGGGCTGAACCCCGCATGGCCCGCATGGCCGCATGCCACGCATCTATTCTATGAGTCCTGTCATTGTGGAATGACATTTCAGAGCCTTCATGCAGGTGGATGGGTCTCGTGGCAGTTGCTGTGGCGATCGATACTGTTTAGCACGGACTGATGTCGCCGGAGCGCTTGTCCTCACACTCGACAAAAGTAGTCGCCCTCACTCTCATTAAACTAACTATATTATCAATTTCTAAAACCTACATATGCATCATCAATATCATCTCATGTATAGCGAACTCAATAAAAACTATCTCATGCCAGTTGAGCGTTCTTTCTGCTGCTGGTGTTGCGGTTTGCAGAAGCCGAACCAACAACCCTAACCTTACCCTAGGTACTCTTCGCGTTCTTATAGATTCTAGCACCTATGGGAGGCTGGTGCTACATCACAGCACCATCTAAACAATCTGCTCTGCATATCACGCAGTTTTGAAGCATGCTTCTTTCAGCATCACAGCTCGTACATTCATTTATATGCCATCGGGGGCCCCCCTTCGGTTATATTTGCGCTTGGCCGGTGACAGTTGATCGAGAACATAATTGTGGATTTGTCGAGTCCGATCAACCCTATCACCCTCCTGGACCGCTCTCAGCATGCCGCATTAGATTGTCTTGACTCTTATACGGTCCGAGACAAGTGTTTCGAACTTTTAGTCTGATAAATGCTAACACGGCACGTTTTTTTATGCTTGAATGCATGCCATGCAGGTCGACGCTATGCTGACAGGGGTGTCAGTTGCCATTGGCACTGAGAGAAACAAGAACAATCGCATTAGAATTCGTCGATTATAGTTTTATATCATAATAAAGCCAAAGCAGGTCTCGGGGATACAGTTATATTGCGTGCTAACAATGTGCTCATCTGGGCACCCGGGTGCTATCAGCCCGGAACGGGGCCACTGTTCTTCAAAGTGAGAAGTCACAGCTGATTACTTGATTCAGAATACGCTCCAACTTTTTGTTCAGATATTGTTAATCAAGCACTGAGACCCCAACATGGCAGTCATACATAATTGGCATCAAGATCGAAAACATGGAGTTGGCATGTTGGTTGAGTTCTTGCGGGCCGCCGAGGGTTTAGAGCTTAAGATGATTGCTATGACTACTGTAGACCTAATCTATCCATCTCAGACGGTGACTCTGACCCAACTGATGAATCACAAATATTCTGCTTTACATGAGACCAAAACTAATATCTGCGTCTGCTTCCGGATCTAGCTATTATTCTGTATGGCATGCTCGATTCGCTATTGTTTTGTATTTTACAGGTTTTGCTCTAGTAAACCCAAGCGAATTCAGCGCCAAGAATTTATATCTGCACATGTCACTACTGCACGTGTATGGATTACTAGGAAACGGATCACTGGATCGTCTCCGAGTGTTGGGTATTGCTCTTTGACGGCTGCCGTACATGTATCTGCAAACCTGGATGGCCGTTCCGAGGTTGTTGTCACCAAGTTTATGTAGATATTATGAAGCTCAGTGTGGCAAAAGTCTGTATGCTTGTAATTCCCTGGGTGCCTATCTCACCAAGGGGTAAAAAGCAGAAGTAAGATGGGGGGGTGATCTCTTTGTCAAACGAGAGATGTTTTATATGCATGTCGTAGGATATCCTGACACCGCTCGTCATGTGACCAGATGACCGATAGCTCAATGTCGACAGTTTACCTCTTTGAAGCATTGCGAACAATTCGGAACTTTGAGTTATATATACTCATAGGGTGTAATATTGGCGATGCAGTGTTACGTCCTCGTTGACAAGACACTTCTACTTGGTCGACAATTTAGTCTTCGAAACGCGAAAGATAATTTCTTTACGACAGCTTGTCACTGCCCGGTAAGAATTTACTACCGTGACTGGACGTCGAGACAAGCTCTATATCATTTGCGGGACGTCATCCATATCCTCGCGTCGATCCGAAGCCACACTGAGCTTCATATACTCGACAAACCCTACATACATGTGACGTCGAATTTGCATAAGAAATTGGCATACAACTCGCAAAGATCTAAAGAAAAATGGATATGACTGGCAATTACCAGGGCTGTGTGTTTCTAAACGTCATATGCTTCCAGTATCTAACAATGGTCCATCGGGATATGATTACTGCCTGCAGAGAAATCTTTTACCCGAAAACATAGTGGCGTGGAAGCCGTGCCTGTGTACTATTAGTAATTTGTACTACCTGTACCTTTACTTGTATATTTGCATTCTCAGAAGACATTCACTGCCATTCAATCTTACAGAGTATTGCCTTGATCTTCACACAACTTATTGTTATCTCTCGAGTGGTCTGGTGATAGTAGTGCGTCAAATTGATGTGCTAGGAGCGCAATTCTGGGATCGTATACAACAAGAGGGGTGGGGGTTTTGTTGTAACAAATATATACTGGAAACTCCGTCAAATTCGCAACATTATTGAAAAACACCTGAAGAACATTAAATTTATAGCTCTAATATGGTGCTCAAATCTATTGACAGTGCGCTATGGACGAAAATATGTACGGTTGTCGTAGAGCATGGTGATTGGTGCAGAGGCGGGTT
Organism: Talaromyces piceae; assembly: GCA_001657655.1. Lineage (NCBI taxonomy): Eukaryota > Fungi > Ascomycota > Eurotiomycetes > Eurotiales > Trichocomaceae > Talaromyces > Talaromyces piceae. The sequence goes on from JNNX01000009.1 coordinate 1,170,620, forward strand.
TCACCAGAACAAGAAGGTCCACTAGTCTAGTAACGGACTAGTGTATTCCGTACCACAGCTTCTCAGCAGCAACTGAAGGCGACGATGAACTGTGAGAAAAGAATAAAATCACCTCTTGCCACGTATTCAACATTCTTTCCACAGCATAACGAGCGGACAGGAGGCCGACCAGATTCGTCGTTGGCGGGGGTCTCATACTGCAGTGTGAAGTGAAGAAAAAAAAAGAAGCAAAAACCCCTCAATAATTTACGGCGTCGTAGTAAGCTGGCTTTAAACCCACTGCAGCTCCGCCGCCCTTTTTTCCACTGCTACTGTGCCCACTGCCCACAACAAGCAATCCCCGAACTGTTGCGAAAAGAATTTTTTTTTCTCTCCCACCTGCATCATGCCAGTCCAGTGAGTGACGAGTGATCTCAATCTGTCGCTGCTCGCTCGTTTTAACACATTTGCTGCAGCTACCTGATTCTTCTGTCGCGCCAAGGCAAAGTGGTACGTCTCTCCCTCGTCACCCACCCCAGCACGCTTCGTGACTCATTCTCGGTTTCTGCAGCGCCTGGCAAAATGGTTCACGACCCTGTCCCCTAAAGAAAAGGCGAAGATTGTCAAGGATGTCTCCCAGCTCGTCCTCGCCCGACGCACACGCATGTGCAACTTTCTGGAATACAAAGGTCGGTCGTTCCGCAACCCCTCCATCGCGTCATGCCATCATCACCCATGTCTAACGGTTTCTGCCATCAGACCAGAAAGTAGTGTACCGTCGCTATGCATCGCTGTTTTTCATTGCCGGATGCTCCGCCTCGGACAACGAGCTGATCGCCCTGGAGGTCGTCCACCGCTACGTGGAGCAAATGGATAAATACTACGGCAACGTGTGCGAACTCGACATCATCTTCAACTTCCAAAAGGCATACTTCATTCTGGACGAGCTCCTGCTGGCAGGAGAAATGCAGGAGAGTAGCAAGAAGAATGTGCTGAGGTGTATTAGCCAGCAGGACAGTCTCGAAGACGTCGAGGTGAGTCCGCAACTCTCTTTTTTTTGCCTATCACCGTGCGTGTCTCTTGTGCTGGCCTCAGTCAGCGGAATGGCTCCTGGATAATGCCCATTCGTCTTGCTGGCCTATATTATGACTTGGACTCCTACACGGTTCCCCATATATCCTGGATGCCTGTTTTGTTCGTCCCATACCCGTACACATCCCCGCGCTAATTTTCTTTTGTGACCCAGGTCGAGGAGGATACTGTCACCAAGATCATGTAAATGGTCTCCACCCATGTCTGTATACTGCATTTGGTTTGAGGGTCTTCACAAGCGTCACGGCGTTTATCGGTGTTACATATCTTTTCATACATTTACTTCAGCTTTTCTTTTTTTCTTTTTCGGACATACTAATGCAGAGTTGTTGGACGCGCCAGGTGACCGACGATCTCGAGATGAATCTGAAAAGGGCCGGCCTATAACGTTCGGGTGACTGTGTTATAGTTGTCTCTTGTCTGCGGTCATGCCTGCACCCGTCCATGTGAAGTAAACGGGCGCTCTCACTGGCCCGTGGTTCCTGTTGCGTATAATGTCACGTGAGCGTTCCCTGGGCCGGGACCGACTCCGCATCGTCACCTCACACCACCCAGCGCCCGACGCTCTTGTCTCTCCTGTTGTTTGTCTAGTCCTCATAGTTCTGCGCCTCCGTATCTTCTGCTTTTAATCACTATGGCCTTTACGTGTTAGACCGTCTACGTGTCTAGCCCAACTCGTCTTCCGTACCCTTGTTCTGCCACGTCAATACCGCTTATCGACCACCATCGCGCGAACGCAGCTCGGTCTCCGATCTGGGCTACTTTTTCTATCGCCAAACAACGCCTATATTCTTGTTGAGCTGGTGACGGAATCTATCGCGCTTCCTCAATATCGCTACTGTACATCACCGACCGTATCCCGATTAGCAGCCGAGCGCGAGTTCCCGCTAGCCCAAGATGAAGGTACGTTGCAGATGCACCCGATACATACCTTCGTGAGCCCCTGGTTAACGTGCTCTTTAACTTAGTATCTTCCTCTTCCACAAATGGAAGAGGTGTCGAACGCGCTCAACTTCGAAACGTCGGACTTGAATGTCGTTGGGGGGTGTGACCTCTACATGACCAAAGCTGTTTCGGACGATCGCAAACTGTACAACAAGATCGAGCAGTCGCTAGAATCGCAATATGAATCACTTCTCCGGTTGTCCGCATCGTTGTCACCTCCGAGCGCAAATGGCTCGAGCCTTGCGCAGTCGTTGAACCTGTCCCGATCGAGTCCCTTTGGGCCACTGACCGAACACTCCAGCCGGAGAACTTTTGCCTACCTGATCGCGACACTGAACGCGAGTCATCCCGACTATGACTACAGCCATGTTTTACGACCTACGGACTTTCGACGCGAACGGAACCTGAAGAAAGTGATGAACACGCTCGACATGACGTTACACAACCTTCGGCCGTATCTTCGCGGCGACGGGTCGCCTTCGCCGCCCAACAACCCGTCATCGGGCTCTTATAACACGAACACGACTACTGTCTGGGGCCCTCGGATGTGGAAGCTCATCGACGAACAAATGACCCTCAACGAATGCGCCATCTTCTCGTACGCGCCCGAAGACGATATGAACGATGACGACGATGGAGCCATATGGAGTCACAATTATTTCTTCTTCAATAAGCAGCGCAAGCGCGTTTGCTATGTCTACCTGCGCGGCATCCCGACCACGAATCGTGAAGATGAAGATTGGGATGAATTTGCCACGTCTTATGGCAAGAGAGCCTCGGACGACGCGTACCCCACACCAGACATCACAGCCAAGAAGCGCCGGCGATTTTGGCTTGGTGATATTGCCTCTGATGATGAGGATGCTTCGTATGCCCGCAGAGCATCGGTCCGCGCCATGAGCGAGGAGATGGTTGATTCTATGGAAGTCTAGTTTAACGACCTCGTTTTCTTCCTTCCTCCCCCCCCTCCTTCTTTTTTGTTTTTCGTCGCCTTGTTTTCCCTTAAAGTCTCTTGCGCGTTCTGTTAAGCATTGCATGGGATCGGGCGTTGGCCGCTGGTGAGAGCAGTGGTTCGAGGCCTCGGAGAATTTTCCGCTTTCTTTTTCTTGTTCGTCTTTTTTCTGGGGCGAGTGTTGGTATCTCATAATTTTTTTTTTATATCTTCTTCCTTTTCTTTATTGGCGGGGAGAATATGAATGGTTCCGGGAATGGGAACGTAACGGGAACGGGATTAGGTTCGGCGTTGCAAATATGGCGCCGTTGATTTCTTTCTTTTTTTCTTATTCTGTTTATTGGTTTATCCATTATTTTTTATTATTAATCTTCGCTGTATTAATTTCTTTCTCCATCAGCTTGTTTCTGTTTCTCCAGGATCCTTTATGCGATGGATAATGTAATTTGATTTTTCCTCTGCTTCTCCTTTTGTTTCTCCCAGATTGAGCCTGGATTGTATATCCTTGGGGAGTTGCAATCATTATCCTCATTAATCTCTGTACATGTTTACATATGTAGGTGAAAACATTGTTGTAGACACGCTGATAAGTAATCTTGGCTATGATTTCGATAAATCTGCTCAAACAACCAAAGGATATCAAGTTTCTTCGACTATACTATAAAAGTGGGATGGCAGTGATTTAGCATATCAACCGAAATCATATCAGTGCTGCACGAGACCCCGTCAGCTTTCTGCTGTGTATTGCTCTTTCTTTCAATGAATCAAGTAGGAGGAAGAGACTCACCGTGACGTCCTCCCACTTCTCCCATCCACGGCCCTTGACTTGAGCCAATTCTTCGGTGGTGAATGTCTTTCCTGTGGTGAAGTAGCCGGCATTGATTTTAGCGTCGATTTCAACACGGGAGTCTTGCGGGATCATGTCTGGTTGAACAAGTCAGCTAAAATGGAACCAAACAATGATTTCGATATTGCGGGAAGTGGATTGGTTTACCCTCTGGGATAGGGATTCGCTCAATAATCTTGATGCCTTGCGCGACAATCGCGTCGTGTTTCATGTTCGACATGGACAGCATGCGGTCAATCTTCTTAATGCCGAGCCAGTGCAGGATGTCTGGCATGAGAGCTTGGAAGCGCATCTAACATCAACAACCACATCAGTAAACTTGGAAGCACTTGCATGGGTGGGTCAGTCCCCTTACATCGCGAACTCCGGCAATGTTCTCGGTTCTCTGGAAGTACTTGTCTGCTGTGTCTCCACCGCGTTTGCGGGCGTTGTATACAAGATACTTGACGACTTCACCCAGCGCACGCCCTTCCTTTCGGAAATAAATCACCACACCACTGCCGCCATTCTGAGCTTCTTTGACAGCCTCCTGGATTCCAAAGGCCAGGTATGGTCTGCATGTGCAAATATCCGACTGGAACACATCACTGCCGTTACACTCGTCATGAATCCGCAGTGCTAGCCGCACATTCTCATCCGAGACACGCTCTGGCGGACCAAAGATGTACACTGTCAACCCGCCGATGGGAGGTAGAAAGACCTTGAGGTCTGGCCGCGTAATAAGCTCGGGGTAACTGCCACCGGTATGCTCAAACAAGGCACGCCGCAAGGTGCCCTCGTCAACGCCGAACCGCTCGGCTACGCCGGGTAGATACCACACGGGCTCGACGGCGACCTTGGTGACTTTAACGTCACCATCTTTGTCGACGACGATCGACCCGTCGACCTCAAGCTTGCCTTCGCTCACGGCCTTTTCGATCTCAGCGAGACGCATGTTGGCGCGCGTAACCGCCATCGTGGGTCGCAGATCCCAGCCGACGTCGATATAGTCACCAAAGTGCTTGACGATGTCATGGCCAAACGGGTCCAGCGAGACAATCTTTTTGATATCGCTCCATGCGGGCTGCTGGGGAAATTGGAACGTGGGTTCGGTGTTGCGGAAGTCCGGCTTGAAGTTGGGCGGCAGATCACCCGCAGCAATGGCCAGCGCATTGTAGATGCTATAGCTGCCTCCATGGGCACCCATTGCATTGCGACGTTTCAGCTGCGACGGGTTTCGTGAAACTACAATCGGGCCGCGTGATTTGGCATCCGGCGCTCCCCAATGCAGCGGCACCGGATCAACCCCATTCTGGCCGGGATAGGTGGTGAGCTGCCGTGAAGCCGTGAAGCAGAGGCATTGGTTAACACACCATCCAGACTAAAGAGATCAATATATCCATGACGAGAAGAGAAACTCACCAGAATATGCTTACTGAACTGCGACTGCGGCGATTGCGGAGGAGAGCTGGCTTCTCCGGAGTGGGCGTCGGCTTCCGCCGTGGCGATGGCAACTGATTCGGGCATTGGAGTACGTTTACCTTTCTCAACGAAGACTGGAAACTTGAGTGTGAACAAGAGGAGCAGGACAGAGAGGAGAGAAAGGAGATGTCGAGAGAAGGAGAGAAGGAAAGAGAAACAGGAGCGACGATGACGCAGAAGGAAAGAGGCAGCGGGGGATGCTGTACTATACTGTCAGTCTGTAACGGACGTCTCCGTACACTCACCACACTCAGGACCGGAACCGCGAGGATGCCCTGTACGGTATGTACGGTATGTACGGTACGGCATGTGACCAAGGCGCATATGAACAACAAACACCAAGAGCAATGCCAGGACCCCTTATCAGGTTACATCAATCAAGACGTACAGGCTGCAAAGCTATTGATTAGTGCCAAGTGGAGAAGCCCGACCTAACTATCGACCTGTCCCCGCAGCCAATCTGTACGGTGGCAGAGGCATTTCCGCTATATATTACATGTCCATTTCTCTACTCACACGGGCGGCTCGTTCTGCCCAGATCCTCTTCGTCCTCTTCTCCTCGTCCTCCGTCTTCCATCTCTCCGGACTGTCTATCGCCTCATCACTGTCCATTCCTGGTCTCTCTCTTCTCTCTTCCCCAGCCCAAGCTATCTTGACCTATCTTGGCCAAGCGGGGCTTATCAGACTATCAGTTCCTGATAAGCTAGCTAGTCGTTCTCACTTTCGGATCTCTCCGCATCAATCAAGAAGCACCGGGCAAGCCCCTCATCTGTTGTCCAAACGATTCGACAGAAGAATACTCGAAGAGCCCTCATACAAAACATAATTGCAAAGTTGAACATAAACAACACCTCACAGCACGTCGCATTACAATTGCCCTCGAACATAAAGACCAAAACATGGCAGCGCCGACTTTACCCGCCGCCAATGTGCGCGTCTCCACCAACTCGTTCCTCCACTCCAAGCTCAACCACCTGCGCGACCGATCACTGGCCAGCAGCGCAGTGCGGGCCACCACCGGCGAGATCGCACGCATACTGGCAGTCGAGGCGACGCAGAATGCAAAGGCAGTGCCTCAGGGCAAGGTCGGCTTGATCGTGGTGTTGCGGTCTGGCCTAAGCATGGCCGACGCTTTTCTGTCGCAGTTTGCGCCAGACATGGACGTTGCTGTCTACCATATCGGCATGTTCCGTGAGAAATCGTCGCTGCAGCCCGTCGAATACTACAACAAGTTGCCCAACAATAATACTGAGATCAAGCGTGTCTACGTCGTGGATCCGTTGATTGCGACGGGAGGGACGGCCAGTGCTGTTATTGAGATCCTGCGGTATGTTTTTTGCTTCCTTTCTTTTTTCTCTCCTTCATCTCTGCATTTGTACAACATTCCTTTTTCAGCCGGAAATGTGCGGTGTAGAAGCCTTATTTTCTCCCTGCCTAACATATGTGTCTCCCAGGGATTGGCGCGTCGAACACATCACTTTCGTGTCCATGCTCGCCAGTCAAGCCGGCCTGGAGACTGTAGCCAAGGTCTGGCCGCAAGGCACCGAGTTCGTCGTCGGCGCTGTCGACCCTGGCCTGGATGCGGAGGGGTATATTGTGCCCGGCATAGGCGATATTGGTGACCGCTTGTTTGGAACCGGTCTATCGCATTAATTGAATCTTCTTTTTTTCTTCTTAATTGGAAAACCAAAATTCATACAGCCACCATACCTGTCTTTATTATTAAGCGATTAAGATATCTTGGTTTTACATGGCATGGCTGAATAACATGACATCTCAAACGCATTTTGAATACTCCAGCTCGTCTACTGTGACAGATCACCGAGGAGTTAGGAATATAATGGTATCTATAGTACTTTCTCCCCCACCCGGCTCCCTTCCTATTTCGGTATTTGTATTTTTTTTTCTCCTTTGGGGAATCAACAACTTTGAAAAGGACAAAAAAATAAAGAAAAAAATACAAACCGCGTATTAGAAACCCACAATCTGTTTTAAGACATGAGAACGATGTGATTTTTCGCTTCACCCAGACAGTTTATTAAAGTCACTGCGAGCCCGTGGGTTTTTGATGACCTTCTTCAAGAACTTCTCCGTCTCGTCCCAGTCGTCGGTGGGCAAAGGTATGATGTTGGTGTTGAAGTATTTCTGAATATCCATCAACATCTGCCATTCTTCTTTGCTGGAAACGAAAGAGATAGCCGCGCCAACACGTCCGAATCGACCTGTGCGACCGATTCGGTGCAGATAGGTTTCCGCATCGCCTGTCTTTGGGCCCCTCGGGTTATGGTGTTGAGGAATATCCTATTCATAGAATAAGCATAAGCTTGAACACATTTTTTTCTTCCTCTAGGAGTATCTTCACTTACGTAGTTAACGACCATGGAAACGGTCGACACATCAATACCACGTGCGAGAACGTTGGTGGTTATAAGGACCTTGGCTCGTCCCTCTCGGAAGTCATCGATGATTTTGTCACGCTCAGCGCCCTCTACGCCACCAGTCAACGACGCGACAGAGTGACCCTCTGCAGTCATGCGCTTGTCGATCTCCGCTGCAGTGTTACGTGTCTGCACTCACATTAGAATATGCCAACGAAACGAATATATGAAATTCGCGAACCTGAACGAAAATGATCGAAGACCCCTGAGTCATAGTGCCATACAATTTGACGAGCACGCGGTACTTGTCCTCGTCATCGTTGCAATCGATGTAAAGTTGCTTGATACCTTCGACTGTGAGTTCTTCTTGCTTCAGCGAAATCTCGTTGGCGTTGGGCGCAAACTTGGATGCATAGAGACGGATGTTGTCATCGAATGTGGCAGAAAAAAGAACGACTTGGATAGTTTTGGGAAGAAGCCTTCGAGAGTACTTTAGCCAGAGGGCGATATGTGATACCCCAGAGTGATAAGAGACTCACGCTTTCACACGAATGCACTGGTCTCCCAGGCCCTGCTGGTCCAGCATATTGTCGGCTTCGTCCAAAACAAGAACCTTTAGCTTGTCCGGACGCATAATTCTGCGCTTGAGAATGTCAATCACAGTACCAGGGGTACCGCAAATGACATTGTGCTCTATCCGGGAAGGCTTTGAGCCATCTGTCTTGACCGCCATGCCGACTGACACACCCTCCACAAAACGGCCCATTTCGGTCACAACGCCTCCGATTTGACGAGCCAGCTCGCGACTGGGGGCTAGGATCAAAGCCTGCGGGGACTTGCGCATCTCTTCGGTGCTGAGGTCTAGTCGGCTCAGGATGTTGAGGGTGAACGCAGCCGTTTTTCCTGTTCCCGACTGAGACTGGCCGATCATGTTGGTGGGGGGGTTGTGCATGAGAAGCGGTAGAGCGCGCTCTTGAATTTTTGATGGTTTGGTAAAGTTCAGTGCCCATAGACCCTGTAGAATTTCTTGCGACCTGCAAAGAAACCCAGTCAGACATGTATCTTAGACTCAAACATCTGATTCTGCACATACAAGCCTAGATCTTCGAACGATTTGATCGAAAACAGCGGATTGTTAGGATCAGCTTGTAGATCGCTCAGTTTCACCTGTACATCAAGCTCGCTGTCTCGAAGGTCGCCACCATTGGGGCCTGGAGTTGCGCCATCGGTGTTCGCGGTTTCTGCACGCTCAATTAGCCTCGAATCAGACATATTGAACTGGCAACAGTACCGGACGGTTTCGTGATGCGGTCTTCTAGCGCTTTACCAGCATTTGCACTTTCGTCTGAAGCCATGTTTTGCTGTGGCTAAGAAGAAACGCGATAACTGTCTAAAATCGATAGGACGAGGCGGGGTAGCGGTCTGTCAACAGACGCGATCGCAAACCAGATATAAGTGCTAGGAGTTGGAACGGATTCTAACACAGCAGCTGAAAAGCAATCACAAAGCCTGTTCTTCAATGAAAATGAAGAAAAGGGAAGAGACCTAAAGCAAAGACACGCACAGAGACAGAGAGCGAGGACGAGCTCTGTTTGTCGCTGGCAAAAGTTTCAAGCCCGCAGCTGCTCTTTCCCCGCCAGCCGGCGCTAGTCCGTTTGTGGTCCTTGGGGCCTGAGGCTGCCAACTACCACTGCTGTTGTGGTGCATGTGTCCGTACTCCAATCTGATACATGGTCTCAGACTCGAAGCTCTTCATACTACAACGCCACCCTCCGCTGTCTCTGCGTGGAATTCCCGCTGTTTGGTCTTCATTCGACTACGTGACTCAGTTACAGAGTCGGATCATTTCACCCCGCAGGCCACAAGCCAGACGCCAACAATCCTCCGGCTGCCGGCGCTTATCGTCGAATGGGCAACCTGTACAGGCTGTAACCTTGCTGCCTCTACAATTCGATACTTCTTGGTGCACAGCCAGATACCGAAACATTGCAATACTTTATTTGTGTAAACCCTTAGGAGGCTGCTCGCTAGCGTTGCGATTACGGTTATTTTAGCCTTTATTAGCAACACTTCTGGTCCCCGACTCGTGCTGCTCAGCCACGCCGCCAACACCGTCCGAGTGCCGCTGCAGAACCTAACAACACATTCGACACTTGGAGATTGAGCGCATATGAATTGGCTACACTGAACGAATGCTTACGAAATTATCATGGCCGAGGTTGACGTGAACCCCCAGTTTGGGGCGGAATTAAAGGTACGAAGAGATGCGTTGACAACTGTGTGAGATGCACAGAGCTGTACAGTAGCACGAGGCTGACGAGACTTTTATCTTCTTTAAATAGGACGCTTTCAAGCCCGTGAACACTTGGGTATGAACATCTTCCTGCGCTCTGCAACATCGCCTCACTTCCATAGGGTGGCGCATCAGATTGTGGCTCGAATGGCTGCTGAGACAATCGCTATATAGGTGTCGAACGGGATTGCGTGGTTAGAAGATATTCAACAGTTTTACCGGGAGAGGAGTGCGATCGAGAGAGAATATGCCTCCAAACTGTCAGCTTTGTGCAAGAAATACTCGGACCGCAAGGCAAAAAAGATCAGCAGCCTCAGCGTAGGCGATACACCCACGATGACTCCCGGTTCGCTCGAGTCGGCATCCTTGACCACATGGTCTACCCAACTCACCGCAGTGGAATCGCATGCGACTGTACGCGACAAGTTTGGACTTGATCTTATCTCGCACATAGCAGAGCCCATACGTCAGATATCGACCAGATATGAGGAGCTTCGGAAAAGCCATGTGGATTATCACGCCAAATTGGAGAAAGAAAGAGAGACATCCCTCGGTGACCTGAAAAAAGTCAAGGGTAAATACGACGGTGCCTGCCAGGAAGTCGAGAACCGGCGCAAAAAAACCGAATCTTCATTTGACTACAACAAAACCAAGGCACAAGCTGCCTACCAACAGCAGCTCCTTGAAATGAACAATGTCAAGGTGGGATATATACCTTCAAACTCTTGAGAGAAAAAAAAGTTAACCAGAACCATGCAGAATACTTATATAATTAGCGTCAATGTTGCAAACAAGCTAAAGGATCAATACTATCATGAATATGTCCCGGAAATACTTGATGTAAGGAGTTCAACGCCTCCGACATCGAAATTCATTACTAAATTCTGGCTTAGAGTCTAGAAGACCTAAACGAAACTAGGGTTGCCAAGCTCAATTCTTTTTGGTCACTTGCGGCTCAGTTGGAGAAGACTGCTTTTGCACAGAGCACGGAACATATCAACCATCTTGCAAACGAGATCCCTCGAAACAATCCTAAGCTCGACTCCTTAATGTTCCTTCAGCACAACGCATCGCAGTCCCAAGAGCCACCAAATCTGGTTTTCGAGCCAAGTCCCGTGTGGCATGATGACGATGCGATGGTGACAGATGAGCCCGCCAAAGTTTTCCTGCGCAATTTGCTTACAAAGAGCAAAGCCCAAGCTAGGGAGCTTAAACTGGAAGCAGACAAGCAACGGCGTGAGGTCGAGAACGCCAAACGCGTGCGCGAGAGCGTCAGGCAAGGAAAAGACAAGCGTGACGAGGTGGAGGTCGTGAGGGCGATTTTCGTTTTGCAAGAAAAGTTTCATGACACTGACCGCAAGCGACTAACAGCAGAAGTCGAGACGTCTACAGTGATGTCTGCGGTAGGCGATTTGTCTCTTGGAGCTAGGAGTCACAATTTCAGATCTCAGACGTTCAAGATCCCTACCAACTGTGATCTCTGTGGAGACAGGATATGGGGATTATCAGCCAAAGGGTTCGACTGCCGGGACTGCGGTTACACCTGTCATAGCAAGTGCGAGATGAAGGTCCCAGCCGAGTGTCCCGGCGAGCAGTCCAAAGAGGATAAAAAGAGACTGAAGGCTGAGCGCCAAGAACAGGCGCAGGCTACACCAGCTGTTGCTGAGCCATCTCCATCCAACGGTGACAGTGCGTCACCTGCTCTGGGCCGTAAAGATACCATGAATTCGTTGAGTTCAGGGTATGCAGCTAGCGCCCATCGATCAGTGACAGGCTCTACTGCCTCAATAAAACCTTCAACAGAAGAGTCTGGAGAGCCTGCTACGCCCGCGCCAAAACCAGCAACCTCGAAGCGGCATCGAATTCTTGCTCCACCTCCGTCTCAGTATACCAGTGCGCCACCAATTACGGCGACATCAAAGAGTAGCGAGCCAAAGGGAAAGATGCTCTATGCCTATCAAGCCAATGGCGACGGGGAAATCTCAGTGGAAGAGGGACAAGCAATATCAGTTCTGGAACCTGATGGTAAGACGATCCATAGTTTGTATGTAATGCTAGCTAATGAAGTTGCAGATGGTTCGGGCTGGATGCGTGTTCGAGCTGGCTCACAAGAAGGGCTTGTACCGGCGGCTTACGCTGAGCTTGCACCAGCTCCATCTCCCATGCAGTCCGCGAGTCCAGCGCTGACGGAGCGGCGAAGCTCGACATATTCAAACTCGTCTGCTTCCCAGACAGGCAGCGTTGCGCCCAAAAAAGTCGGCCCCGCAGTGGCTCCACGGCGCGGTGCCAAGAAGCTGACCTACGTAGAGGCATTATACGACTATGAAGCACGGTCGGATATTGAATGGAGTATGACCGAGGGCGATCGCTTTGTGTTGGTTACGAAAGACAGCGGGGATGGCTGGGCAGAGGTCGAGAAGGGTGGACAGGTCAAGAGTGTACCTGCGAACTACATTCAAGAAGTGTAGTTGTTATTGGCATCTTTGGTTCATCAATGTATATATTAGCACCGAGACATGAAGACATGTAGAAAGGAGCAGTCAATCGCGCTTTTTGCATTGGTTTTCAATACAAGTGATATTCTCCATCCATGGATTGATAATCGATCCTACGTCCTCTCCCACACTCCAATCCACTGTCCCCATGCCACCACCTTCCCATCAATCTTGGAAACAATCTCCGCCTTTGTAACAGGAGAACTGAGCTCCGCCGTGTCAATCGGTTCACCAAGACCAATAATCTCATAAAAGTACCGATGGGGACCATGCCCGAGCATCCCTCGCGGAGCTATGTATACACTCTGTCGGCGATTCATCCCGTAACTGAACCCGCCCTTCAAAGAGTAACTTCCGGCATCTTCAAAGTCTTTATACGTAACCTCCGTCTTTGACGGCGGAATGGAGTAGTATATACCATGCGTCACTGGTTCCGCCAACGGTGCGTCGGGATCTTCCACAATTAGGAGCCACTCCTTTACGCCGAGTGGCTCAGCATTGGGCCATCTGAGGGTCGGGAAATGACCGGTGCCGAAGAAGCTGTACTGGAGAGGAATTTTGGAGCCGGTCTCGCCAATGTCGGGGCACTCAAGCGCAAGAGTTGGATCAGGGTGGGCTGTAAATGGCTTTGTTTTGGAGATGAGGCCGGCGTCGTGGCCACGCCGCGCACGTAATATCCATGAAAGTATCCTTTCAATATACGCCATTTCCTATGCGAAGGAGTAGAATAGTGCCTTATACTAGCTAAATGAAAACATCAACCAACATGTAAAAATCATTCTTGGTGTTGGGGTCCTTGATATAGACATGTTCATACCCAAGACGGAACCGGCCCGGAAACGGCCCGCTTGGGTTTCATAAGAGTCAATGTAAGCATTAGCCTCTTCGCTATGTCTTCCTTACAAATGAATAGAGAGCCTTGAGTGAACTTACCTGACGTACCTTATTCAGTCTAGACTGTGATAATGTCTTCATAGGGCCAGTCATGTGAAGTCTTGGCATGGGGCACTCTCAGGCGGTGCTTCGCCGCTGCTCTTTCAACAAGGTCCTTATTTATACCACAAAGGAATTATATGCAGAGAGACCTAGTTCTTGCTGCTACACCGCTACGTTTGAGCCGAAAAATGATGTGACAGTATGTAGAAATATGCAACGTCGGAAGTAATTTATGCCAACCTAAATCTAGGAAACTTCCTAAAGTAGATGACTGGTGATATTTTTGTTGTTCAAATAGCCTGACATCTGTTTTTAATCTAAAATCGTTCACAGCTTTGTCGCTCAAGTAGGCGGCCCACTAGATATTTTCCTAATCTCTGCTCTTGTTCTTTCTTATCAATATGCAGAATTTGACTACCCTTGAAGGTGGAGTATATATAAGACCTCTAGTTCGTATATTTTATCGGCCTGGGACTAGATATGGTTCCCTACAATTTACACACTAAACGCAGCTCCAATGCAAACTGTACCACAATAACCTTCTAGGATGTGACTTTGTGGTAGTATGACAAATCTTGTTTGCCCAGTGAGTTACAGTCAAACCTTTTGCATTTTTGATTAAAGTGCACTGAAACTTAGCTTAGACATCTATGGATCATGAAAAGACAAGTAATGTTGCTTTCGTTTTCTGGTCTATTGGGGCTGCTACAGCAAAGTGAGATCATAGTGACTTCCATCATTAAAAGTGAAGAATTGTCACAACAAACAACCAGGGTTACAAATCAGCTTAATATGAGCGGTTTTCAACAATGTCCTCATAATGTCATTTCAACCTGGGTATCTACAGTGCAGCAATGCTTAACAGGTTGCCTGATGATATGCTTAGTGATGTTATCTCTTCAGCGAATATGGCTAATAGATAACTGAAATCACAAATGTCCCATGTGTTCCTTGGAGTAAGTGGTCTGTTAGGCTGTATGCAAGTCAAGTTTACTGATAACAGTCTAGGATCCTTGGGTCTTGCTTCTTTATTCAGAAGGGGCGTATTGTGGTATAGCTCACTGCTACCCACTATATCGTGGATCTACTTTTACTGTCCCGCAAAAGCCATTGTGATGATGAGAGTATATTGAGTCTTAAGATCTCACAGTTACAAGCTGTTAGTTGCGTCACATGACGGCTTGTGGACTCGACAGCAGTCATCATTCGAGACCAACAACATTGTCCTCGCCTAATCACGCGTCTCTACCTCTGGAACTGAACTGGACACTGATAGAGGTATCAAACACTCAAACGCTATCGCAGCATTTCTCTAACAGCAGAATATACAAGCACTACTCAAGGAGGTGCACCTTATTGATAGCAAGCCAAAATTAGGCTGCTATTGACTCCGAAAACCATACTGACATAGGTGGAGCACCGAGAAGTTCAATGACCGGGTCTTGCAAGACCTCACTGTATGGGAATTAAATCCAAAACGGTAGTATGATTTCAATCGCACAAGCCCAATTCGGTGTCATTACTGGAGTCGCATTGTGGCGACTGTGGCTGGTTTGTGGTAGAGCTCGCCAAATACGGCTGGACGAGCTACAATCAGTTACTACGGAACTGCCCTTTCTTACTCTTCAGTGGAACATTTCAACATCAAGCTGAAAGGCCAACCTTGATTATCTTGAATTACGCCTCTCGGACCTTTGATACTATTCGGGGCTTAGATATGACAATCAGGAAATCCTGCATTGATGCTCAAAAGGGCCCGCTAAATCTTCTGAAGAGCCCAAGCTTACACGGAAATGCCACTGCAACACCATAGGTGGGTCAGGTCACAACAAATTGATTACAGATGGTACAAATTGGCAACGTTTCATAATTTAGAGACCTTGCTGGTCATTGAGGAACGACTTAAACACGGGAGAGCAGCTATATGGGTCTCTCTAAATGTAGCAGAGAATTATCTCTGAAACTGATTATATTGCTTGTTGGCTAGCTAGGCATGATGACATGACATTCAGACCCTACATATGTACTGGTCGCGTCGTTGCATCGACAGCTATAGTCAGCCACTAATGAAAAGCGCGATGACGTGATAGATATGTTTCATGACTCTGGATCAATAACTTATGTATTGGTTTTGACTACCGTGACTGGAGTCAGGTCAAACCCTTCGCCGTTTTCATAAACGTTAAGACTAATTCATGTAGCTACCTCATACACTGGGATATTCATATTATAGAGACTAATTATAACCAACCACTTCCAACCAACTTTTGTTACGGGTGAAAAGGTTAAGCGTGAATCATCTGTTGGACACGAGGATACCGACGCACGATCTCGTGGTAAACATCAGGATGGTCGCGCAGCAGGATCTCAGGGTTCCACGCCATAGCGACAAATATAGTGTCGACACCACTTCCAATCGGCGTCAGGAAAATCTGGCAAATCTGAAGACCGATGACGAATGAGAAAGCCATGATGACTGCGGTGAAGCTACCGTCAGAGTTGTAGCTTGGTTTGGTGAATTCCAGGTACAGGTATGCCAGTAAAGCGCAGAGGTAGGAAACAAAAATGGATCCCATGGTCAGAACAGGGCCGATGAGACAGTCGTTGATCAGCGCGTCGATACCGCGGTCCTTCATCATTGCCCAGGTGTCCTTAGCAGCCGGTATATACGCCTTGCCGTACAGAGCAATATGGCAAAAGGCATAGCGGTTGAAGAAGGTGACCAGCCAATCGAGCAAGGCGATGAAGCAGCCCAGAATCCAAATAAAAATGCTGCCGACTATATTTCCCTGTGAAGCTTCCTGTCGTTGGGCAATAGAGCACGCCTGCCGAAGCATATTGACGATGGCAATAATCAAACTTCCAAGACTGATACTGCCAAAGGAATATGTAGTCGCACGCTTGAAGGCGCCGCGAGTGGCTCCCTTGGGAGCACCGCCTGGAGCACGGCTCCAGAAATACCACGATCCGTAGACACCGGCGATCGTCGTATGAATAGTGTTTTTCAACCACTCACTAAACCAATACATGGCGAATGTAACATATACTACGAGACCGATAACCTTGGCGCTGCTGCACCCACCGGGGCCGCACGACGGATTCGTTCCACTCCCGTTGGGCTCGTATGCGACATAGATGGAGACCAAAGTGACGGAAAACCATGCGGAAAAGGCAACGGCGACAAAGCCGCCAACGGCGCTGACGATGAAAACATGGCCATAATTGCGCGACACGTCGATCGCAGTCTGCAGCATGACCACACTGAACGGAATACGGGGTATCCAGCTGATAAAACAGAAAACAGCAAAGACGCCAAACAGGAGGAAAACAATACCAGCCCCCCATTGCTTTCGGTAAAGATAGTAGATCGCCGTTCCGAGAGCAAATGCACAGTTGAGAATACCGGTGATCCAGATAAACTGCTTGGTGAAATGACGTGCGCCCAGGAAGTAGGCCCATGAGAATACAAGCGCGACACAGAGCACAAACACAAATAAAATCAAAGTGTTAGTGTCCAAGCCGAAATTGTTACTCGAGTGGTATATGCCTCCGCCATTGAAGCCCCTGTCAGTCGCATACTTGTGGATGGAGATGCCAGAAACAGCGACGTAACCGAGGAAAACGGCAATGAACTGAAAGAGTCAAGTCAGTAATCTATGAACGAGGTTTTCTTGCGACTAGACTACAACCCACCAAAAGACCGGCCCAGATGTCGTGGAATTTCGGCTTGTCGATCTTGAATGCCTCTTCGTAGCCCCATCCTCCTTGACTAGGCGGCCCAGAGGTCTTTTCAGGCTGAAACTGCTGCTGCTGTGTTGGCGGAGGTTGCTGATACTGCTGATACTGCTGATACTGTTGAGGCTGGTTGGTCTGATAGTCCTGCTGGCCATTGGCATAATACTGCTGCTGGGCCTGAGAGACCGGACCACCCTGATAGTAGCTCGCCGCCTCGCCACTCATATCGGACGAATGCTTACGAGATACTCGTCTGTAAAGGTTGCAGCTACAAACGTCCGAAAGGAAAGGCACAAGATGAAGGTTGCAAGCAAGGTTTATGACCAGACGAACTCTGGAGGAGACAGGGAACTTGTTTTTTCCTCCTGAAAAACGCGTCACTGGGGAGGCTAGTGAATCTGGCCTTGGCAGCGAGGGTTGAGTATGTAGGCAAGAGCAAGGGCGGGGCCCGGTGGGGCACCATCCGCTAAGAGCCGATCAGAGTTCGCGCTGTAGACATGATCGGCGCGCTTTAGCCAATAGAAGCTGAGGGCTGTTGAGCTACCAGCAAGATAAACATAGCGCTAGCCGCGATCGTCGATTCCGATTTGCTGAAGCGACACCAGCAGTACGTCATTAGTTGAAAGAAACAACTTTTGCTTCAGATTGCCATCAGCCAATGACCGTAAGCACATCACGTGTCCGTATCTACTGATCACTCGATCTCGTTTGTATTGTACATTGTTTTGCCGAGTACTCTGTACTAATGCAATCATTTGTATTCATCACGTGGTATCATCATCAACATGGAAATAGCAAGTTTATCGTGGGGGTAGAGGAAGCTCTCAGCCAAGACCGAAGCGCTCAGCTAGGCCAGTTGATTCGCTCGGTCATCGGTCCTGCCGTATCGTAAGCACCAGGCAACGGCACTGAGTAGTCCATATAGTCTGGTGGAATATTGCCGACAGACCAGAATCCCCAGTCAATATCCGACTCTCCGGTGAGCGAGTAGTTGAGAAGTCCTTGTGGAAGCATGGCTGGGTTCGGCGGCGGTGGCGGCGGAACTGGAAACATGCCGGAGGGCGAAGAGTCAAACGTTTGACCGGGAGGCATGTTGAGATAGCCAAATGAGTCTACGGGAGTCGACATGATGACTTCTTTATTGGGCTTCTTCTTCGCTTCCGCTGGATCATCAGTCCCCAAGCCGACAGAGGTCGCCAGGCCAAACACGACTTCGCAAAAGACTCGGTATGTTGGCGCTATCTTCTCGGTCTCTGCTATCTTCATGAAAGCGGTGATCTTGAGCTTGGCCTTCCCAAGCTCTGGGTTCAGAGGCGCACTAGGCTGCCTCCCTAAGATAGCCACACTAGTGGCTAGAATAGCGTGGCAGATGTAGTAGAAATCAGTCCATGCGACTCCTTCTAGGAGACCAAGGCTCGATAATTGGAGAAAGTAGTCCATCACGGCCGCTGCCGAGGCCTGGCATTCGCCACTCAAAGCCTCGGTAGTAAAATGTGTGGGACCCAGAATCGACTTGTCGCCTTGTAGGAATCGATCAATTCGACGGTTGATCTTGCAGACGAGGAACGGCCGAGTCAGCACGGATTTGTAGTGGTAGTAGACCGCAGTCAGCAGTATGACGTTTCGACGATGATTTTCGGGTATAGACGATGATTTGGGCTCCATTTGTGGAGGCAGGCGAGCCTTCCATGTGTCAAGTTCCTGCAATAGCTGATTCACATGGGCGGCGGATGATAACAGAGAGGCCTCGTGCCCATATCGCCACGAGATTGTCGCAGCCAGTCTTTTCACCCGGGCTGCAATCTCCATCAGGGCCCATAATTGCTCACCAAATCCTTCGGGATATCCGGTGCCATCCAGTACGCTGTCGTCTGGCTGGCGGACATTCACTTCCTTGTTATCGATGATCGTTGGTCGGGCTAAGATCGAGGCTATGCTTTGATCAAACTGGAACAACGTCCACCAGACGATTCGCCGTGTGTGCGATTCAGTCGGGCCATAGTTCTTGTAGGTGCCTTCCCGGTGCAGGCCGATGGTGATGGCCATGCGCCCGGCGAGGCCGAGGAAGAGCCATGAGGTGTTGCGCTCTCCTGAGTTATGTTCATAAAGTTGCAGTAATAGGAGCGCTTGCACGTTTTCTAGGCTGGCTGTGAAAGCTATAAGTTCAATTCGCTCGCGGATGTGTTTGAAATATTTGTTCTGGATGGTGGCCGACTCCGGGCACTGCTCGGGTCCGAGGTAGTTGGCACCCAAGATGATGACCATGAATAGGGCGCATATCCAGCCGACTCCTGGTTCTGGTGCTTTCGAGGTCCCTACGCGCCAGAGAGAGTCATATTGGCGCATGAACGCAGCTCGGTGAAAGACGGGAAATGAAGAATGGAGGTTGTCAAAGAAGGCGGCCACCAGCCTGTCACATTGGTTCCGCTGTGGAAGCAAGGATTTGAGGGCGCCGGAGGCTTCCGCATCTGCCTCGGGCGCGGGCCGGTAGGGGAGCGAAGCGATCAGTCGCTGTCGAAGCATGGTCTCGCCCGGAATGGGATTTTCCTCGTCGGAACTATGCTTCTCAGACGAAGACTCGGGGATCCCTTTCCCGCGGCCCTCCTGCTTCTTGGCGGGAGGATGCATCTCGGAGGCACGATGACCAGTCGGTGGCATTTTCCGAGCACTGTCACCACGCTCACGCTCCCGCGATTCCAAAGCGACCCAATTCAGCTTGGCGACTAGCTGTCGAATGATCGACGCAAAATCCGAGGTACTGGACGGCCCAACATACTGCAGAACCCGGTGTGGACCGGGGATCATGCGCTCCTGGACGGGCTCGGGCAGGAAAGGGTCGGTAGAATACCCCGGGGACCCGACTGTGTCGGGCTGGGCAGAAGGGCCCGGCCCCGCGGCGGCGACGCCCAGTGTTGGGGAGCTCTGGCTGAAGGCTTCGGGAGCGGCGGTCTCGTCGTCGGGCGAGGGCATGGAGATATCACGATCCCGGGCGAGTCTGAACAAGACGTCAATTTGGTCGGTGTCGTCGTCGGGGAAAAGGCCACGGACGAGAGCATCGAGAGCGCGGTAGCGCACGCTAAGCTTCTCGATGCTGCCATAGAGGCGCTGCTTGCGGGGCATGGTCGATTTGCACTCGACGCCATGGTCAAAGCAGCTGGCGCACGACTCGTTCTCGTTGACGCGCACGCATCGAATGCGACGCAGTTTACATCGGTCACAGCTCACTTGGGTGCGGCGACGCAGCGAATCAGGCACCCGGCGCTTTGGCGGTTTGTGCTCGCCTCCACTGGTAGGCATCTTCCTTTGCTTTCCCCCTTTTCCGTTTATCTTTGTATTCCTTATTTCCTTTTTTTTTTTTTTTTTTTTTTTTTTTTTTTTTTTTTTTTTTTTTTTTTTTTTTTTTTNCCTTTCTATCCTTTTTCTAAGGAAAGATCAAAAACCCCTCACTAGCCGGAAACACAGGCTTTGCTGTTGGTCAACTGGAAGCAACAGAAGGGAGACGAAGCGCACGTCCGGAATAATAAAGAAGGAAAGGAAGCACGGACGAAGGATTACCACGAGCAGTCAAGGTGCATTGCTGCATGGTGAATCCACCAGCTGCATCTAGCAGGCGCGTGGATGAAAGGAAGAATACTTGCTTAGTCTTGTTAGCGACTTCTCCTCCGGGCAAGGTGCGGGCTAGCGGATGACCTGAAGGGTCCAAGGCGAGCCTCACGCTTGTCTTTTTTGGCTACTTCGCAATCCGGAGAAAGTCGCTTCTGCATCAGCTGTTGGCCAGTCATTTACCTGGCTGCCTTTTAAAAGTGGTTGACGCTACATAGCCTGCCATCCACGGACAAGCAGTGAAAAGCTACTATTGAAACTCTGCCGACGGCGTCCTGCCCTATTCGAGGCTTGTTCGTCGTCTGTGGACAACGGCCTGGGGCGGCGCTACGTTTTT
Source organism: Talaromyces piceae (assembly GCA_001657655.1). Classification (NCBI taxonomy): domain Eukaryota; kingdom Fungi; phylum Ascomycota; class Eurotiomycetes; order Eurotiales; family Trichocomaceae; genus Talaromyces; species Talaromyces piceae. The sequence goes on from JNNX01000009.1 coordinate 1,191,673, forward strand.
CCGGGCGCCTTTTGTGGTTGGTCCCAGGACTGGATCAATTGATCAACCCCGCGTTAATTGGTGACATTTTGACAGCGTGACAGCACATGTATCAGTTCTACATGGATAACTTCGCGCGAGATAGGGGTTGCCCGTCCCAACCTAGTTCGTGCGGCCTGGGAGAGGCATCCTCTCTTTCAGTTTTCAGACCCATTGCGAGGAATCTCAAACCAAGCTACGCCGAACTCAACCTAGTGTAAACTACTGGCAAGTCATGGGCCAATCAACGGTAAGGTCCCACTTGGCTCGGCTTCTGAACCAATAGTAACCCTAACCCCGAAGCATTTGTTTTTTGGACGAAAAAGCTTATCATGAATAGCACCATCATAACCGAAATAAGCATAAATCAAGAAACCACAGGTCCGTTGTTAAACCAAGGGTCATTCAGAAATTCCTGTGCGGACGCTCTAGTAGACGGTTCAAATTTCAGCAGTTTCCCAATAATGTGGCCCAAGTGCACAATATCTGCCTCGGTCAAGTTTTGCTTGCGTTCACCATCAAAATACATCTCTTCCAGCCATTGCTGCAATGCAGGCCCCGCAGTGTCCACGGGAGATCCACTATGCGTAGCTGTTAATGAGTCTTTCCACCTCATCGGTAATGGATCACTTGCCATCTCTTGCATTTGGCTGACAAGGATGGCCGGGGTTGTCAAGACGCTGTCAAAGGGGGCCTGGCCGACGAAAAGTTCAAAAAGCTATCACACTGGTCAGTTAAATTTGTAGCCAAGTCTGGCTCTCATCAATTCAACCTACCATACAACCCAGACTCCATAAGTCCACTCGATAATCCAATGCATCCTGAAATATAATCTCCGGTGCCCGAACTGGTAGGGGCGTGTGGAGTGTCTTCGGGATAGAGCTTTCCAGAAACGACTCGCTAAAGTCAATTATCTTGATCTTGTGGGACAACCAAGACTGTGAACGGTATATAGCTGGCCTAACAATATATTCCGGTATGCCGACCGCTAGTGCTTTTCCATCATTCCTTCGGACATAGCCAATTTCCGGCTTCCCTAATGCCTCAATAAATTCAACCTCGAGTAGATCATCCATACAGGGCATGGTAAAGGCCAAGTTTCGAGTATGAAGGTCTGTATTCGTTTAAATTATTCTCAATTCCCAAGGATCAAGGAGGTATATAGGACTTACCGCCGTGGCCAATATTGTGTTGGTGTATAGTGTCAACTCCAGCCAGGGTCTGTTTCGCAATATCCTTAGCTAGCTTCCCAGGCAACCTGCCGTCAGAAAAATGTGTCTCAATTATATCAGGAACACTAGGTCCTAGCAGTTCGAAGACAAGACATTTGTGAATCCCATTTGGTCCTTCAATGTAAAAATCATCAAGCATGCATATAATATGTTGAGGCCTAGGATGACTAGCTGCTAATCTCTTTAAGATCTGGGCTTCTCGGTTTCCTCTATCATTTTCACTTTCTGAAACAGAGACTTTGATAGCAACGTACTTCTCTTCTCTAAGACTCATTAGTTTCATTTGCAACGGATTAATCAATCTGATAACTCCTACCTTTGGTCTTTTGCAGCCCACACCGTAGAGTAGCCTCCCCATCCTAGTTTATGTAGTACCTTGTATCTCCCATTATTGAAGTAGTCGCCTAAAGCAATAGGGTGATAACCTCCTTTTTGATAGCGATGAAGAGGCTCAGCATCAATACCAGACACATACATGGTATGGTCTATTTGAGACGATGTTGAATACGCTAATGTGAGATGACGGGCAGGTGATAATTGCAGGACAATCCTCTGGGTGATGGAACGGTTAAAAACCATGCAAGGAGACACCCTGAAAGCGTTGTATGTCATGTCATACTTTTTTCTGAAGGCCCGATTTTGAGTTCGTCAAAACACAAGGCTGGTGGGTCAAACGGCACGAGGCGCTAACGAAGATCACTAGTGGCCTTACGAGTCTATGACATTGCCGAAATTTGCGTATACAGAACATGCGATCTTCAGGGATTGCTCAGATGAGCGTATGCATCTCTTCTTGGCGCCAAGACATATTTGTCAGCAATTACTGCTCGCACGACTCACGTAGATTCATTTCTATATCTCTGAGATTAGATTTCGATTTACTTCTTAAAGTTACTATAACTATTCATTTGTTCTGAGGTTCTAAAATCACTTTTAATCAGTTACCGGTTACTTTATCCAAGTCATCTGAATATGGATGCTTCCAATTGTAAATGAAGAGATAACGACGACTTGCATTAAAATAAACGATAATTTGTAATAAGTTTTCCTCACAAGAAACTAGAGTTATAGTTGAACTGGTTAACGTTATGTTCCAAGTGCTTACAAATTGGTTCCTGATCGGTCTTGTTAGGATATATATTCTACCTTGCGACTTATCTTGATCTGCTATAGGATAAAAATTTGTTAGAACAGGATATAGATTATAGTTTATAAGGAAGTTAAAGGTTCATTTTCAGGGCCCTTGGCGCCCAAAGTTAATTGAATCAATATCGCTCGCACGACGCTAAAAATCGGAGCGACTTATCTGTAGCCACCTGATACACTCTCTTGCAAAACCGGTGTCCGCATTAAAAGCTGTATTTACAATTCCTAAGCCCTAATGCCAAGAAAATCTAAACCTCTTTTGATATTTCTCCGAGACTGTTTGATACAAGGATTGTAAGTCAGCGGTATCATAAATACAATTACCGAAAACTTTCGTCGTTAGGTGTTTTAATGATGCGAAAGATTTTAAACACGTGGCTTCTGGACGCGTGTGTCCTGCAGTCTACCCCAGATCCTCCGGCAGAGATCCTCCCGGAAGATCTGTGGATCATCCTCATAAGGCAAGCCTCATGGGACGTAAATCTCGACGCGTCGACCTTACAACTAATCCATGACATGATATTGAGTAATGACCTGACTACCCCCAAGATTGCCGAGGCTGCTAAGTGCAGTGAGCGTACGGTCAGAAGAATACGCTCTAACCTGCGTCTGTTCGGTAACGTGAAAGCACCTCCGAACCCAGGCGGCCGGCCACGAAGTCTTCCGCCAGTTATGGTGAAAGCAGTATGCGATTATCTAGTCGAAAAGCCTCATTTATATCTTGATGAGGTGGCTCTTCGTTTATATGAAGATTTTGGCAAAGAAGTCACGGAATGCAGTATTAGCCGTGCGCTTAAACGCGAAGGCTGGTCAAAGAAAAAGTCGAAGCAACAAGCGCGAGAGCGTAATTCCGACTTACGTGATGACTACTTTCACATAATCTCACATTATCAGTCGTATCAGCTCCTCTTTGTTGATGAAACAGGCTGTGACAAGCGGATAGGAATACGAAGGACAGCATGGTCTCCACTTGGTATTAGCCCAGTTCAGATTACCAAGTTCCATCGTGATAAGCGATATCATATCCTTCCAGCATACTCCCAGGATGGCATACTTTTCTATCAGATCTTCCAAGGATCAACCGATGCTTCACTCTTTGAGAAGTTTATTGAAAAGCTTCTTCATCACTGCAACCCATACCCTGGCCCCAACTCTGTGATTGTCATGGATAACGCATCTTTTCATCACTCCGAGAAAATTAAGCAACTATGCTCACAGGCCAGAGTTCATTTAGTGTACTTACCGCCCTACTCCCCGGATCTCAATCCAATCGAGGAGTTTTTTTCCGAATTAAAAGCGTTTATTCGACGACACTGGAAATCCTATGAGGAACACCCTGCGCAAGGATTTGATTTCTTTCTCGAGTGGTGCATTGATGTTGTAGGTGCGAGAGAGCAAAGCGCCGAGGGACATTTCCGGAATGCTGGTCTGGCAATCGAACGGCGTTAACAGACGAAGTATACTTGCATGGCCATTCATTTTCGTGACACTGTATTACATTCTTACAGCCACAAAGGAAAACATCATGGGACAATATCTTTTGCAGAGAGCCATAGACTAGATAGAATAAATGGAATCGTCAGCATAAGGGGGAAGTGGCATTCAAAGGGAAAATGGGTATATATTGTACAGTCATTGTATGTAACCAGCTCCCAAGACTTAGATTCATAAAAAACTCTAGGTTTGTAGACCCAAGTCCTTCCAGGCCCTTCTTTTGAAGATATATTTAAAAGTAATTACACCATGAATAAAACATCATTAAATTAACTTCAGAAAAGTAACTCGACCTGAAGCATGCCCCATAACAAGCATGCTTTCATACACGGCGGAAGAAGTTGCTCGATACTCAACAGGCAGCCAAATGGCATTAGAACCATTGCGAGTCAGCCATTCATTCTTCACTTGTATGTTTTTATAAAGACCGCTTGCTGTTTGGGAGGGACTGCGATCATGAAGACATTCAATATTGAATCGTCCTTGGCCAGTCTCCAGAAATTTGCCGTCGGGGGAGAACACCACTGCCCGAACTGAATCAGAATGGCCTTCGAGGGTCTGCCGTAGAGTGCCAGTAGCCAGATCCCACAGCTTGACCGTCTCATCATCGGAGCCTGAGGCTATCAATTTGCTGTCAGGAGAGAACGCCACTGCCCGAACCCTCTCCGAATGACCTTTTAAGGTCAGACGCAGAGTGCCATTAGCCGGATCCCAGAGCTTAACTGTCTTGTCGAAGGAGCCTGAGGCCACCAGTCTGTTATTAGGAGAGAATGCCACTGCCCAAACCCAATCAGAATGGCCTTTAAGAGTCTGCTGTAGAGTGCCAGTAGCTGGATCCCACAGCTTGACCATCTTATCATCGGAGCCTGAGGCTATTAATTTACTGTCAGGAGAGAACGCCACTGCCCGAACATAATTAGAATGACCTTTTAAGGTCTGATGTAGAGTGCCAGTAGCCAGATCCCAGAGCTTGACCATCTTATCAATGGAGCCTGAGGCTACTAACTTGCCGTCGGGAGAGAATGCCACTGCCCAAACAAAATGAGAATGACCTTTTAAGGTCTTATGCAGAGCGCCAGTAGCTGGATCCCAGAGCTTGACTATTTTGTCATCGGAGCCTGAGGCCACTAGCTTGCCGTCAGGCGAGAATGCCACTGCCCGAACTAAATCAGAATGGCCTTCAAGGGTCTGCCGCAGAGTGCCAGTAGCCGGATCCCAGAACTTAACTGTCTCGTCAAAGGAGCCTGAGGCCATCAGTCTGCCGTCAGGAGAGAATGCCACTGTACTAACATCACTAGAATGGCCTTCAAAGGTCTGTCGCAGAGTGCCAGTAGCTGGATCCCAGAGCTTGACTGTCTTTTCATCAGAGCAGGCCACCAGTTTACCGTCGGGGGAGAACGTCACTGTGCTAACATCACCAGAATGGCCTTCGAGAGTCTGACGCAGAGTACCAGTAGCTGGATCCCAGAGCTTAACCGTCTTGTCGAAGGAGCCTGAGGCCACCAGTCTGCCGTCAGGAGAGAACACCACTGCCAGAACCACGCTAGAATGGCCTTTAATAGTCTGTCGTAGAGTGCCAGTAGCTGGATCCCAGAGCTTGATGATCCTGTCATGGGAGCCTGAGGCCACTAGTCTACCGTCAGGAGAGAATACCACTGCCCCAACTAGATCAGAATGGCCTATTAAGGTCTTATATAAAGTGCTAGTACTTAGATCCCAGAGCTTGACGGTCCAATCACAGGAGCCTGAGGCCACCAGCCTGCCATCAGGAGAGAACGCCACTGCATTAACCCGATCAGAATGGCCTTCGAGGGTCTGCACTGCACTCCAGGCTGATTCCACTTCTGGTAATTTCTGAATCCATTTAGGGATTTTATTGATATACTTATTCCTAGTTATACTTCTTTTTGGCGTAAAAATAAGCGCCGATATATAGAGCTGGAGAGGCGCCTGGTCAATCACCGAGATATTCTTTCGAATAAACCGCATTGCGTCATCAAGGAATCCGTATATTTCTCTGTCTTTATTACTCTGGATAGATTGTTAGAACAAGGAATCATATATATATCACTTAGATATACTTACTACAATAGACTGTAATATCCGAAGTAGGTTAATGCTTTCTGCAATTCTTCCTAAAAGGCTCAATGATTCCAGCCAATGTAAAAAGTGATCCTGTATAAACACATGGACTGGATCACTGTTATTGATACACATCTGACTCTCCTTCAAATGGTATACCCAGAAGCGGCAAGCATATTGTATATCTGGTGGTAAGTGGTTGGCTATGATTCTGCCATCGATCTCAGCACGTAGTGTCCCATAGCCCCGAAGATTGCATATATTTTCGTGAAGACTCCCTGGTTGAGACATTCGTTCAAGGCATTTAGCCATAACCATCTTATGAGCTCCTATCTCGTCTATCCAGAATAAGTTTGTGTCACGTTTGTTAGGATCAATAAGGAAATCACGGAATGAGAGGTGCAGCATCCTTATGGGAGAATCGGCAGAAGATGGCACACTCAGCACAGAGTGAAGAGATGAGAGCTGTCCCGCAATGTCCTGACAGTCTATCTGAAGCAATGAGGCCAGAGATAACTGCGAAAGCGGTTCAGCTAGATGAACGATTGTGCCTACAATTATCCGGAACCTCTCCACTAGTGATTTCCGTGCGTTTTCTGCCCGTCCATGGATCAACTGATTCAGAATTGGAGAGTAAGTGTCGTCCAGCTTATCCATCTCAGAGTGGCTGGGCGTTTTTCGATGCTCCAGAACTTTTTTCAGTTGTCCCATTGGGTTTGACCATGCTAGATCCTCCACAAAGCGGCATACAGTATCGGCAACAATAAAAAGTGGAACAGCCATTCAACCAACGCCGACATCGCCTCAAGGCCAGGCCAATCAGCTGGAAGTGACTGATTAATTTTCATATATTTCTCTTGAATTTGCGTAAATTCGTGCTTCAAGAAGGGAGTAATATCTTGCTTCATAATACGCTGAGGTATGTCATGAAGCACCATATCCTCGCGTACATCCTCCGGCACATCCGCAAATCCAGAACGAATTTGTTGGTCTGGTCTACTCGTGATAAAGATCTGCAAACTCGGTGACCATTTATCCTTAGTCTGTGCCAAGAGGCGAAGGAGAGTGTCTCCATCCTGCACACATTCATCCAAGGCATCAATTACGACCACAAGCTTAGAGACCTGTTGGGAACGGCGGCGAATTTCAAGCAAAGGTTGACAGATCAGCTTTTCAAACTGCTCTCCTATTGATTTGCTTGAGACGTAAGGATCAGTGTTAATTGCACTTTCGATGTACGGAGCTAAGGCGGGAATCTTGACCAAAAGTTGGGCAGAAATCGTGGTAAAAAGCATAGTCACATGGCTTCGATCAGCCTCACTTCGTTTGAAGAAGAAACTGGCCCCTAGTTTTCCGTTCTTCATAAAGGTCTCGGCCACAGTGCGAGAGATCGTTGATTTGCCCGTCCCAGCCATACCTTTCAGCCAGAAGATGCACTTTCCGTGTTGATCTTGCGCCCACTCTTGAATTTGGCGTTGCAAGTCAATTCTGGTTCCTGGCAGGCATCTCGGGTTCACATTCTCATCAGCAGAGTCAAACGTGGAACCTTTTGCAAAAGGTAGTTTGGCAATTAATTTTTCGCGCCTTTGCTCACGGACCAGGACGCGGGTATTGTCACGAGTTTCCTCTACATCTTCCTGGACTTGAAATTTTGTTAGGAGGATAAGAGTTTTAAGGCTCACTATGAACTAACCAGACGCAAGTATATCACTGATTTTCTTCTCTGCTTCAACCTTATTTGGCAGAACGCGAGCGAGGAGGTCTTTGGCATACGCAGCCGTCACCATTGCTGCGTACCCTTGCCACTCTTTGTTCTTGTGAGAATCCGAATAGTCACAGATACCCCGTATAACAAGACATGGGAAGTGATTCATCAAGCCTGCCGCTTCCATCTCAAAACATAGAACATCCTTCTCTGCCGCAAGTCTATCACGAATCATGGCATTTTTCATCAACTGGTTCGCAGAAGCAATTAGACCATAGTGAATCGCTGGATTATCATCTTCATCGCTTCGTTCAGGCCGCACGATCAATTTCGACTCGACATCTCCACACACTGCTTCACAACTCATTTCCTCCGAAGGATGGACAATGTGTGTCTGATATAATCGATCGCTAGTTGGGTCTGGTCGCTTGTATTTCTTTCGCAGTTTTGGCCATCTCTCAAGCACGGTGCTTACTGCTTCTTCAAGTTGATGACCTTCCATTTCATACTGAGCATCAATGTCACTCATTGCGGCACGGAGGAGGCCGGGGGGTTGATCTAGGAAGCCTGTGGTTCGGAATTCCTGGTCTTGTATGGTTTTCCCAAAGTCATACTGAAATAAACCACCCTTTCCATTGTGGGGTGCGCTCACCACAACATCACCGAGCCGGATATCATGCTCTTTGCTGGGTGCACCACCACCGATACCAACCATAATGCCAAACCTGATATTGGGAAACGTGCGCGCCATATCTCGTGCGACACTGGCTGCTGCCGCAATCCCATACTCCCCCTTTGGCAGCTGAGCGATCACCACGTTGTGCTTCCCCATCTCACCCAGTGTATAAACGTTGTTATCATTAGCAGATCCATATTCCAGGTTTTCATGCTCTTTGTCGAGAAAGGCTTTGGCGGCGACATATTCTGTTTTGATGGCGCAGATCCATCCAATAGTATATTTATTGGAATCTCCCATCCTTAATAGACCCCAGATCTTTGCGAAACACAAACCTGACTCGATTTTGGAAACCTTTTAAACAAGAGAATTGGTAATGGTGTTCGACATAAGAAGAGAGAAGGTCTTTTCAGCAGTTCAGCCTTGTCCATCTAACCCCGCCCAACACGTGACCACCTTTCTGCAAGGCTGATACAGTCACATTTCATGCACCCATTGAACGAAGCATGCAGTATTCATACACGATTAAGTCGCTGTAGGGTCAGTGACGAAGTTCCTAGGTGTAACCCTGGATGGAGGTTTCGAATGTCTATGATTCTCCGGGACCATGAGAAATCATGTATTATAGAGTACAGTATCTTCAAGTTGGAGTTAGAAACGAATCTGAGTAATATTGAAAAGCTTGTGAAAGTAGGTTCTATTGGTTTTTAAAAGATTTGAGTAATAACATATATTAGGATTTTACCTCCACAGCTTGCCCTTTGTCACGGTGTTGAATCCATAGGGGAATATCGTTGACCCATCTATGGGCAGCACCAATTTTCACACCTTCCTTGACAAAGAAGTCCGGATCTACGTGATTGTAGATTTGTTTCAGATCAAGGCAATGTGCCAGTGTCATATCACGTGCCTTTTTAATATTCTCTTTGAAGATCTCTGAGCTTACCCAAGATAGATGCTAGTTAGCGTATTCCTCAACTGCTACATTGAGGAGGCCGGGAATATCCACTACAGCCTTTTCCATGGCGTTACATATAAGAGTTTCAGAATCTACTTATAATATAGCCACTAGCTAAGATAAAGAAGGGAGAACATTAATATTGATTGGCGGGCACATAGATCTAGTCTCCGGATAGCTGGAGATTTTCTGCTTCTTTTTACGTCGTTCCTGCTCTTCATTATATATCTATTACCAAATATCATAAGGAACATTATTGTGAGTCTTTAAGGTGCCCTCTTTTTCCACGTACTCGACGAGCTTTCTTAGGTGAATTATGTTCAATCTATAGTGTTTTTTGTCCAGTGGATCCAGCCAGCAGAACTACCTATCATGGTTACACGGTCGGCCAGGACAACGCATTATCCAGTACACACGTCGCCAGATATCTGGCTGTCCGGAGGAAAACTGTTCAGCGTCAATTTCAGCATCTCGGTTGCCTAGCACTCTCTTGGTTCTTGATGTGTTTCCTCTTTTGTCGGTAGTTGCTGCGAGAGAATTGTTGCAGTCTTCGACATAGTTAATAATGATGGAAAGTCTGAGTTCCTTGCCTATAAGAAACAAATTTTTCCACATTAAGAGTTGCCTCTCTATAGCTGTCCAATCAACATCAGTTTTCTTGAAGTTCTTAGTAAGATCATATTGTGAGCGATCATTTATATAGACTACTATAGTTATATCATCTACCCTTACCCGCTACTTACTGTTTATTTTTCGTTAAATAGCATGTTTGGCTTTCTCCTTTATCTTTTACCAATACAAGCTAGGTCTTTGGGTCAGGTATTGTTCAGTATCTTTTATCAGGTTCTTCCGATTATTGAGGGTCACCTTCCACTCGATCAAATAACTTATTGATGAGGGCGGATCTTCGTCATTTATCCCCTCTCGGTATTCAGACTCCTCCGAAAATCCCAGGTGGCGGGGTTCGGAAGGACCTAAGGGAGTGGAGCGTCCACCAGTTGAACGGTTCGGTGAAAGGCCATATTCAGATGGTGTAGACCCCCAGCCAAAGTACCCCGGGGTGGGGGCATACGAAGGAGTTCGTTCCTATGCGCTATATTGGGAGGCAGCGTTATTAGTGATGTCCTCGACGCAATAAATGCCGCCGAGGAGCCTGGTGTCAGAATCAGTGGTGTTAGTTTTCACGTGGAGAAGGTCTTTTGCATGCGGGAATCCTGATACAGACAAGCTGAGGAGAAGTATGAACAGTGTCATCGATATCGGTCCACTTAGTTCTTGCATCATGCATCTAATCACCAGGATGAGTAGGATAAGAACAGGAAGAGTGTGGGCAATGTGCCACTTCTGCTAGCCAGCTTTCCTCAAAGTTTGACTGGTTTGCATAGAATCTTCCACGCAGATCATCCGCTAGGGTCATAATGGCCGGTATTTTTTCATTGTATTACCCTCTAAATTTACATTACAGTAACATAGTTGTTCCGGAGTCTTTCCCGATATAGACTAGTGTAAATATCCTTAGGGTTTAGAAACAAATTACTAGTGCTCGATGCGGACGCCGGTTTTGCAAGGTAGTGTATACGAAACTTCCCAAACTTCAGGTATCTTCAGGCAGTGGAAGTCGCTCTAGGATCAGGGGTGGCCGCGAAGATAACCCCCTTATGCAACTTATCATCATAGATAGCTTGATTATCGGTCTGGCCTTCTAGGCAATTCAGGTACTCACGTCTCAATACGGCTAGCGTAAGGCGCTATGGCTGCCGGCCTGGCCCACATAAGAGCCTCACACAAGAGCCTCACATCAACGCATCTCAACCTTGAAACCTGTCCAAGACACCCATCTCCAAAGCTTCCAGAGCAAATCCAATGTCCCGTCCTCAAACTCAGCCTGGTTTCGTAAGGGTCCCGACCCTGGAACCATTATCTCCCTTGTCCAACCCGCCCCTTCCCGGTGGAAGATTCTCGAGAAGCTGAATGAGCATGACTAGCAAGTTAACGAGGAGGAAAACGATGAGTATGGCTTCCTCTCTTTCGCCTCGGCTAAATATCTATGCTGCTATAGCAGAGCACGGACTAGGAAAGCCTTGATGCGCATCTACGTTCAAGTTCCCCATCGAAAAACCGAAATGGATGATGTGGATACCAGAAGCCGTCAAGCCACAACATATAACCCCCCAGAATTGATCGCCTACCAGGACCTCACTGAAACGGGTTCGAGTGACACACCAAAGCTCCTCGGATACAAGATCGATAAGCAGGATCACTCAGGGCTAGTTCCGGGCGGGTTCATTATTTGGCTTGTGTGGGAGATCGTCCCAGGGCTGCGCCTTGGCGACGGCAATGGCGCTGACTCCTTTTGGGCTCTTGAAAGCTACGAGAGGGAGCAGGTTCAATCGGCTTTCCTTGAGGCTCTACCGTAAGTGGATGTTTCTTCTGAATTTGTTACTAGTCCTAATCATTGTCGACTATGTAGTAAGCTGCATGGAAACCGGTGGTTCCCCCTTGTGTGCGCGGCAAGCAGCATAATTTGGCACAAGGAAACGCAAAAACTGTGGGTTATTCCTATCCTATATGATCCCAATGACAAGGTAACAAACTTACTAATTTACTCCATATAGCTACTTTATCGGACCCTTTGAGATGGCCGGCAAGCCCAAACGTCCCATTATGTCCACTGTCAACTGGGTTGCGCATTTCGATCTCGCCTAGCCGGACCCCTCTGTGGATGTATGTGATAGTGGCTGGAATTAAAGATACTTTACGCTGGCAATGGTAGCTAGGGAGAAAGCAAGGTTGTTTGTGTGTCCTCTTATTTTGTTAAATTCGGTGACAAGACTGTGGCAATCTATAAAGGAGCCGTCCACTTCTGGTTCCGCAAACGTGTGCTAGGGTCAAAATCCGAGCCCGCGAGGGCTAATAATCCAATATGGTAGAGACTCTGACAAATTGACACCGTCCATCTGATATACTTCCCCTGTCACTGTGGTGAATCACCGGAGAATACTCCAGTTTCCGGACTCGACCGACTTCCTCCTTTCGAAGAAAAATAGTATGCTCGTACGTAGTCAAGAACCCATATTTCAAGCGTAAATCAAACATGTAATCCGCAATCTGGCCTATATACGCGGGTCAGTGCATATTCATTCCTAGCAATAGCTTATAAGACCAACCTGGTACGTGCCGGAAATTATCTTGCTTAGCCCCAGACTCAAATTCAATGATCAAACTCCTTAGGTTGTGCTCGCGTATCCAGGGAAACCTTGCCTTCCCCCACAACCTTTGCTTCGTTAGCCGAGGTCATCAGCACAAAGTCAGGGGCCTTTTTGTATGCTGGATACGGCGGCAATGCCACCTTAGAGGCCCCTGACTTCAGGTCATGGATCTGGGCCCCGAAGACAGCTCCTAGAGCTGTTCCTGCTCGACCCTCTAGTCTACCTTGTACACCGCGCCCGTCACTCACGAAAACTTGCTCTTCGTGGACTGAGCCGGGGAAGAAGTTCGCTGTCAATCTGGACGCTATTTCGCGCTGGTTCCATGTCTGGCTGTTGTAGGTGTGCGCGACTTCTATCTTGAAGTTGTTCTATTGCCCCAGAGCTCCGACGAGCTTGATCCGGTGCAACGTGTGGCTAACAGTGCGGCGAGCGGTCATTTCGAGATCAGGGAGAGGTTCGAGTAAAAGACTGGAGGCGCTATGTGTGAATGAGAGTGCCACGATGATGCAGCTGCAGAGTGATTGTTTATAAAGTGGGAACTTGTTGAGAATAAGAAAACTAGTAGTATCAGAGCGAGGTGCAACGGTGAAGAAGCTCTGTTGTTGATCATGCACTCGACGGTGTGCCTTCCTGATTAAGAATTTGTAGACTCCAGCGCACAGCGCCGCATATTGTACCTCGGCATAGACATGGCCAATATGATGCTGCTGAATTTGCTGCAGTTTATTATCTTGATTTTAGAATATTATCGACATTATCGATAACGATTGTGAATTTCTTCCCTCTGTATTTTTTGTCGAAGAGTAAATCAGTATCATAAGTATAATCATTGTGAGTAAATGGAGCTCAGAATGGCATGAGGTCTTTTCTTGTTCGATATCTTGACTGACCAAGTAGGTAGATACAGGAGGAAAGATCCTCTTCGTCAAGCGAGAGATCTTTGTGCGTATGGCGGTGCCTATATCGGCCACCGCCTATCATGACAAAGATCGCATTGAAAGAGTCGTGCTTCTTACGGTACATAGCAGTATTTTCCTTGCTATTGCCCGTTAGGGAAGCGGTAACAAGGCCATAAAAGTTATACGTATCTTCCTATTAAGTGCGAAGAGAATTGACTTGGAGAAAGGATCAGTGTTGTGTCTGGCGTCTGTAATTGATCATGGAGAGCTCATATATACCCTTTGCCCCATGAATTTACGTGCCGGGCGTACTCCTGTATGTACACATGTTCATGGAAGGCACGCTAGGCCTTATTTGGCTACTGCCGTGGTGTCCAGAGCACTAAGTGAAAGACCACAACTCTCCCTTCAATAGCCACGCACAATCGTGGCCCTTTTCACCGTCACTCCTGATTACTCCGTCAACATCTTAAGAAAGATCGTGCAGCGTCAGGCAGCAGACTGTGGAGATACACGCACAAGGACTCTTTTATTCCGACTTGCCATTCATCACATAACAACGTTATCATTGGCAGAATCCGACATGCTTTTCCCAAACCAGAACAGCAGCCCTAGCCACTTCCAACGGCCAAGAGGGAGTATGACTGGTAGCGGTGGTAATTAGCAGTGGCAGTGGCAGTGGCAGTGGCAGCGGCAGCCAATACGGCGGATAATGGTCTATTGGGTGCTAAGGGTCCGTAGAAAATCCCTTTACCATTCTCGAACATGGTCGATAACGTGATGGGCCAGCCCACAATAACGAGTAGCGCCCTTAGGGTGAAAAGAGCCGGGCCTGTGCGCGGCGGGAGGAGTTGAAGCGGGTGGAAATGCCCAGGATTCGCAGGAGCTCGGCGCGAGGGCCAAGGAGAAGGCCCCGTACAGGCGGGGCGCCGGTGCTAAGATCGCCCCTAGGCACTGGGTCTTGGCGATCGCAGTCTCTGGGCGGAGCCAGTCACAGGGCGGCTGGGCCCACTGTGGCCCCCAGAGGGGCCCGGCCTCCGCGAGTGACGGCAGGCGCGACGGCTCTCATTTGAAGGCCAAGAGAGACTCGAGACACTGCTCCTGCCGCGGTGGAACCGCTGCCCTTCGCTTTCTCCTGCTCCTGTCGATCAGAGCTTTTCATTATATGCGATCATATGCGCCACGACAGCACCCATGACAATACGTTTCCGCCGGTGCACTGCGGAATGTCCATAGCAATGTGCGTCTTGGCGGTGTCACGATACCGCTCAGTACCGCACCGGGAGTCGTAAAAAGGCGGTAATGACGGCCTCGACATTGGACCACAATGGGGACAACTCACTGCCACACTGGGCACTGGAGACTGGGGACTCCTCTCTCTCTCGCCCTTGCCTGCCGTCGCGAGTGCCTGCCCAGAAGACGATCGCTCTGCACCGCGAGTATAATAATGCTGCCCTCCTTCCCCTGACACCCTCTCGCTCTGCTCCCTCCCTCCTTCCCGCCACATGCCTTGACGACGCCATTCCCACCTTCCGCGTGTGTGTGTGTCTGTTTGCTTGACCCCTTCGTTTGAGTCACCCCGGCTCGCGTCACTCGTTACTCTCTCCAACATCTGCGTTTAATACTTTTTTTTTTAATTCAATCCATCCATTTCTTGTCTCTCACTCACTCTTCTTGACTCTTATATCATACACACGCACTTTCTCTCTGCTGAAATCTGATCCCTTCGCTCTCTGACGAGTCGATAAAATTTGTCCCTCAGGATGAGAACTGTGCTCGCCTCGCTGGCCATCGCCGCCTCCATGGCCGCTGCTGCTCCGCAGCAGTTGGCGGCCCGTGATGACGGCCCGACCCCCATCACCGTCAAGGGAAACGCCTTCTTCAAGGGTGATGAGCGCTTCTATGTCCGTGGTGTCGACTACCAGCCTGGAGGCTCCTCCAAGCTCGTTGATCCGCTCGCCAACCCCGACACCTGCAAGCGCGACATCAAGAAGTTCAGCGAACTCGGCCTCAACACCGTCCGCGTCTACTCGGTCGACAACACCGCCGACCATGACGAATGCATGAAAGCGCTGGCTGACGAGGACATCTACGTCGTTCTGGACGTCAACACTCCCAAGTACTCGCTGAACCGGGCCGACCCCGAGATCTCGTACAACGACGTCTACCTGCAGAACATCTTTGCCACCGTCGAGATGTTTGCCAAGTACCCCAACACCTTGGCCTTCTTCTCCGGAAACGAGGTCATCAACGATGGGCCTTCCTCCAAGGCCGCTCCCTACGTCAAGGCCGTCACCCGGGATATCCGCCAGTTCATCCGCGCGCACAAGCTGCGTAAGGTGCCGGTTGGCTACTCGGCTGTAAGCACTGCCCCCCTTTTCACTCCTTTGACGGGCCATCATCGTGACGCCTTTGCTGACTCCCCATGACAGGCCGACATCGACACCAACCGCCTTCAGATGGCCGAGTACATGAACTGCGGCACTGATGACGAACGCAGTGACTTCTTTGCTTTCAACGACTACTCGTGGTGCGATCCCTCTTCCTTCACCACTTCTGGTTGGGACCAGAAAGTGAAGAACTTCACTGGCTACGGTCTTCCCCTCTTCCTTTCGGAGTACGGCTGCAACACCAACAAGCGCCAATTCCAGGAAGTCAGTTCCCTGTACGGTACCGAGATGACGGCTGTCTATTCGGGCGGCTTGGTTTACGAGTACTCTGAAGAAGGCAGCAAGTACGGTCTGGTCAAGATTGACGGCGACGACGTCACTGAGACGCCCGATTTCGCCGCCCTCAAGAATGCTCTGAAGAAGACCCCTCCTCCTGAGGGCGATGGCAAGTACAACTCGACTGGCGGTCCCAGCGGTTGCCCGGTGAAGAGCCCCCCCAACTGGGATGTCTCCGACGATGCTCTCCCGGCGATCCCCGAGCCGGCGAAGAAGTACATGACTGAAGGTGCCGGCAAGGGCCCCGGTTTCTCTGGCTCGGGCAGCCAGAACAAGGGCACTCAATCCAGCGGCACTGCCACCCAGGGCTCCGGCGCTGTCACCGGCTCGGCCACCGATTCTGCATCCCCAACCAGCTCGACGGGCGCTGCCGCCAGTGTCCGCGTCCCCGAACTGGGCTTTGTCCCGTTGTTGGGCAGCGTCGCCGTTGCTCTGTCTACAGTCCTTGGGGCTTCTTTTGTGCTTTTGTAGGCTTCCTGGATCGCCTATCCCCTTGATTTACGGGTTTAGCCGCAAAGGCGCCATGGTTGTCAATTAGTGCCGTAGAATCTGTTCTTGTACAGTCAATGTGAGGCCGAGAAAGCCCTGCCTCGATACCATTTTTGCAGCTTTGTATCCCATTCCTTATTGTCGTGTATAATTAGTAAAGCGCGTATTTTCGAATTACCAGTTCAGGCATTCTCGCATATGGCCATTGTATTGTACAGTTTTCGCCTTGTTCAATTAATAGAAACCAAATCCACGTGCTCCAGAGCGATTTCGGCATATGGAAAGCTTGCCACAGTTGCGGAATCTGATCTGGTCGACGAACAATTGATTTGTCGAGCCGACGAAAACCTGATCGGACACCGACCAGATGATGTATGCGATAACAAGAGGTACGTACACTTTGAAGTCCATTAGCCACTTGGAGTAGAGCACCGTTGTCAATCTGTATTGTCGTTCCCATTGGCGTTCGAAGGCCGCGTGGAAGTGGTCGAGTTGCCCGCGGGATGCGTGGAACACGGGAGCGCAGATAAGCCACCCCAGCGGGCGTGGGGGTGCAACGTCTCTGGCAAACGGAGCTGTCCTATACATAACTAGTTAGTTCGCCGCCAGGTATAGGAAAGCTAGCATGCGAACAGTCGTACTACCGAGTACTTTGTACGTACAGGATTGATACCCCGCATCTTCAGCTTTGCGGTTATTGGCAGCAAGGGAAGCAACTGGGAACAAACCTTGCATCGTTGCACCAGCTGTTTACAGGCCTTCCACAGACATGCCGTTTGCGGCTGCTCCAGCCTCGTTTGCTGCGTCTGGTCGAAGTTTTCACAGTGCACGACGTATATGACTATATTTATACGTACTTCACGTTGCATGAACGGCGTATCTGTGGGCTTCCCCGGCTGATCAGATCCAACTTTCTAGCCGATATGGCCGTATGATAGCGACGAAATCGACCGACTGTCTGTCTCCCCACCCCCACGCGCGGCCACCCTAACCGCCATCAAATGCAACGCTAAACAGCCGCACGGAGCGATCGGCCTTATCTTCTCCACACTCTCACCAAGCCAGATAACAAGAACAAGCACCAGATAAGCTTGTGACAGATTGCCTACCTGAGTTTGGTTGCCCAGAGGTTACGCTAACCCCCCTGGCTGGCCTAGGGCTTGGGCTGTCCTTATTTAACATGGACCTCCCCCTTGGTCTCATCTCCCGGTCTGCCAGCCTGTTCGTCTGCCTGGTGAGCGAGACATTCGTCAATTGAGCAGTTAGACCGGTGAAGACCTGAAGACATGGGCCAATCCTCGGACGACCTCGACCGCGAGGCCTTCCCCAACAAGAAGGATGTCGACATCCACACCACGACAAACGACTCGACCGGCCCTGGCACCGTCGATCCGCTGCACGATGTCGCCCGTGTGATTGACCACAAGGCTGAGCGTGCCCTGTGCCGCAAGTTCGATCTGCGTCTGCTACCAATTCTGGCTTTCATGTGTATGCATCAAATCTATTCGTCTGCACCAAAGAGCGAGGTGGAGAGAGAGAAAGAGGACGATGGCTAACGGTTCACAGATCTTTGTAACGCGCTCGACAAGGGGAATTTGGGTAATGCAGAAACGGATAACCTTAACGAAAGTATGCTTTCCATACTGCCTTTCCGGTTGATTAGCGTTAGACTTGAAGCTTAACTTTGTTCCAGGTTTGGGTATGACGGGCGATCAGTACAACCTGCTGCTGTCCATCTTCTTCGTCCCCTTTGTCGTGTTTGCGCCGCCCATTGCCATGCTAGGTAAACGCTTCAGTCCAGCCAAAGTCATCTCGGCCATGATGTTCAGTTTTGGCGCCTTCACGCTGCTGTCGGCCAGTGTGACCAACTTTTCCGGTCTCTTTGCACTGCGTTGGTTTCTGGGCATGTCTGAGGCCGCATTTTTCCCGCTGGTGATCTATTACCAGACCACGTTTTATCGACGCGGAGAGCTGGCACGACGATTGGCCATTTTCTACGCTGCATCCAACATCGCCAACGCCTTTTCCGGGCTGCTGGCCTTTGGCGTTTTCCAGATCAAAAACTCGGCTCTCGAAGGGTGGCGCTACCTCTTCCTCATCGAAGGCGCCTTCACAGTCTGCTTCTCGGCGTTTGCCTTTTTCTATTTGCCGAAAAGCCCGCAAGAGGCGCGCTTCCTGAACGAGGAGGAGAAACGGTTGGCCTTTCATCGGATCCAGGTGGATTCGTCGGCTATCGTCAACGAGGAATTCAATCTCCGCAATGCTCTCGGCGTTCTGAAGCGGCCGACCACGTATGCGTTCCTGGCGATCGAGCTCTGTCTCGGCGTGCCGTTGCAGGGCGTTGCACTGTTTCTGCCGCAGATCGTCTCTCGGCTGGGCTATCCTACAGTCAAGACGAACCTGTTCACTGTGGCGCCCAACGTGACCGGTGCGGTCATGCTCCTGGTGCTGGCATTCTCTTCGGATGCCGTCCGATTGCGGTCCCCTTTTATCGTGCTGGGCTTCCTGTTCACGCTGATTGGATTCGTCATCTATGCGGCCATCGACGACGTCAACGCGCAGATCCACCTGGCGTACTTTGCGTGCTTCATGATGACCTGGGGCACCTCGGCACCCTCGGTGCTGCTGAGCACATGGTACAACAACAACATCGCCAACGAGGGTCAGCGCGTGCTGCTTACCAGTATAGGCGTGCCGCTGGCCAACCTGATGGGTCTGGTGTCCAGCAACGTGTTCCGCAGCAAGGACAAGCCCAAGTACATGCCGGCTCTGGTCACGGTGGCCTCGTTTGGCGGTGCTGGTGCCTTGATCACCGCGCTGTTGGGCTTGTATATGTGGCTGGACAATGCGCGGCGCAATCGCAAGGCCGGCCGTGTGATTGATGCTCGCGATATCCCGACTGAGCGGCTGCGTGATGGACCCAAGTTGGAAGAGTTTCGCTGGTTCTTGTAGACTTGCAATAATGTACTTACCTACTATGTATATCTCCATATATATATATCTATCTATACATCTATATACATACGTCCAATGAAATGAGGCTTCAATGTGATACTTCCACCACGACCTTGCCAAAATGCGAACCACTCGCCAGGTACTGAAGAGCCTGCTTCGCTTCTTCGAATGGGAACACCCGATCAATCACGGGCTGAATACGATGCTTCTCGTAAAAAGCATTCATCTCTTCAAACCGGTCTCTTGGCCCATTCAAAATGCCCTTGAGCGTGGCATTCCGTCGTAGAGCGAGCACGTTGATGTTGGTCTGGCTGCCCGATAGTTCGGTGTCATCCTTGCCGGACAGATATCCGATGCACGCTACCATGCCGCCCCAGGCGACACACGACAGACTTTTGCGCAAGGTCTGCGCGCCGCCGGTCTCGAAAATCACGTCCGCGCCGTGGTCAGATGTGAGGCGCAGGACTTCGTCGTGCCAATCCGGTTGACTGCGGTAATTAATCGTGTGGTCGGCGCCGAGTTTACGTGCGGTCGCTAGTTTGTCATCAGAGGAGGAGGTGATTATAACTGATCAACTTAGCAAGATTTGACTTCCGAAATAAGGGGATGAGAGGGGATGGAGAAGCATACCCTTGTACCCCGCGGCCTTGGCAATCTGCAACCCAGCGATAGACACTCCGCCAGTCCCTTGAAGCAAAACGTATTTTCCATCTCCATCTGGGGATTCTGGTTGACCACCCTGCCCCAGCGGACGAAGCCAGAAAAGCGACATCCACGCCGTCACACTCGCAATCGGCAGCGTAGATGCCTGCTTCTCACTCAGGTACGCCGGCGCCGCGACAAGACCATACTCTGGGAACACGCGGTACGTTGCCAGCACGCCGGGCAGCGGCAGACCCAGTCCGGACGCGAGCTCTTTACCGGTGACTTGACCAGTCAAGTGCGTCTGGTTAAATGTCGACAGCACGCGGTCGCCGGCCTTCCATCGGCTGACCTTCGCACCGACCGCACTGATAACACCGCACATGTCGGAGCAGGGGACGAGCGGTGGCTGCTGCTCGTCGCCGTGGAGGGATTGATGGTGCGTGTACAAGCCATTGGCCACTAGTTCGGCCTGTTAGTTTCTTTGCCAGGTTAACGAGTACTTGATGTCTATGTCGAACCTTCTGTGTCGCGGTAATTAAGAGACACGGCGAGTATCTTGACGAGCACTTCGTCATCGCCGGGCTGTTGACCGGGCGCAGTCGAGAGCTCGAGTTTGTCGAGGCCGTTCTGGAGCGTGACCCATTGCTTAATTTCGGACATTGTACTGCCGTCAAGTCACTATCCCTAATACGTCAAAGCGAAGTAAGGGCAGAGTACGGTGTGCGATTGAGCTAGTGTCGGGAGGAAGAGAAGGTGACCGGGGTGTGTAGAAGAGCTCACGATAATAGGTGCCGAACCCGCTGATGTAATTATTATTCATCGCTCCTGCTCCAGAGTCCTAAATTATTAAGCGCCTCCGTTAGCCGTTCCCGCAGGGCCGCTGCAAACCCTAAATTATAAGCTTAAATTCGGACTTTGTTCTTACCAGCCGGTTCAATAAGATAGAGAGGCGTAGCTACTAGTATACTCCATACAGACTAGAATGTACGTACAATTGACTGTTTTACTATACGGAAGAGGCTGGGGTAAGATCATCTAATCTGATCGGCCGATCGATGTCCAGGCAAGTTCGAGCTACTTTTGGGGCCGCAATCGCGTTGTTTCCTAATACAGCCTAAACCGGTCATCAAGTGGGATAAAATGTCAGAAAATAAGATTTTAAGGCTGCGGCACAACTGCCGTTATTGTCGGCTAAACGAAGCTGCACGCCCCTTTTGGTCCGCCACCGTGTTTCATTTCGGACGTGACCGTAGCATCCAACTTCTGTATAGCCCGACGAGCCCTACATGATGCCGAGCTGAATCGGGAATATAAATATGCACAACACATCGATGCGCTTCTCAATCAATCAAAGATATTTTGGACGAAAACAAAGAGTCAGAACAGAATGAAGTCTACTCTCGCAATTTGCGCCCTCGGTGCTGCTGCTGTTGCTTCCGCCCTCGACTTCCAGGGTACCGGCCAGATACGCACCTTGGACCAAACCAGCCATGATGATCTTGGCTGCCTGACGTCCGAGGCCCAATGGACCCTTGACGAGAGTCTCTGCGATGTCTTCACTAGTGATCGCAAGAGCAATACTACTATCCACATAACCAACTCCGCCAGCACGCCCGTCGGCCTAGACAATGCGAGGGTTGCCGTCGGTGATGATCGAAACACGACTTGGATAGTGCGTATTATGATGCCCAGCTATACACATCTAAAATAGATTTTGACAAGCAGTAATATTGACTTTTCTTTTTCAATCAGCTTTTCTACGGTGGTATCGAAGTCATTCCCGGCCGCGATATCCTTGGCTGGGGCGAGTACGGCTTGATGGCCGCGGTTGGCGATGTCCCCACCTCGCCCTCTGATCCGCCCGTTTCGATTGAGCTCTGGGGAGACACAGATGAGCAGCCTTTTGTGTGGCTGGCATGGCAGGCTGCTTAGAGGGCGTATTGATGGCAAACATGAGTTGACCCGACGACGATTGGAATCAGGGCAATACGTCTAAAGCTTGAAATGATGGGATTCCAGATACATGAATATATCAATTTCACATGTTGGACCTTTCTATAGGGAGCGTTCTATTATCTTCAAACTATATTTTGACGTAAACATGTCTGATATGGGCCTGGGAGATCAAAACCGAAAAGAGATGGTCTAGCATGGGTACTCACGCTAGGACGAAATCTGAGTTATTGTAAATTTCTTCACGAGAAGCTAGTATTAAGCACAAGACGGGAGTCTTATTTTCTCTTAAGGAATCGGAGGTGTATGTTAGCGTACATATTTATTGCATCGCTGGATTGTACGTCTGACTTAACGTACACGGAATGAGGCCAGTAGTCACAGACGCAATGAGGTCATCAAGGAAAACCCCTTCCGATCTTTCCTAGCCAAGCCGTTTTAAAAAGTGTTTTAGTTTGTAGATTTCATCTGTTCAAGTAAGAGTGGTCCTGTCTTCGTATAACGTAGCCAGAGTAGTTGGTGCTCAGTTCTCAAATTGCCAATTCGAGTTAGACGACTACGGGGCTACCGAACTCTCTCTCGACAAGTCGTTGTCTTCAGCTTATACAAGGCCCCTTTGATCAATAATCTTCTTGAGGTTTAACATAAGTCAGGTTTTTCTTACCTATTGGCAGCTGTAGTTTAAGATTAGTCACCAATGATAATATGATTACGAGTTGAAGGGCGTATTGTATATACACATTCCACCAAGCCGTGGATCGGCAGCCCCACTCTTTCTTGCCTTCCAAGACCAAACGACGCTCCTCCTTTGTCTCACCTAGGTCTCCTCGAAAATTCACTTTATTTCATTCATCTTCACTATATAGTTTCTTTTTTTCTCATTTAGTGATTACTCAATAGAAATGCATGGTTCCCTTTATGGTTACTACTACTGTTCTATTCGCAGCGAGCTTGCTTGAGCATTGCGTTTAGAGATATAAATCAGCAGCCGTCATGGCTGCCAGATTACCTGGGTCGACATCATCGTCGACGCAAGTTTCCAACAAAAGTGTGTTGATGGGCTGACTCTCCTATGAGGAGAGGAAAGAGAAAAGGTCTCTTGCTGACTGTTCACCAGAGAGATTCTTCAAATCTGCACCGCGAGCCCGAGATGGAAGCACCCCACTCCCTCAGACAATCGCCCATCGCGGCTTCAAAGCACGCTATCCGGAGAACTCGCTGGCTGCTTTCAGGGGCGCACTCGAGGCTGGCAGTCACGGAATAGAGACCGACTTGCAGTTGTCTCGGGACGGGGTTGTGGTTATTTCGCATGTAAGTGTAGAAGCGTAATGGTAAATACGCGCTTGTCAGAGTTTCAGGACAGACAAGCGTCTAACCGCTTCCAGGATCCGACACTGAAACGATGCTTCGGTATCGACAAGCTGATTGCTGACTGTAATTGGGACTACCTCGGTACGCTGAGGACAATTAAAGAGCCGCACGAGAAGTTGCTGCGACTGAGTGACTTGCTCGAGTACCTTGACTCGCCCGAAGCGGAGCATGCCTGGGTTCTACTCGATATCAAGGTATTTTACTGAACGCTCAAGGAAAGCGGTCTGTCTATTCTTTTAAAAAAAAATCTAAAGATTGAATCAACAGATAAACAATGACCCAACGACCATGGTCAGGGAGATCTCCAGGGCAGTCAATGTTGCCCCCTCTTCGTCGCGGCCGTGGAGCGATCGGATAGTGCTGGGATGCTGGGGAGTATGTATCAATATGCGCAACAACCCCTTGCAACCGGATGTTGACGCAATCTATGGCAGCCGACATTCTTTCCTCTGTGCGAGGAGCACCTTCCGGGCTTTGCCACCGCACTCATCAGCCCCAGCGTCTTCAGCGCGCGCCATGTGCTCAAAACCGAGCAGTCCCTGGACGTGTCCTTCAACACCTTGGTCAAAGCTCTCCAGGGCCCCACACTGGGGTACGATTTGATCGGCGAAGCGCACGCGGCGGATCGGCTGGTGTTCGCCTGGACGGTCAACAAATCCAAGGACATGCGCTGGGCGATCCGGCAACGGGTCGACGCCGTGCTCACCGACGACCCGGCCGCCTTTCGGCGCATATGCGATGAGTGGGATGCCAATGAGGAGCAGCGCCGACGAGACGAGGATCGGTTCACGGTGTTGGAGCATGTGCAGTTGGTGCTGATTGCGGTTTTGGTGACCCTGTTTGGGTGGATGATCAAGTATCGATATCTGTGGACGGATCGGCTCCACAGGCGTCGGCGGCTAGCAGCTGATGAGAATCCGGCGCATGTGCTTATGCCAGGGGACTCGGGGGAATTGTAGGGCAGGCGCGTGTCGAGCTAGCTAGAGAGATACCATACAAGATTTTCTTTTGAAATTACAAGTCAACAAGTTGGCATTGGAGATTTGCATATATCCTATCCTTTTTTGTTTCAGCTTCCAGTGAATCAACGACGCCCAATCGCTGCACGCTGGTTGAATCATTTGATGACAAATGAATACGGCAAATAATGATACATAGTCTCTTAAACGGGCTTTGAAAAAAAAAGGAAGATAGAAAAAATGAGGCTGAGCCCGGGCTACTATACAATAGTCAAATAAATATGTGAACGCAAGGAAATATGAAGGGAAATGACAGACTTGATCCAAAAAGAAAATATGCAATCGAAAGGGTGGCTGAAGTGAACATGTACAGGGCATTTCCGGCGATGAAGATGTCAAATATGGACGCATAAGTTCAAGTAAAAGGTGGTTCGTACCAACAAGTGCGAACCATCGAGAAGAATATAAACGAGTGGCCAGCTCAAAAGGGGTATCGGAGCATAACCGAGGGCTCAAAAAGGGTTCAGAAAAGTATAGACAAGAATGGACAAAGAGAAGAGTAAAGGCGGCCGAATGGAAGGGGTAATTTGTGAGCCAAAAAAAAAAAGTGATAAAATAGCGAGCGTTAAGAGGGAAGAAAAATCAAACAAGACGCGTTGCTCTGTCCGACGACAGCGCTCACATCATCATCAGCTTCGTGGTTCTTCTTTCTGGAAAGCGACGCGCGCCGCCGGGAGGAGCCAGCCCTCCTGGACCCATTGGCGGAGGTGGTCGGCCCATGCCCCGGGCTCCTGGAGGGCCAGGAGGGCCAGGCGGCCCGCGTGGCCCGGGGTACCCTGGGGGAGGACCACCCCGGCGATGCGGCCCTCTGAATCCAGGAGGCGGAGGACCGGGCGGATATCCAGGAGGCCCGGCCAGAGGCGACGAAGGCATCGTTGGCCGTCTTCGTCCCGGGGGAGGAGGTGGCGGTGCCGACATTGCTGCTGCTCGTCGAGCGTCGCGCTCGCAGTAGACCGAGCCATTCCACTCAAAGTAGTCTCCTCGTAAAACGACACGGCACGTTCGACAGGTCAGGCAGCCCGGATGGAATTTCTGTCGACCGTTGGGTCCCTGGCTTTCCAAGTACTGGCCCTCTACGCCCTTTTTGCAAGTACCACAAACCGAGCCGTTGTGTTCGTGGTAGTGTTGCGCGCAATACGGGTGATCATCGAGCACGTAAAAGTCGGCTGTTTCGAAAGCGGACCCGCACGTGTGGCAGACAAAACATCCCTTGTGATATCTGCCCGTCAAACGGCCGTCCTTGGAAGAGACCGATTTGCCGGTAATGGTCTGTCCGCAACCACGACAGGTCTTCTTCTTCCCTCCGGCAGTGCTCGGCCGCACGATGCCTTCTCCGGCCAGTTCTCGAGACGTCTTCCTCCGCAACGGAGATCTGGGGGAAGTTGGTTTCTCTTCGGTCTCCGGGCTCGACTCGGCCGTTGCTGGAAGCTTGATGCCATGGTTGCGGGACTGGTCCAACTCCAGGTCGTGGAGCATCGAATCAATCTGGGTCAAGTCGTCAGGTTTGCGGTCGATATCTGACGGGGGGCTAGACAGCGAGCTGCCGCTTCCCATATCAGAAGGAGACGACTCTGTGGACGAGGTTGATGCTCCTGTAGTATGGTACACGTTGCTATCCAGCCCAAGGCCTCTTACATGGTTCGACTGGTTCGCACCTTCTCCCTCTCTGTCCAGGGATGGTTCGGCATCCTCCTGCGGTTCTGGACTCTCGGGCACCCTCGGCATATAAGGATGGCCGGGAACAGTGGGGGACGGCTGCGATGCCCATCTCGTCAGCGCATTGTCCATCACCTCCAAGCTATCTGTTTCGCCCATCATGGGCAAGGTTTGAGCGCGATTGAGTTCGTGGGCCTCGGCCAGAGCGTTGCTTTCCCCGAGCCTCCTCAGCTCTTCCTGCATCTCGTCGGTCAGGCCGAAATCGAAGCCGCTGTAGCCGGCCCTTCTCGACTTTCGGGGACTGGTGGAGAATGAGTCGGCGATACTGGCTTGCGAACCCGGTCTGAAGCTGCTCAGCGTTCCGATGGGAACCGGAGGCACTTCGGTTGCCATGGTTCTCGGACTACGCGCGCTGCTCAACGACGGTCTCCGCGGAGATTTGGTCGACACCGAAGTCGAGCTAGAGTCTCGATGGAGTCGACTCGAGGCCGATGTCCGGTATGTGCTTTTGCTCTCCAACGACGGGGAGCGGCTGAGATGGGTGTCTGATACATCCGTCACCGCGGTGTCGCTGCTGACGGTAGGCGCTTGTGAGAGAATCGTCTCGCGCAGCGGCGATGGCGTCACGGTCGGGCTCAGCGCAGCTCGAATGGAGCTGACTGGGTTGGGACTGGTGCTGGTAGAATGTTCGCTCATAAAGAGACTGCTGTCATCGCTTGAAAGTTCCGGAGAGGAGGGAACGGGCGACAGCGGGGGTGGTTGGCTGCGTAAAGGCGAAAATCGCGGCGTGGCCGGCTGGCTGCCCTGTCCACCCATAGGAGCCCCATATTCGGGCGTCAAAAACGGCTGGTCTAGAAAGAGGGGTTAGCATGATGGTGTCTGCGAGAGAAGTTGGAAGACCAAACACTCACTGGCAGCAGCCGGGTCGATCGACTGCGGTCTCGTCGGCTTGATGGTCTGCGGTTCCGACGGTGGTGGTGGTGGTGGTGGTGGTGGTGGTGGTGGTAGCGGTGCTGGGTAGGCAATTCGCATCAGGGACCGATCTCTTCAACGAGTAGCTTTGAACAGGCAAGGGGGAGCCAAAGAGGGGGGGCCACAAACCTTCATCTAATGGCTGGCAAATATGCTCTCCCATTGCCGAAATCTCGACATTGCGGCCGCAGTTGGAGCATTTGATAGACAGATCCATTGTTTCTTTGCCTGCTCGCCGCGACACCCAAAACCCCCTATACCTCGTGAGCGCAAGCAGAAATCATAAAGGTCCTGTGTCGTGAGTCCTGGCGTTGCCAGTTCTTCGATTCGAGTCGGTCGCGTTCGAGGTCAGTTTCCCAACAGTCCTCTGCCATGCGACACGGCGGTGACGACAGCGACGGCGACGACAGCAAGAGCGTTTAAAAAAAGAGAGAAGAGACGCGAGTGTGTTGGAAGGCGCTCGGTCGGTGATGGTGGACTGGGCGACGAATCGCCCCAGGAGACAGATGGGCTAGCCTGCGACGATCACTATTGATATGGGGGCCCCCCCGTCTGGGTGCGCGGTCTCTCCAGATCGATCACTGGGTCTCGTAATCGTCGCGGACCCGATGTTGATGAAGAACGGTCAGACAGTTGCTGTCTACCGATTCGTCAGAACTGTCACGCAGAGCTGGGGGTTTCTGCTGCGCGTGTTGTGACAGGATGAGACAAGAGGTGTGTCTGAGTGAGAAAGGAGAAGAAGGGGAGGAGGAGGAGGAGGAGGAGGAGGAGGAGGAGAACAACATACCCAACAGGGAAAGAAGAGGGTAACAGCGCAGGTACTTCCTCGTTCCCCCACACGCAGCAAGCGAACCGAAAGAGGACGGATTATGGGATTATGATTATTTATATATATACAGCAGTATAACAGAGATAGGACCAAGTGTAGGCAAGATAAAGAGGAGACCGCGAGAGCGGAGAAGTGAGCGACAACAGGAACAGAGGAGAGCGAGAGAGCGAGAGAGAGAGAGTCGAGTCCGTCACCGCCTGGACTGCCAAGTTTGTTATTGTTCTCCTATCGTGACTGGGCCGGGAAGGAGCATGGGGCAACAACCCCTGAGACGGCGCGAGGGCAACCAACGGGATGTCGCGCATGGCCCGGTCTGCCGCGGTGTGGACGCCATGCAGGGCCAGCCCCACGCCCGTCGCCCTCATGCTCTGTAAGTTTCGGTCGCTCCTCTACACAGAGAGTTCCTGACGCTGGATGCTTGAAGTTATTGCCATCTGCAGCCAAGTTGCACGGCTCCACGTGGATCGTCGCCGTGCTGACGACTGTTCGATTCCGAACGTTGGCCCTACAGCCATGGTCTCATGCTGTCAGACGTCGCTGGAGCCCTCCGGAGCCACCTGCCACAGCCCTCTTCCCCGACGGTCATTCCAGCACAGAGCGTGCTGTCGTGATGGTGCTTTGTACGCTCGTCCGCCTCCTGTTGATCCCGCCGGTTCCTGGCGGCTCGTGCGCCCTTGACCCGATCTGGCCTAGAGCAAACAGCCATCGTCCTTGTTTGGCCGCGTGGCGGGGCTCTCTTTCCGTTTCAGGACAAGAGCTGGCCCGAAACGGCCAAGCACGCTGTTTGCACACGTGATTACAGCTCTCTGATTGGCTGCTGGAAATGCTTATCCTCATTTCGTGGCCCGCGCCCCGCGCCCCGGTCCTTTTGCTGCATCTGGAGAAGCGAGTAGGAGCACGGGACCGAGGGAGGTAGCAGCAGACAAGCTGCTATGGATGTCACCATGACTATTATTATTTCTATTGTTATTATCATAATTACCTTTATTGTTGTTATCCAGACTGTTTGAACACTCTGGTGTCGCGATGCATGTGACTCGGTGCGCGCGAGGAGTTTCGCTCCTCTCGAGACTGTTGTTTTGGTGAGAGCACGTGCACATTGATTAACCTTGTAGGTTAGCAACTTCCTGGAGCTGCTAGCTGCAAGCCACAACAACCTTCTCGCACAGAATTTTCAGGCATTAGGACGGAGCTGTGGATTACTGCTGCTCTGCTGAATATTGTCTCGAGTAGCACCAGGCCAATGATTGGACTCATCTAGCCTGTCTCGGTACTAAACGGGACATCGATAAGCCTACATTACCTTCTACTCCGTGATTAGATACTCACAAACTTCCGGAACCATCGAAATTCTCCAGGGCTATCATTACAGCATGAGAAAACCCTAGACAACGTGAACGTTAACAGTACCCTTTTGATAGTACAGAGTAGGGTGGGCCGATTTCAGAGGTTTTGGAAGTTCTGACGTATGTTGTGAAGTAGTATTGATATCACATCGTGATTATCAATTACATAAATGCCACCTCTCGAGCTAAAGATGGAGAAACAGATCAAATCGGCATTGCAACATTGGTTTTTAAAAACTGCGAAATCAGTTGCCGATTTGTGTAGCTTATCTATGTTAAGCCAATTATAAGATATAGTAACACATCTTGATAGAAAAAATGCACTGAATTGACCTCTATTCAGTAGGTTTGCTCCAAGTCTCATCATTACCGGCTGTGCCTCTTGCATCCTTGGGTCTATAAATCTCTCCTTGATAGTGATTCTACTGGCCTTCCCGCATTCGTTCAACACGCTAGCTGCCAATGCTAGCATAAGGCAATACTTTATTTCTGTGGGAATCACAAATCAGAGCGTCGCTATCACTCTCTTAGTGCGTTGCTTCGTGGAATATCACCGTGCAATCGAGACACTAGTGTTTCCTGTTTAGCCCTAACTATCTTATAATGTGGGCTATCACATGTATCCCCCGCAAATTCTCAGCACACAGCGGTAGAGAATTTGGAACATCTCTATATGCACTGAACAATCTATCTCGGGCTTACAGGCTTGGCCTGTATATTGTGATTATGGGATGCCAGTCTTTGTCACCCTGGGTGTGTTCTCGTGAATTTCCGGACGTCTACAAATCGTGTTCAAAGCAGAATGTGCCTTGGAATTGCTTGACATACTTCTCACAACGAGACGAGAACTCTATACACACTTTGGATTACCATATCTTGACTCGATTACAAACACTGCCTAAGGTTCTGTTCTTTACGTACTGCTGTGAAAAGATAGTATGCCTGCGGCTCCAACAAAAAAGTGGGGCTGGCAACGTCGGACCCGGGCCGGGCCCATCTCCCGCATCATGTACAAGTAGAGAGCTGCTTTCGTGGATATTCCCCACCTGAAAAACACCTGAATCATCGAATGAGCCAATACACACAAGAAACTGCTTCCCGTGTACTCTTCCAAGAGGACATCGTCATATCATCTGCCCATCTTCAAACTGTGATGAGCACCTGAGTTCGCCGAACAGCAACGTCAAGCAGCATACAAGTCTCGTGGCACATGAGGATGAAGAAGGTCTGTCAAGACAGGTGAATAGACCGTCCGCATCGAGGTCGAGACTGCCCAGAGACCAAGTCGGAGACCAAGGTATGGGACTAAGTGTCCCTTGGTTCAACCCGAACTACAGTGTTGACGCTGTTGACGCTCTGCTGATCTACAGCACGGCATGTCGGCCATGACATGAGAGAGTGTGCAGCAGAAACAATCTTGGTGGGATGGAACCCTTATCAGGAGGGGTCGCTCCCAAATAGCGAATTCAACAAAGAAGGGAAAGACTGTCGTTCTGGCTCGACGGCCGAGGTACCCCGAAGTGCTATAGCCAAGAATGGTCAATCAAGGATGACGCGGCCACAACCGAACAACCACGCATAAAGTTCTTCCGGACAACGGTCGTATATATATATGGAGTGTGAATGACGGAATCCTTGTGCCCTGAGGTACATGGACCGAATCACAGATGGTTAAGGCGAGTTGTGCCAGCCATCGGCAGTTCTAGTCACCAACGACACGTTCCTCCTGGTCCTTTCCTCCATGCCTTCTCATGGATAAGAGCATCGTAGCCTCAATAGAGGGACCCAGTGATCCAATAGTCCTTCATATAGGTCAAGACTGGACCTCGACGGGATTGTGCCGCGTTGGGTCTCCGGGCTCAGAACTCGATGCTCGTGATGGAAGTAGTATCAAAGGGGCCACGTAGTGTAGAATTCGTTATCTCGCTTCAATGCCATTGTCACGCGACAATGTAGCCACCAAATTACGGAAAGTCCAGTATCTGCCGCAATATCTAGAAGGTTCTCTGTACAATCTCGCAAGATGTCCCGCCGCTCCCACCCGCTGCTACTGGTTCCTGCAACGGGTTAACGGCCAAAACAAAGGAAGTGACAGTCAAACTGTCCCAGCAGTAGCGCGTTGGGCCCCCGGTCGAACGAGACCGTCGTCGGTCTTATCTCGGTGAACCTGTCAATTATTGAGCGGTAGAGTGCTTGCGGCCGAGACCGGGGTGAATTAAGAACGCTTGGATATCCCTCCCCATGGGCCAGATGCGTGTTCTTGTAATCAGATTATTACATCGTCGCTGGGTAGACGGCGGCATCGGAGACAATACAACAAGACCACTCATATGGACCGAATCAGACAGACTGCTCCCTGTTGCCCGTGCATATGATCCGTTGTCGACAACGCATGCACACTCTCGACATCGCGAGCCCATGGTACAGCCGGCGATAGTGGGCAGACCGCTAATATCTAATAATTGTTAGCGAGCCTTAGTGAGGGGTTGACGCGTAGTGAGTGGCCAGTCGGATCGACTAGATCGCTAGTTCCCCCTGCACCAGAGCGTTAGTACGCGCGCTAGATAACCGGATGCTCTGATGCTCTAGCCTGCTGCCTTTTCTCCGCCATTGTGCTGGGCACCTTGGAGGACAGCGCAGAGAAACAGTTCACGGTGTGGAGCAATGGATAATATACGAGCGCGGAGTAGCGACAGTCGACTGTTCACGATCGAGGGACCCTCGCCCGCGAGCGGACGGAACGGGAAGGCGCGGCAATGCTCGAGAGGGTTCCCCCCGCCTTTAAAAGGCCGCTCCGTCTTCCCCCTACCCTCTTCTTCCCTTTCCACTTCCACCTAACAACTTCGTAAAAAACAGTCTAAAACCAAACCCTTTGCTCAATCGTCCAGTTTTCCGACCTTGCGAGGTCCTCTGCTTCTTGCCAATAGCTTTTTCCAAAGCAGACAGATCGCTCTCAAGGGAGTGATCAAAAACACCGGCACCATTTTCTCCACCCAGCTTAACTCGTATGTCTCCTCCTCCATGGCTTCTTCCCCTGAAGAAGAGCCTCTCTCTCCCCTTGAACAAGAGGTCGAAGCAAAGATGCTAACGGCACGCAGTCGCCACCACCCGTACAACGGTGGACGCACATCCGCTCGAGGAGGGGCGTCCGATTATTCATTTTACACACAGTAAACAGTTTACCGAAGAGACGAACTGCAAATTTCCATTTCTTGACAATAATTACTCGAGAAATTTGTAGCCCTCAATTCGCGGACTGTCATTGTCAACTGTAAGATGGCTCCTCACGCGAATGGAACAAGTGCTGCCTCTGGCGCCGTTGGCGGGTCGGCTGGTGAGAAGACCCCCCTCTTCACCGTTCAGTCTCCCGATGTGATCTACACTGAGGACGCGATCAAAACTCAGTATGCCTATCACACCACCGAGGTCTCTCGGACCCCGGACAACAAACTTGTTGCTACTCCTAAGACCCAGGTCTACAACTTCAAGGTCGACCGTAAGGTTGGTAAGGTCGGTATGATGCTGGTTGGCTGGGGTGGAAACAATGGTACCACCGTCACCGCCGGCATCATTGCCAACCGCCGTGGTCTCGTATGGGACACCCGCGAGGGCAAGCGCGCGGCCAACTACTACGGCTCCGTGGTCATGGGCTCGACCGTCAAGCTGGGTACCGACAAGTCCGGCCAGGAAATCAACATCCCGTTCCATGACCTGCTTCCAATGGTCCACCCCAATGACCTTGCCATTGGTGGCTGGGATATCAGCGGAATGGGCCTGGCCGAGGCGATGGACCGTGCCTGTGTTCTCGAGCCTTCTCTCAAGGATCTGGTCCGCAAGGAGATGGCCGAAATGAAGCCGTTGCCTAGTATCTACTACCCTGACTTCATTGCTGCCAACCAGGAAGATCGTGCCGACAACGTGATTCCAGGCTCCAAGGCTTCTTGGGACCACGTTGAGCACCTCCGCAAGGATATCCGGTAAGTGGGAACCTCCCAGGTTGTATATAATTTTGCCGTTTTGCTGACCTGTGAACAGCGAATTCAAGGAAAAGAACGATCTAGACAAGGTGATTGTTCTGTGGACTGCAAACACCGAGCGCTACGCCGACATCATCCCTGGCGTCAACGACACTGCCGACAACCTGGTCAACGCGATCAAGTCTGGCCACGAGGAAGTGTCGCCGTCCACGGTGTTTGCGGTGGCCTCGGTCCTGGAAAATGCTCCTTTCATCAACGGATCTCCACAAAACACCTTTGTGCCTGGTGCCATTCAGTTTGCCGAGAAGCACAATGCCTTTATCGGTGGCGATGACTTCAAATCTGGGCAGACCAAGATGAAGTCTGCTCTCGTTGATTTCTTGATCAATGCTGGCATCAAGCTTACCTCGATTGCGAGCTACAACCACCTGGGCAATAATGACGGCAAGAACCTCAGCTCTCAAAAGCAGTTCCGGTCCAAGGAGATCTCCAAGTCCAACGTGGTGGACGACATGGTGGCAGCCAACACCGTTCTGTACAAGGAGGGCGAGCATCCCGATCACACTGTGGTCATCAAGTACATGCCCGCTGTTGGCGACAACAAGCGTGCTCTGGACGAGTACTACGCTGAAATTTTCCTGGGTGGCCACCAAACCATCAGTCTGTTCAACGTGTGCGAGGACTCTCTTCTGGCGTCTCCCCTGATCATCGATCTCGTGGTCATTGCCGAGTTGATGACTCGCGTGAGCTGGAAGACGGAGGGTTCGGGAGACTACAAGGGATTCCACAGCGTGCTCAGCGTTCTCAGCTACATGCTCAAGGTAAGCTTACTTGTACCCTTCATCTCTCTATTCTCTAGGAGACTGACAAAAGGTACCAGGCTCCGTTGACACCTCCGGGCACCCCTGTGGTCAATGCTCTGGCGAAGCAGCGCGCTGCAGTCACCAACATTTTCCGTGCCTGCGTCGGCCTGCAGCCCGAGTCGGACATGACTCTGGAGCACAAGCTTTTCTAAGTGGATCAACCGAAGCGAGCGCTGGCTTCTTGGGAAGCAGTCGGCCACGGTCGGAAGTGGAGGAAAGGAAATCGACTTTTCTGAGATGTTTTTTGTTGTTTGCAGCCTGACCCGTAGTCACTCTCTTTAGATAGGAAGAAATAGTTAAGAAAAAAAAACCTGATTATTGGGAAAAATCTGGAATGTCCAAGTGTTACCATGTCGTAGATCTGTGCATCGGGATTGGGCCGTGCCGAGGACCTTGTGGAAGTACCTTGTAGACCAGCATCAATTGATGTCCGTCCAGTAGATCAGTGACTATATAGTGAAGCCAAAAGTCGAGAGAGAAGACACTGCTAGATTGCATCATAGGTTCTGAATACTAAAATTGTATTTTACAGATTTTTGGATATATATTTCCGCGCTTGCTAAGATCATGCCACTTGACTGCTTTTTTTCTTTTCCATTCTAGCAATCCAAAAAACAGAGATTGTAAAAAAGACACAATGATCGAGGAAAGAAAGGGTTACGCCCTCGTGTCAACAACACAGCGAATGCAATCGCCAGCCTTCATCTGCTCAAAAGCCTCGTTGATGTTGGCCAGTTTTTCACGGTGGGTGATGAATTCGTCGACCTTGAGTTGGCCGTTGAGATAGTCGTTGACCAGGTCGGGTAGCTGAGAGCGGCCCTTGATACCGCCAAAGGCACAGCCCTTCCAGACACGGCCGGTGACCAGTTGGAAAGCTAGAAACAATGGTCAGTTTGATGGGATTTCGTGAAGAGAAAAGAGGGAGACTCACGTCGAGTAGAAATCTCCTGGCCGGCGGCGGCAACGCCAATGACAATGCTCTGACCCCAACCCTTGTGGCAGGCTTCGAGCGCAGCACGCATGACGCCGACGTTGCCTGTGCAGTCAAAGGTATAATCGCAGCCGCCGTCGGTCATCTCGATGAGCTTCTCCTGCACACTCTGACCCTCGAGTTTGGACGGGTTGACAAAGTCGGTGGCGCCGAACTTGCGCGCCCATTCTTCTTTTTTGTCGTTGACGTCGACGACAATGATCTTGCCGGCCTTGTTCTTGACGGCACCCTGGATGACGGACAGGCCCACGCATCCGGCACCAAAGACGGCGATGTTGGAGCCCGGTTCGACCTTGGCGGTTACCACGGCGGCGCCGTAGCCGGTCGTGATGCCGCAGCCGAGCAGGCAGGTCTTGTCGGTGCCGGCCTTGTCGGTCACAGCGACGACGGAGATATCGGCCACCACGGTGTACTGCGAGAAGGTCGACGTTCCCATGAAGTGGAGCAGATCCTTGCCGCGCGCCTTGAACCGAGAGGTACCGTCCGGCATCACACCTTTGCCCTGTGTGGCCCGGATTTTGCCGCACAGGTTGGTCTTGCCAGAGAGACAGAACTTGCATTCCCGGCATTCGGGGGTGCTATTCAGAGAAAGAAGAAGGTTAGTATGGAATCTTAGTCTATGCAATCCATGGCAAAACCATAAAGGAAAGGGCCAAGGAGATGGCAGTACTAAAGAGCGACCACATAGTCACCAGGCTTGACATTGGTCACGCCTTCTCCAACCGACTCGACAACACCCGCGCCTTCGTGGCCAAGGACGACGGGGAAAGCGCCTTCGGGGTCTTTTCCGGACAAGGTGTATGCATCTTGGCCGAGGTCAGTTTGAGAACGCTCAGGACGGGGGGCGGACCTGTATGAGAAGGAACACGCACCAGTATGGCAGACACCAGTGTGGTGAATCTGGATGCGCACTTCGTGGGCCTTGGGGGGCGCAACCTCGATGTCCTCAATAGACAGAGGCTGGCCAGCTGCCCAGGCGACCGCGGCCTGTTGTCAGTTAGCGGTGCTGCCGTTATTCCAGGCTCTCGACTATTGTGCATCGACACCGATATCGACAACTAAGAAGACTCGGGGAAAGGGCGAATGGCACTGAGCAGCATTGGACCGGGCATCTGTGGCGGCTCACCTTGCAAGTGATTGTCTGTGGCAGTTAGCAAAAGTCGATGGGTAGATGCTGGGGAGAGTGGCAAATCGGGGCGTACCTTTCCAACAGTGTCAGCCATGCTGTACTATCTTTGAATTTCTGTCTGGTGAGAGGCAATTGAAATATACCGATAGTGAAGAGGGAAGCAGAAGAGAAGCAGGGATGGGGAGGTTTATATCTGGCACAAAAGCAGCGGCAGTGGGGAAAGCGATGACATCGAGGATGAGGGGGGAAAGCTGCTTCGGTGATGGTGGGGTCGTCTCTGCCGGGCGCCGGAGGGGCTGTTCTCCCATACCGTAGTACTGTTCGGTGCGTATACAGTCAGTAGTTTATTTTTGTTTAGAGATTCTGGTTTATGGGAGTATGAATCATGAGTTGGTCTGCATGATCAAGCGCCCTAACAGGCCGGAGTCCCACAGATTTGCGATCTTGTTCGAGCAGACTGGCGGCCCATGGCTGGTCAGGGAACCAGCCTTATACAGACAAGAACCTTGAATGACAAGTTAGATGGCACCGACCAATGTACCAAGCTGTATTTGAAGTACGTATCAAGCTATACATATGGGCAGAGTGACATATGGCTGAGGGGTGGTGGTGTTTGTTATCCAGATCGGGTATTTTTTTCCCCTCCGCCCCTATCATTTACGGAGAGACGGACAACACAGCCGGTGTCTACAGCTGGTGGATCACAGAACGCTAGATCGAATCGTTGGGTGGCTGAATGCAATGCTCAACTCTTGATGGCAGTTTTCAATCAATTATGTGATAATATACTACCTACAGACACATTGTCAGTGCATACCAGATCGACACTAAACATTCATAACTCTAGCCTGATATCGGAACAATGCCCAGAAATTCCCAACGAGAGAGAAACAGAAATAGATGATGGAACTATGGTACATGGAGTAAAGAGGAGACTGTTTGGCCGTTTCACTTTCAGCGCAAGACGATCCATCCGCCGAAGCAACGTATTAGGAAGAAGAATATGATGCACGCATGTAATCTATCGTCCGGGCAGCTGGCCTGACTGCATCATAGCGGCATTCTGTTCCTGGAAACGCTCGCCGAGCCGGGCAGAACTCTTGAGGTATTTGTCGACGCAACGGAGGACGCATCCTTCTTCTCGGGAAACGAGAGTCTTGGTGGTGAAGTCGTTGACGCAGTCGTCGAAGCAGCGCTGCACGAGACGCGAGTACATCTGCAAGAGTCAGCATGGGTCCTGTTGCTTCTGCCGTGTCTCTGGGAGGGCACAGAAAAAAAGGCGAATGGACAATGGGAACGAGAAGGCGGGAGAGAAAGAGAGAGTCTACACACCTGCATGAACTCCTTCATCTGCTTGCTCTCCATGCGAGAAGCCAGCTCGCGCTGTTCAGATGCATTGAGTCTGCAGAAAAATTATTTAGCACGCGACGTCATTGATGTTGGAAGTGTTTTGTGGTGCGATGCCAACGTACCCTTCCATGGCTGCTATATGGTTTATATTAAAATTTTTATTTTTATTTTTTTTTTTGGGTCCTGATTGATGAACAACAGAAACGCAACCAGAAGAAGATATCAGGAGTATTGCCGATAGCTGGACAAGGTCTGTTTGGTGCTTGCATTGATGGAGCTCGTCCCAGCTGGCTCTTGCCGGGCGGAAGAATCGCGGCCCGGATCACGTGATAGCACGCGCCAGACCCTTTACTCCTTGTCACATGATCTGGGCCAGTCACGTGACTCTTCCACACAGCTTGCTAGTCTTCGGCCACCTGGGATGGCTTCTACGAGTGTACGGTGATGGTAGGATCAGCTGACTCCGTAGACAGATATGGACAGGAAACTATTGGATTGTGAACGGTGCTGAACACCCCGTATATATGCAGACGCAAGCAGCAGGGTTGCCCGCGATAAGTAAGACATTCCGCAACCAGACGAGGAATCCTTGCAACGGGCCAATATGCATAGTTTGTCCTGCGAATTGGACTGAATAATTGATAGGGAGATTATAGGCCGGAACGAATAAGTTGCGGATTGCATTGGTTCCAATACGCACTCTGTATGTATGTATGTATATATGTATATATATATATATATATATATATATATATATATATTTATATTTATTTATTTATTTTTTATTTTTATTTTTTTTTTCCGTTTTCTTCTCTTTGTTGGGGGGTCACAGGCGTGTCAGATTCTTCCCGAGCACCCAGTCCAGTCGGCGTGCTGACGGGCGATCAACAATCCAACAACTCCAATTGACAAAACTCAACAGTAAACAACCGCACAACGCCCGTAAGTGGACGACCGGCGTCCAGCGTGCTCTGCTGTCTTGGGCGAGGCCAGCCACCGACTGGGCAGCGCAGCCCCAAAGGTAATGACGATCCCTTGCAAATACAGTCCGGCGGCGAAGTTCTAGAAGCAGCAGGCTGGCGATACTAGGAACGCCGCAACCCGCAGAACCACGGTAGCCCGTCCCAGCGCTAGTGGAATCGAGCAGACAGGACATCCCGAGGCGTTGATGTGATTTGATTGCTCACCGATGCTGTGGTTCCTGTTCCTGATCGTAATCACCGCCGTCCATCAGTAGTCGGACTCTGAAGCAGTTACCGCCTTGCAGTAGTGACAGTTACAGTAGCAACACCGGAGGAATCGACGAGCCCGTTGACCTAGTGAGCCGTTAGCCGTCTACAGCCTCCGTCCGTCAGTCACTTTTCTAGCAGGAAGATTCGTCCCCCCGCGATCGGCAAGCCCCAGAGACCGTCTGTGCCGCAGCTCTCCGCCGAATCTGCTCTGTGCTGGCTGTTTTTTTTTTTTTTTTTTTCNCGCAGAAAAGTCAGGCCAGGACAGAAGACGCAGCATTGAGAAAGCAGATGCAATCGCGGAT
The DNA here is from genome assembly GCA_001657655.1 of Talaromyces piceae. Taxonomy (NCBI): domain Eukaryota; kingdom Fungi; phylum Ascomycota; class Eurotiomycetes; order Eurotiales; family Trichocomaceae; genus Talaromyces; species Talaromyces piceae. The sequence goes on from JNNX01000009.1 coordinate 1,230,897, forward strand.
CCGCAGCAGCGGACACCCGCGCATAGTGCGGTGACTAGCCAAGGAACGGACAAGTCGATCCCTACCGTCATCGCCCAGCGTCTTCTTCCCTCCACAACTTCCCACCGTTAGTCTAGTTACCTGCTTAGCTGCTTAACTAACCACAAAACCCCCCCCCATCCCAGCCTCCCTTTCTCCCGCCATCACCATCTGCCCCTCCGTCCGCAAACTGCGATTCTTTCCCTTCCTCTGCTCTCTCTCTCTCTCTCTCTCTCTCTCTCTCTCTCTCTCTCTCTCTCTGTGCATCTCGCTCGTCCGTCGTCCACCCCCCGGGTTCTCCAGCATCGTTCGCATTGTCCGGTTATCAAGCCTGCGTCGCTGTCCGCCGGAACCTGCTGCGCCACGCCCAACAACATCCGCGCGCTGCCTCGGCCTATGTCGCTCGAACCTGCCGCCTGTCGCATCTAGACAGACCAGAGACATCCGCGAACGAAACTGTCCTCCCAAAGGGGTTTTTCCTACGGGGAAGCCCTCTCGCACTGATTCTCCCAACTTTGGCTGCCGTGTCGCTCCTCCAGCACCGCCCGTCTTTTCGACTCGTCAGACATGGCGACGGGCCAGCAGGAGCAGCCGCTGCCGGTTGCGACGCAGACACAGGTGCCGCCTTCTCTCGTGCAGCCGCCCTCATCGCCGCCTGAGCCCGCCGCGCCCACGAAACGAGACCTGGCCTCGTGGTGGAAGAACTTTAAGCGCAATAACAAGAAGGACGACGACATCAAAGGTACGTCTGTGTCTGTGTTTGTGTGTTTGCTTGCTTGTGTGCGTGTGCTCGATGACTCGTTTCATCGGCCGGCGGACGGCCCCTTTGTGCTGCACCCGAGGGGCGTTGGCGGTTCGTTGCCGCCGGTCGGTCTGCATCTCTACGTCTCTACGGGGTGGCCTGTCTCGGAGTTCAGTCCTGGCTGTTTCGTCGCCCCCTTGTTCTGGTCTACTTGATACGGTGCCTGGTGGGAACGCTCGCTAACGCCGTTTCCTTTCTGTTGTTCGCTTTCCAGGTCGCACCCACAGAGGCATCTTTGGCGTTCCGCTCAATGTCAGCATCAAGTATGCCAACGTCGCCATCTCTCTTACCAACGACAAAGGCGAGAGTTTCATTTATGGCTATGTGCCCATTGTGGTCGCCAAATGCGGCGTCTTTCTCAAAGAACAAGGTACCCTTTATTCTCTGCTTGATTGGGGTCTGCGGTTGTGAGCACCGCTAATGTCTGCAGCCACCGAGATCGAGGGCATTTTCCGACTGAACGGCTCTGCGCGACGCATCAAAGAGCTGCAAGAGATCTTCGACTCGGCAGAGCGCTATGGCAAGGGCCTCAACTGGGCCGGCTATACCGTCCACGACGCCGCCAACATCCTTCGCCGCTACCTCAACCAGCTGCCCGAGCCGATCGTGCCCCTCGACTTTTACGAAGCCTTTCGCGAACCGCTCCGGAACCACCAGGCGCAGGCGGTCGGCAGCACCGACTCCAAAGATGACACGGGCGACTTTGACTACGAAAAGGCGGTCGCAACCTACCAGCAGCTGATCCGGGAGTTGCCGCCGCTGAACAAACAGTTACTGCTGTATATCCTGGACCTGCTTGCCGTGTTTGCGTCCAAGTCGGAAAAGAATCGCATGACGTCGGCCAACCTATCCGCCATCTTCCAGCCCGGCCTGTTGTCGCACCCATCGCACGACATGTCGCCCAATGAATACCGACTCAGTCAAGATGTCCTGATTTTCCTCATCGAAAACCAGGACCACTTCCTGTTCGGCATGAACGGCACGGCTGCCGACCCGCAGACCGTCAAGGAGTTCCAGGACAGCGCGGCCGCCACGCCCTCCCGCTCGTCGGGGTTGCGGCGCTCCGCTTCGAATGCCAGCGGTGGCGCCGACAGTCTACGAAAGTACGAGGCCCTTCGGCGGAATGTGTCGGTCTCGTCTCGAAATTCCGGCAATTCGCAGGGCCCCGGCACTCCGACGTCCGCTGCCAACACCGTCAAACGAAGCAACACCGTGCCCTCGAAGAAATCGCCCGCCTTAATTACTCCCAAACGGACACAGGGCGACGCCGCCGCGCCCACGGCGGCGGCATTGTCGACTACCCATGAGAAGGAGCAGGTGAACAATCATCCCACGGAGCTTCTCACGCCTGTTGGCCAAGACGTCCCCCAAGGAAGCCTTGCTGATGCTGTTTTTGCGGCACCACCGCCCGCGCCGGAGCAGTCCACAGAAAAATCCCAGTTCTTGGAGCCCGGGCCGAACCCCTCGCAGTTATCGAATGCCGTCGTGACGCCCACCAAAGAGCGCAAGTTATCCAGCTTCTTCTCCAAATCCCCGCCTGGGAATGCCGAGCACAAGGAGCCACGCCAACCGAACCGCCTCAAGAAGAAGCGAATCCCCGGTAGCGCCAATGCCAGTGCTCAGAGTTCCAGCCACTCCCTCAACAACGCAGCGTCGAATGACTCGAACCCACTGCAGTCCACATCGCAAGTGCCCACCCCTGTTCCACCAGCCTCAAACGAAGGCACTTCGACAATCCCCGAGACCGAGCTCACTCCGCCGGTGACTGAAGGCAATCACCATCATCACCATCATCACCATCAGACGTCCGAGAGTACGATCAAGCCGTCCGCGCATCGCTCGCCGTCGCCTTCAACGCAGTCGAGGACCTCATACACCGATCATTCCGAAATGGACCAAGCCGATGACTACTCGAAACAAGAGAAAAGGGAGAACCGCCGAAGCTGGCGCTTTCCGCTATCCAAGCACCACGACCCGCCTACGTCGCCGCCGTTGGTCGGGTCCAATGCCGGCGCCGAGTTCAGCACGAGCTCGATTGGCAGTTCGACTCACCTGCGCGGCTTTGCCAATGACTCGCTCCCTCCGAGCACGGATGTGACGTCGACCCAAGAGACTGACACCGGCAAGCCCGTCGTCGGCGTCCCGCGCGAGGGGGCACTGTCTCCCGAGCCAGAGAAGCGCAGTATATTCGACAAGATCAAAGCCAAAGTCACTCCCAAAAAGGACGGGAGCGAACGCACAAAGAGCCCATCACGGCCTGATGTTGCGAGCGAGCCTGTCCCCGAAGAACAGGAGCCGCAGGAGCAAACAACAGATCATGGCAACAGCAGCGTGCCGGCTGCCAATGCTGCACCTGTTGCCACTTCTACGACAGCTCCGACGACGACAACCGCTGTTACCGAGTCGACCAAATGAGTTCCCAAGGACAATTTGTCTCGAAAAACACACTTCTTCATGTCTTTTTTTTTTCTCTTCCTTTTCTGTTCATCCTGATCTTTCCTTGAAGCTGTTTGCCCTAATACCCCCGGTGTCTCTATTACCTTGTCCTTTTCTTTTTCTTCATTTTTCTTTACTTGTTGTTTCACGACCCCTATTCCCGCTCTGATACCTTTTGTCATGTTGAGATCTTGGTACCGCTATGAGTTCTCCTTTTCTTCCTCTTCGCTTCTTGTTCTATATGTGTATTGTCGAGATGCCCACGTGGATAACTGGAACTGATTTTTTTTGTCTCTTCTTTTGCTTCCCCTTCTGTGAGCGATAAAACATCATTACCATCTAGGCTCGACTTTTTCTCAATAGCCTCGGCGTCGGCTTGTATTTATCCTTACTACCCGAAATCAAACAGACCAAGATTTCCCCGAACGAAGCATTGATTTTCTCTTCTCTTCTCTTCTTTTCTATTGGATTTTAATATCGTAATAATACATTGTAACGATAGACAAGTGCATATACATATAATGTATGTATATTTATGCAGACGGCGCATCAAACTCGATGCGTTTGCCATAGACTAGCGGTGTCCTGCCCACCAGCTGGCCCACAGCGTATCCCAGATATGCCCCAGTTAGCACAGTAATTGGAAAAGCCTGCCACGGCCGGTCCCTACACTCGAGTCAGCAAATTGACATATAGATCTGATTAGAAATAGGGACAGAGAGGCTACCAGTCAAGCGGAATAGGCACCGCGCCTAACCACGCACCCACACATACCCCCACCGCACCACCCCAGACTGCATCAGCCGGGCGCTGAAACGCCCATACCTGACGCCACACCGTGCCATCGACTCCATGCACGTACACCAGTGGAGTCACAGAGAGAAGTGCCATGTGTGCGGCGCATAGCAGCGTGTGCGCGTTATGAGTCGTGAAGGGGGCGCCAAAGAGCACGAGGATGATGGCCAAAACCGGTGTGCCGAGAAGCAAGGTTAGTGTGAGGGAGAGGAATGATGCCTGTAACATATCAGCGCTACTTGATACCAATCATTACGTATAGTGGATGAAGCACGAACAGTCAGTTTCTTGGATAAGGAATCGCCCCTGCCAGACGCATGCCCGTGTTTCTTGCGATATGGCGCTTTGCTTGCCTTGACCACTGTTTGTCCGCCCGCAGCTGGTGACGAGGGACTCGTCGCTCCAGGAGACGAGCTCCTCTTTTTTCCAGCGGCAGCATCTCCTCCTGTGGCGAGAGAAGAGAAGCCGCCATCGACCAAAATGTTGTTGTTGGTGGTGGTGGTATGTAACCCCGAGGATCCCGCCTGCGGCAAACAAGTCACGATATACGCAACTTGCAGGACGGTATAGATTGGCAAATCGCTTAGCAGCGTCGCGACTGGGTCAGCAACGAGGGCCGGGAATCGTACGGCGTACAGCGTAAGCAGGACTGCCGGATGGACGTGCGAGTATGTTTGCGCAGCTGGCGAGGGGAGGATGTCGACTGTTGGCGGGTTTGTAGCCGCCGTGGTGGCCGTTTTTGTGGGTGGTTCGAGGAACGAAGGTGGGGTTTTGCTTGTCGCTGCCATTTTGTTTTGCTTCTATTTGTTGACTCAATTGTCTAGCCACCCAAGCTCGACATTGGGGTGGCGATGAGCGTAATGAGGACGGTTGAGGTCCGAGAAAGTTGCAATGCCGAGCTCGACGGAGAAGATAGTGGAGCACTTCGCTCGGTTCACGCCGATTGGTCGCTGGCCAACTACGTTTTTAAGTCAATTAGTACTACACTGTAGTATTGTCATGACGAGGCTGAGAGATAACCTGCATATACTTCAGAAAAAAATAGCATCTTTCAGTGGAAATTTCCATTGTTAGAGATAACATGGTTTACGACTCAGTCGAGGAGGGAGTGAATTTCTACTCCCGTTGCGTCAGACGTGGGTAGGGTTACAGTATAAGTGAATCTACTGAGACTGCCCATATTGACAGTAGCAAGGTAGAGTCTCTCAAAGATGGATCTAGCAGTGATAGGCCGCGACTCAATCGTCCTTACTGAAAGAATAACTTCATCATGGCTGAGTTTCATTCATTCAAAACTAAATACTAGGCAATCACATAATTTGATAGCATGTATTCACCAAAACCACCCGCCCTGTTTCTATGCATTGATAAACATTTCAGGGCTAGCATTGCCAGTTGAAGCCAGACCAACCAGTTGCAGACAGTACATTTTCCTCACAGGACATGTTCAGCTGATATGGCGTGCATCCGAGATAATGCGATGTTGACCTTGTTGGGATGACCATTGTCTCATTCGTCCTTTTGACTGCCGAGAAGCAGCCATGAAGAACTTGCTAGGATAGAAGAGGCAGCCGAACTGGACTGATTGCTAATCACCTCATCAAATCAGGCAGCAACACACGCATAAAGTGGGGGGAAAGGATCCTGAAACTGCAAACCCTCGAGTAGTAAGGCTAATCAAAGAGTGCTGTTCGTTCTCTTTATTAGCCATCGTTTCGTATGTTTAAATATACCCCATTCTACACTCGCTCTGACGAGATAGCAGCTAGAAGCTTGGCTATCTAGAAGACTCTATCTATACAGCAGGCCTGCTTCCGCCTCTTTCTCTGACTACAACTCGCCTTGTTTGGCTGACTGAATCCGTTTTGAAAACTTTCATCGGCAGGCTAGAGTAATAACCATGTCTGAGGCGCTCTTAGCACTTGAGTATTTGGAGAAGGCCGTCAAATTAGCGTCAGAGATCCACAGAGTCATCAACTCCTTTCGTGATGCAAAGAAAAACCATGAGGAACTGGCGGTCGCTGGTGTCCATATCAGCCGAGTTAGCCTGATGACTCAACTCCAGGTCGTGGGCAGGCTAGTAAAAAAGGGGCAAATAGACAGCGAAACCGCGCAAAACTTCCTCAAGGTTATACAGCGACGCTATGAAAACCTTGCCGACACTAAGGCATACCTGGAGAAACACAATTCCCAAGAATATTCAAAGCGGTTATGGTGGGCCGTACGCGCTGAGACTCGTGTTCGGGAGCAGGTCATAGAAATACAACGCGAAATGTACGGTATAAACAGTATCCTAACTCTGTCTCAAGCACTAAGAGGCAGCACGCCTGATCAGATTCCGGTACATCAACTCAGCGTGATAAGGGAGCGCGAATATTTGGGTAACAACATCTATATCTTCGACATCAGCTACAACCTAGAAGATTCCAGCAACAGACCGAAGAATTCGCAGGAGGGTCTTGCATTAGCTCAGAAGATTGTCGACGAGGACATAGCAGAAAGCGACAGAGCAGACACTTCCAGCGTACAACGAGCAGAGCGGATTTCTCGGATTTTACCTCGTCGCCCGTGGGGTCCTGATGTGATCACTGGCTACTAGACTAGCGTGTTACCCTGCATAGGCACCAGAAGGTATAGACAGGCGCAGTATATCTTTTTCCATCTACCCCAGAATATACAGATGGGAGCACAAGGTCCTTGCACCCTAACGAACTAAATATTGAGAGATGAACACTTTCACTCGAAGAGCGGTGGGGCTGGGCCATCCAGCTCATCAAGGCACTGTTGAGGACATACCAATCAGGAGTCAACATTAGGAATATCAGCAGCAGTACCGTTTTGCTTGTGAAAGGAGAGCATGCAGAGTCGTCTACAGTCCAACCTGCCGAAGAGGATGCTGAGGAGGCAAGAAGGAGCGCGGGACTGGCCAAATAAAAAAAGCTGATGATAGGCAGAGTGAAGGGGAGCAGGCCCAATCCCGAGGTCGTAACTTCGACAGGGCTGTTGAGAAGGGTAAAAGGATTCTCAGGAGCCTCAGTAATCGGCGGAAAGACGATAAGAAGGGCTGGGCTGGCCCAGAACGTGATGCGGCACTACTGACACCTATTAACACTTACGACACCCACGACACCCACGGATCCAGTCGGCAATGTCATTCCAGGCGTTCCTACCTTGTTTCTTGCGTCATGGCGCTGGTCACAGGAATATGGTGACCCTCGTCACCGTCGTCACTTAAACTGGTGGGACGATGTTTACATGCAGCAGTCCAAGCAAGAGAACGGAAATGTACGGAGCCTTCTTATTGGTCATGAGATTTACAGTCTAGGTGTTTGTCTCTTGGAGATTGGCATGTGGGAGGTCCTGGTTGAGCAGCTCCAGAACCGGACCGGCTCCTATATCGTGGGCCCCGGGCTCGCAAAGGTGCAGGACCTGGCCAGTTTGCGAGAGGATCAAGAAACTTTAGAGGCCTTTTTGAGAAGAAGCGATGGATACAGCCGCCTACAGCGACGTCTAGTGACAATCGCGAAATGTTTCCTACCATTCAAGATGGGTACGCCTTACTCGGAACTTGTCGTCAAGTGTCTTAAATGCCTTGACGAGGGTGGGGAAAACAGGTTGGGCATCAATCTCAGTGAAAGTGAGCCTGATGTGGACGCGAACGTTGCCACGCTGAGGCAGGTCTTTCTTGAATACCTCGAGAAGGTGGCGATTTGATAGCGTATGACCGGGCAAGGGGAGTTCAGTAAGGATCCAGGAACATACAGACATTTGTCCGATGGAGGAGCTGCATGTTCTCGACGACTGCCATGACGTTCAGTCAAACAGCCTAAATACACAGTCTTGGCTGCTGAAAGTCATTCATAGCATCTTTTGTTGGAGCTCCCTTGTGTAAGAATACCCATGTTTATTCCATACACCAGCGAGACGATCGGATCCTTGACCTTATGGACATCGAAAACACAAATGCTATCGCCTCGATTGCAATGTAATCCAAAGTAGTGGTTGGGATCATAGATTTGAATAACCTTGTCTCTGTCAACTGGGCCATAGTCGTAGTTGTTGGTATTTGTATTGTTCCGTGGAAAACCGTATGTTTGCCAACCCCGATCATCAACCCTGCCAGGGGAGAGTGCGATTGAACAGCATGCCTGCATTCTTCTTGTTCCTTTTCAGAAACTGCCGGCTCCCTTTTCAATGCTTGCTCTAAAGTTACGAATGCGCGGTCAAATCCTAATTCTTGATCAAAAGCCCTTTGCTCACCCCCTGCAAAAAGCAAAAAGATAACCTATTAGACTGAAACAAGCGTAACTTTATAATAACTTGTATTCCAGCTATTTCTTCAATCGAATACTCTAGAAAATCATGTATTGGCGATAGTATTGCATTCAAGATCATTAACAAACGCCAGCCCGTAAAATCTGGTATCTATGTAGAACCGCTAAATGAGAATCAAGGACAAGGGTTCAAGATATGACAATGACATCAGAAGGAGAAAGAATTTCCAAACTCTCTCCAGGAGAACACTTGAAAACAACAAAGTGGCGAAGGGATCTTATGTACAACAAAAGGGTGAGATGTGGTATAGATGAGTACGGACCGGACAGAGAAGGAAAAGAGTGTGTAGATGGTGATCAAATCATGTTGGCAGTTCCCGTGGTTCGTGAATTCCTCCTCTCCATGGCGGACCGTTGATAGGGGCTGTCCCACTGGCGTGGCTCCGAGTTCCTTGTCTCGGCACTCGTCTCAGAGCCCTTGCGAGAGGAACTCGGGTTCCGTCGCCTTCGAAATCGCCCGTCATCAGAATCGGGGCTCGGGATAGGGTAGAGCGTCCCCGGCGGTGAAGCAGGCAGCCCGGACGAACGCCGTAAACTCTGCATTTCTTCTTGCAGCAGTGCCACCTGGCTCTCGAGAGCTTTTCGTGCGGTCTGTTCACGACGCATCAAGGTCACGAGTGCACTATATTGCTCAATGGAGATGCCGTGCAGGTGGGAAGATGACCCTGGTTGCCAAGGCGCTGGCTGGCTAAAAGCCATACTGGGCCGCAGCGTCGATGTGCTGACTGGTCGTGCATTTCCGCCAAATGACGCAGAGCTCTGAGACGAGGTCTCGCTAGCGGCACACAGTTGATCACGATAGGCGCTGACATTTTGCGAAGTCAGTTTGGTCTTTACAGGCGTGCTCTCTGCCGTCTTTGCGAACCCGTCATCCCCTGCACCCTGCAATTTCGCAATAGCAAATTCCAAATCCATCAATTTGACCTCTATAGTGGTCAGCCTCTGGTCGACACTAGTGTCGGGATCGGCCATGTTGGCTATTAGACTTTGGATGTTGAATGGGGGCGATTCCGTTTCGTTAGAGGGCGTTGCATCCCCGTCGTCAGCAACGGGCGCATTGTTATCGCTGGGCGGCTCAACCGTGCTATCGGCTATTGGCGCCGATTCATCCTGGTACGGTTCTGGTTCGTCTTTGGGCCAGTCTTTGGCCTCCTTGCTCTGCCGCCTCCATTGAATGGGCGACATGCGGTGACGTCGTATGAGCGCCTGGAGGTCGTCGGCACTCCGTGACCGCCGATTGGCTCGTCGACTATGGGATGATTGCGGATCGTTGTCTCGCCTATCGGTGATGGCGCTTAACGTGCTCATTGCGCTAACGGGCCGGGTACTGATGGGGGACACGACCGATAGGGTTCGTTCCTTGCCGGTGCCGTCTTCAGACAGGACCAAGCTGGGCAAAGTAGCCCTTCGTCGAACGGTATAGGGAATGTCGGCTTTGGTATCCTGATCAGGTGCGGCGACGATGTCGGAAGAACCGGACGAAAGACGGCTGATGGCCAAAGATTTCTTCTGGTTCGACGCAGAGGGTGAATTGTTCGAGTTTCGAGACCGTGCTTTTCCAATCGAAATCGGGTCAGGGCCGCCCGTCAGGTTGTTGCCCCTGTCAAACCGTGGGGCTTCGTCGGTTTCGTCTCCCTCCAAGATGCTGTCTCTCTTTTTCCCAAAAATCTTCCGCATAACAGTCTTCAAGGTGCTGCCGCGGCGGCGGTGGGAAAACGATTCGTGCGAGACGTGCGAAGAGACCGATGCGTGAGGGTGATGGGATATATGAGCCCGATATTGGCCGGATCGCTGGGCCGGGACCGCGGGCAGTTTCGGCTGCCGGGAGGGATGGACCGGAAGCGCAGTGAAGGTCGGTTCTGAGGTGGATAGCACCTGGGCAGATGGTGTGTTCTCTCCTTGTACGAATGGGGTTGGCTGGGACATGTTCATGCCTCCCGAATAAGTTGCAGTTCCACCTTGCGAGGAGTTTTGGACAAAAACTGAGACGCTATGTGACATTTGCGGGCCACCCATATAACTGAAGCTGCGATTTTAGAGAGTTCAGCAAGAATCCATAGTAGTCAAAAGCACCGGTGATTTTGACAGAAAATTGTTGGCCGAGACTGACGGCCAACGATGAACGAGCGTAGCTGAAGAGAAGCGAGAAAACACAAGGAAGCCTGGATGCTTCAGTAAGAAAGGTATCATCAATATATGAACATATATGTATATACTGAACGAAAAGAGCGGTAAACGACAGTGGTTGAAGTGAAGGGATCAAAGAGCTCCTCGGCAGTCGGTTGGTCAAGATAGGCGCTTCATGCAGGCAGGCGAGGAGAAGGTAGGATCCGAGTATTGAAAGCGTTCGTTTCCACTGGTGTTATCAGGAGTCGACTCCTCATGCGGCTGGACTATGCAAGGTTGCGTTCCACATGGACAAAGCAGACATGTTATCCTGACTGGTACCCGGTAACAGCTGCGTAGGGCGTCATAAGAGACGACTCGAGGGAGAATAACGAATGAGAAGGCTTGTCGAAACCGGGAGGGCTGCTGCTGAACGGAGCCGGAACGGAGCGTCTGTTGCGGACCGGCAATGAGGAAGGTGAACGGGCAAAAAATAGCAACAAATATGAATAAATAGATATATATATATATAAAAGAAAGGGAGTGGTGCTTATGGCAGAACGAATGTAGTCCCCTATTGGATCCTGCGCAAGGCCAGCAGACGTGGGCGTCTCTTGTTGCGTGGTGTCGCGAGAGGGAGTCGTGGTGGTAGGAAGAAGCAGTGGAGGAAACACGGAGGCGGCGGTTCTGTGGAGGTTTGTGCTGGGATTGGGAAGCTTCGGTTGGCGATAACGCCAACTCGGGCAAGCGCGATATCAAGGCAGACGAGCGGAGACGGCAGCTGCAGGGGCGTGCATACGAAACAACGTCCGTGCTGCCCGTCAGCAGAGCCACGACTGGCCCGTCCGTCGCCTGCCAAAGTCACTTGACTGCTAGTTTGCCCGCTAGCTGCCAGCACGCCAGAGCCAAGACCCGACTAATACTTCAACGATGTTGATAATCATTTAGTCCAGGAGCCCGGTCGCAAAGGACAAAGAGGTGATGTTCGGCACAAGGCCATTTCTCTCTCCCTCTCGTCCGCGCCGGCACCAGCCAGCCCATTCTCTCAACCCCGGCGGTTTGTCCGCTATATGGTCTAGATTGTCTATATAGGTCAACACTCCAGCAATAGTAGTCTGACGAACCGTGGCGCGCGCCCGGAGAGGCGGTCGGGAGATCAATCTGGTGGGTCCCAGCAAAGAGGGGGGTCCCGCAAGGGGTGCGGGCCCAATCTATCACAAGCAATCATGAGTGGAGTGCGCCAGGCAAACAGGCCACTCAGACGAAACATGCTTTCGGTTTGTGGCCCACTATCGCCCCACCGGCGCCGAGTCTAAGTCATGCTGCAGGAGGCTAGTACATTTCGGAGCTAGTGCGGTGGATGGTGAAACTGTACCACATGGCCCGCTGGCCCCGCTGGCTGGCATTCACCGCCGTGGCAGTGCAAGGGTTATCCGACTACTCCAGCAGTGTGGATGAATCATGATGCGGTGATGGCCTTCGATTAGCTCTTCTAGAATGCTGCGAGTCATCAGCCCCCCGGCTACGTGGGCTGCCAGCGTTGAAGCTTGGAAAGTTGAGATTCACGACACAAGACCAATGGCAGTTGCTGACCGGACGGCAGGGCAGGCCCTTGATATGGCCTTGCTGTTCAGCCGTTCCAGCTGAAACGGGGTAATGGCGGATGTCTGATCTGGCCAGGCTCGTCCGCGTTTTAAGCCGTCGTCGAGACCGAGTCGCTTAGCCCTAGATTCGCTTTCGACGCCAGTTCGGTCGGCTCAAACAAATAGCATGCACGGATAGGCGTTTACGTCAAAGCAAGATGATCCCGTACTCGGTACGCTAATTGTCCTTGCCGTCCAATGTCCATGTTCGAAACGGCACGCTGGTTTGAGGCTTTGCGGTACAGAGTCTAGTCTCCATCCAGATACGGTGGAGAACTCGATAGGCTCTGTCTCAACCCAATCTACCTCAAACAGACTGTGTAGAAGCTTGTTTGTGCGGTATAACTGCCGGGTCGTGTTTCTCGTGTTATGATCACTTTTTTTTTTTTTTCTCTCATGCTCTTCTATTATTCCCTCTTCAGCGGCACAAGGTTGCAGGCGGGAACCAAGCGCTCGTTGGCTGAGGCAGGAAGATGCTGACACGCTGCCTAACACCATGGGCCAAACTTTGATTGTTTTGTTCGTCTAACACCTTTAGATGAGAATGGTCCTGTTGTTCCGCATATTTCGCTGATATGCTCCGACAGGATGCCAACTCAGCTCGGCTAACTGTTTCCGGGCAGTAAGCACCAGAAGCCTAGAGAAGCCTGGCTCATGCTTACTGTTTAGCATAGACCTACCAACTTAGGGCTCAGCCAATCTAGGCTCACCGTTGGCCAGCCACGTCACTGTCAACTGTTGGTTCTCATGGGTCCGGGCTCAGTTCGGGCAGTGAAATATGCGCGCCGCATTCTGCGTTCGGTCTAACGGCCTATGAGTGATAATGCAGCCAACTCGCAGATCCTGAAAAGCCACAGGGCTGCGATCACTTTAGATCGCACTAAACAAAAGGCTCTGTTTAAACTTTGGTCTCATGCATTCAGGATGCTCGTAGTTGTTGGGCTGAAAGTCTCTCTCTGTTCTGCGAGACTACATCATCTGTTTGCAGGGAGTCGCTGAAGCTATCCGCCCTTAGGTTGTATATTAATGGGAGACAGTGTTGAAAGATGATATCAGACTTGCTGTCTTTTATACTGTCTATAGTGCGCCGCAGGTTTGTCAGCGATTTCCTTCTACTATGTTTCAGTGCCTAGGTCTAGGCATCGGTCCAGCACCGACTCATCTATGTACAAGTGAGACAAGAAAAAAGACACATAGTCGTTAACAAATCACAATGACATATGGGTGTAACAACTGCTTCAAAGGTACAAGTTTGCTGGCTATAGTACGAAGAAACAGTGTAGGATATGGTGGTGTCCTCCCATGCTAGCTATAATCTATGGCAAGCCCTAACTTGACTGTAGCCGAACTATACCAAACAGTGATCGCAAATGGGCCTATGTCTTGCGAGCAAAATAGGACCTTGGACAACGAGTATATAAGATATGCAACTAGCGAACAGATATCTAAGAGATGATCCATGCAAACTCCAACAAATGTCTAACACCAAGGTCCATCGTCTGCTGATGCACGTGATATCAACTTCCGTGATAACACCTGGTACAAGCACGGCCGAGTCCTCGTGGCCGCACATGGCTTATGTTATTTTTTTTTTAAGATCTATTTTCTTTTCCCTTCTTATTAGTGCTAACTCAAAAAGAATCTTTTTCTAAAGAGGAATGAAGAAAAAGAAAAGCCATTCTCTCAAATGATGCTGCAAAGTATGGTCTCAGCACTCATGACAGCCGTCACACCGAGCAGCCAGTCAGATGATAGCAGTCACCGTGAACAGTCACAAGCAAAACTGACATCAATCACCCTCGATGAAAATAAAATCGACGCAATACATAAAGCTGAATCCAAATAAATTCAATCAAGTATATAGCACATACCATGCCGCAAACAATTATACATGTATTTGCGGCATCGACAACGCAATCATGGTCTCGTTCATTGTTCCCCCGGCCAGTCCGCCTCGGACGCTGATCGGCCAGCCAATCATCGGCTGCTACAGCAGATCTAAATATCAACCCTCTCGCTCGTCCAGATACCCCCCGCCCAGCTACGAAAACAGGCGCCTGCGATCGTCCTCGCGCAGAGAGATGCCGCCCGAGCGCATCCCGGTGTATGTGACGGGTTATTCGTCGCGCCACAACAGTGACGACGGGTACTACTATACTCCATATAGTAGCTACCATGGCTACGATAGCTACAATGATCAGTATGATAGCCACAACAGTTACAGCCGTTATGGCTCACATCATCCGAGAAGCTATGATAGCCATAGCTACAGAGACAAAAGCCGTCTCAAGTCGTTTGGCGAACGAGTGCGCCGCTCGCCGAGGCGCGACTTGCTGGACTTGATGGAGTACTGTTTGGATGACGATGATGAACTATCCGAATGCACCAGATATAGCTGCAGGTATTACTGCTGAGATGGTTTATGTTATGCGTATGTTTAGCATAGCAGACTGGAAGCAAATTATGAAGGCTAATATGTCGACAGACGCCCACGCTCGCTATTTCTCCTTTTCTTTCATTACGACGATAACGATGAACGGTCATATACTTGGATGCTGAAGAATGGATTAGAAACCTCATCATTCGTTTCATCTGTCTGGGTACATATATGTCATGTAATATTATGATAGATAGTTTGTTTTTAGTAGTGTCTGTGTTTGTTGAGAATGTGCCTTTTTAAAATGCTGCTGTTGAACTCGTGGTATATTCGTAGCGTTAGAGAGAGCATTCTCATTGGATCTAGCTCTAAGCTCTCAAGACAATCAGACGTAGATTCAATCCAGTAAACAGCTCAAAGCACCTCGCTTGCATCAGGATATCGTAAATCGGCATGTTCTTCCAAAAAGTCCATCCAGTGCTTGAGGAACTTGCTACCTCTGATAAAAGTTAGCAACACTCTCGACAGAACCTCGGGCAGTTCAGACGGGTCATCATACTTGCTGATAGTCTCAGAATCACCGCAAATGCAGAGGTGGCGTTTGGGACGTGTCATCGCAACTATAGGAAGAAAAATCAGCTGATGAAAGCGCCAAGATGAGCAATACACGAACCGTTCAGTCGACGTTTCTCTCCCAAGAATCCGACTTCATGTTTGTCGTTACTTCGCACCAGGCTGACGATGATCGCCTCCTTTTCTCGTCCTTGGAAGCCGTCCACACTCCCAATCTCAATACCGACATATTTCTCCTTCAACGCCTGTGCGATCAACGCCACTTGCGCGTTATATGGGGTGACAACGGCAATGTCCTCCGGTTTCACTCCTGCTTCTATCAGGCCCTCCACATGCCTAACCGCCAATGCGGCTTCCATCTCGTTGCTTTTGCTTTCGCCAAGTAAGCCGTCCTTCTTGATGGCGTCTTCATCTTCTGTCTTTTCCGGAAACTCCCCTCCTTGTGTGTCTATAAAGACCAGCGGTTCGCGTGTGTCGTCGTTATCTTCCACCTCATATGGAAGATCTTTCAATAGGCGTTCCTTCACTGCATCTGCTGCCATAAGTTTACCCTCGTAAAGCTCATCAGATGGGAATCTCATGATTTTATCATGCATCCGGTATTGAGTGGTCAGCATTCTCTTGATCGATGGTCCATGCAGTTCCAGCAACCGATCAAACAGGGTCTTCTCAAGGCTGATTCCTTTTAACCCAGGTGACTTGTCGCCTTCAGTTCCCTTGGACTTTACTTTTCCGGGTGTTCCTTTCAGTTTCATGTCCGCTGACTTGATCGTCGGCGGTAGTTGTAAATGATCACCCGCTAGCACCGCTCTTGAGGCAGTTAGCAAAGGAATCCAGCATTGTGCTTCCAAAGCCTGACTAGCCTCGTCAATAATGACAATATCGAATTTTTGGTTTTTGAGCTGATGGCCGCCGGCACCGTGTAAAGTGGCAAGGACCACTTTGCTCCCGGTCACCAAGTTGTCGACGCATTGGGCCTCTCGCTGTCTGTACTCCCTCCGCAATTCTTTCAGGTCGCCGTATATTGCCCGTCGCTCTCGGCCATTCCTTGTTTTGCGGATGCTCGCCTGCTTCTCATCGATCTCCTTTCGCACATCCCTGACAATCTCCGCCGCGTCCGAAGTTTGCGTCAGCACCTCGAGAGATTGAGACAGGACCGACGACAGAAGTCTAGCCGGGTGTCCGACTCTGACGATGGGGACTTTGTGAGGAGCAAGGCGCTCGACGATGTTGTCGACTGATATGTTGGACGGCCCGCAAACCAGAATCCTTTTGTTTTGGCGGGTCAGCTGTAGAATAAGCTCAATCAGTGTGTGTGTCTTTCCGGTGCCTGGAGGTCCGTGGATCAAGGAGATTTCTTTCGATGCCAACGCAAATCGTATTGCTTCTTTTTGTGAATCGTTCAGAGTGGGATCGACAAAGTTCAGTTGGCCGATGGAATCGTAATCCGGGGACGACGGCGTCTGATGACCAAAGAGAACCCTCATAAAATATGGGTGATCTGACTCGGTCATCTTCTCCATCTTCTCCATAGTCTGGTCAAGTCGTCGATGGGTCACATCGTTTGCAAGCTTCACCCTGTCGACTCACACACATACACAACTCAATTTAGCCAGCTGCGTCTATCGTTTTCTTCCTGCATTGGGAGGGGAGGGGAGGATTTTTCACAACATACAGCCACAGTTTCTTCCCCCAGAGCTCATCTACCGCCTCCTCCTCTGATTTTGAGCTCGAACCTCCCCCTCCACTTTGCCCAAAGGCAACTGAGAGGCCCTTTTCGGAAACTTTGACGACCACTCCTTCAGCCCCGATGCTCGACGAGCCCGGCTTGCCCGCACCGTCCTTACTCTCCTTTCCAGATTTTTTTCCCGAAGCAATCTCCAATACGCGCACAACATCGCCAACTCTTATGCCATGCGCACCCAACCGCAGCTGGCCATCGCCGTCCTCACCGTTGTTCGACGATGGGAGCACCGCCGCATCAGGCTCAAACTCGCCCACGACTCTTCCGCCCATGCCCGTTCGGCATTGCGACAGTATGATGCCGGTAAGTGCATACCCCGTGGCCTGCAACGTCCGGCGTGTGGCCGGTGAAACAGTGTTTGTCGAGCTTGTAGCGAGCGCGGATGAAAGCTTCTCGGCTTCGTGCTCTTTGCGTAAGAGCTCTCGTTGGGCTTGGGCGAAGAGACTAATTGGCACCGGTGTTGGTGCCATTCTCTTTCCTGCTGTTTGGGTCTTTTTTAAATTTCAAACAGCTGTCATTTTGGACGTGGGATCAAAGGTTTGCGCGACACTAGAGAGCTGCTGCTGTAGCTCTTGACTCTCCCCGCACACCTTGTTGATACTCCCCGCATTGCTGGATTAGTCATCTTCCTTTGCTCCAAGGATATCAAGCTGCCGGTATACACGTCTAGCGAGTCTTGTGAAGGTGTTGAACGAGATGGGGAATTGCTAAGTTATAGCGGGGCATTGCACGTCAGTTTATTGGGATAATCGAAGGCTGTTGAGCACAGATCTTGGTATAAACACATTAAATTTAAAAACGTGGAACTTAATGTTATGTTGTAGTACTTAGGAGAATCTGGAGATACCAGCATGAACATGTTAAAGTCCGGTCGCCATTACAACCACCGATTCGCAAAACTAAGCAAAGTAGAATTGAAAACGACATGATATGTGAGATGAGATGTGAGACCGGTCTGAAAAGCTAGAGAGAGATATTCTTTCCGATCTTTCCCTGTGATTTCATTTTTATTTGGTTTTTGGAGGACTCAAAGATGGTGCTTGAAAAGACAAGAGTGCCTGGATTGGCATGCACTTGATTGCTAATAGTTTGCAACCAGGACAGCAATGAGCCTCAAGGGTTGCCCCATAGCAGTGTTGTTGAGCCTCTTAGCCGCTTATTTCCCGGCGCTGTCCCTTGATGCCATCAAAAGACGAGATGATGCGGGGCAAGGGTTCGGCAGGAATATCGGCACGCCATATGATATCGACTGTCAGTCTTGTTAGGTCCAGCTGGCTGCGGACCAAGTAGGCGACACCAATCCACGCCGCAATCAGATCGCTGGAACTTATCTCGAAAATGAGATGGCGAATAGCATTTTTACGTCGAATTCGAGACAGGACATCACAGGTATCAGACGCCCTTCGAAACTCAAAACTGTTTTTGCCGAAGAAAATGCGGGTTGCCATCTCGTACATGAACTTGCTGGTCAAGAACAACGGCACCGGCGAGCTGTAGCAGGTACAGGAGCTCGAGTACCTGTAGGTATTGGCACAAAGACAATGCTTGCCTAGTTTCGTCGCACAATCTGAGCAGCACTTCTCCATGTTATATGGAAAGGTTATCGGTGCCATCCTCGGTAAAGTAATACATCCGCGACGGGGTCCCATCTTAAGCGGCTCGGGGTCCCACTTATCAACCAGGAGAAGGTCCAAGATCATCATCTTGAGTTCGTTGGGCAAGTCCATGAACCGAAAGGGTTTTCCCGTGTACTGTGCGCACAACGTTGCCTCGATAGCGGCGTTCTTGGTAATCCTCAAAAGTGATCTGGGCATGGAGGTTCGAAACGTGATCGCGCAAGTGTTGAGAGACTGAAAATTGTTTCTCATTTGAGCAAGAAGCTCGTCCGTCACCGCATAATCTCCGACGTGACATTGGAACACATAGTTTGTGAGGGACCCCTTTAGCTTCTGTCCAACATAATCACAGAACTTTTGGTGGAGATTGACGAGAGACCTGCGGCCCCGCGTGGAGTAGACTCGTCTATTGTCACGCGACCGTAGATTAACTTGAAGCTTTCTAAGGCTCTGTTCGAGCGGTTCCATGCACTCAAACCCTTGTAGTATATGCTTGAATGCAGCGAAATCCTGCAGAACGCTTAGGTTCAAGTGAATAGGCAATTCTTGGAGGACGATTTTGCGAGTAACATGTCTAGCTTGTGGGGAAACATAAAGCATGGGTTCGAAAGAGGTATGACCACAGCCTTCACGATGGAAGGCGTATACCACGGGCTCATTTTTCATGGCTTTCGTAGAGGAAGTATTGCTGCCATGCTTGCGTTTGCCTGTACAAGACCCTAAAGACCCCACGCTACGGTCGGGGTTAGGCTTTGCGCTGAGGTTGACAGGGCACGAGCAAAGCATGTCGGCATGGCGGAAGATCAGAACCCATATTTCAAGGGGCAACCGGAGAAAGTGATCGTCTCCATATTTGTAGTTGTGTCTGGTATCGAGCTCCATGGCTTTCTGCGTCCTGTGAGCTTGACCCATGGAGAGGTCAGGATAGCATGGTATTCTGAGGAGTCAAAAAGAAATCAGATAGAGAACTGCTGACTATGACTTGAACCAGTTGACACGATGACCTCGTAGTCTCAGCTCGTCTGAACTTGATGTAGGCGCTGATGGACAGACTTGTTTTGACTCTCACCCCAGCGGGTCCCCTGTCGAGGCGCTCTGGTGTACGTCTACTGGGTCCGTACCCGGGTCTGCGTCTTGTGTCAGATGAGACTAACACCAGTCAAGCGTCGGGGTACGAAAAGAGAGGCGATGAAGAGGTTGGATCCAGATGTAGCAAAACCGAGTTCCAAGAGTGCTGACCAGTCAGCAGATACGCAAGGGCTTTGAGGTGGAAAGGCGCGCCTAAATGATCACCTGCCGTGTTGTTGATGCCATTCATGTCTTGATTATAGTCTCCTCAGTTCTTTCTTTCTTCACTTTGGTGACGGCGCCCTTGATCTCACTTTTGCAGAGTCCAGATCCAGCCAAGTAGCACTGTCCACATCGGCGTGCAACAGGTAAACAGACAGTTTGACCTAGGCCAACAAGAAGTTTATTAATCTCGTGCCATTTATCTCTGGGGAGCCACGACTGTAGCGCAAGGCGTGTTTCTTCTGGGTTCTTTGTGTTATGCCAGCCCCACAAATTCGTGATGCGATGCACATGCACATCAACACCAATGCCATCATGCTTTCCCCAGGCAGCGCTCATGCAAAGGTAGGCCATCTTGGGACCCACCCCAGGGAGCTTCATAAGCTCCTCGGCAGTAGATGGTATATCAGAATCATACTCATCTCGAAGTATGATTGCTGCCTGCTTGATGTACTTGGTCTTGTTGTTATGAAAACCGACGGTACGAATGAGTTCGTTCAACCGTTCCGGTGACACCGCAAGGATGTTCTTCAGCGTCAAAGTGCTGTCTTTTCTGTTTCTGAATGGCATACTGTCTTCATCGTCTTCCGTTTTGATATCTCCTTCTTCTTTTTTCACTCCCGACACCGACAAGGGCTCGCCTTCTCCAAGCTCTGTATGCAGCCGCTGCATGGCCACCGCGGTTACGGTGTCCTTTGTCTGGGATGATAGCATAAGGGCAATCAGAGTCTGGAACCTCTGGTCCCTAGGAGACGAGGTTCGCCAGTGAAGCTCCGCGCAGCCCATGGTATCCACCGGTGCAGTTGGGTTGTCGGCTCTCATCTGCTTGACAGTCTCGTATATTTGCTCCCAATTCGAAGGGGGTTGTACTTCTATAGAGCCATCTTCACGTTTGATTTTCCGAGCCGGTTTCCGGCGTTCTTTGGTTGTGCGGACGCTGTCTTCGGATGTCTCCTGTTTTATGGTGATTTCCTTTTTGATTCGAGAGACGCGAGAGGTCTTTGACGAAGTAACGCTTGCGGTGGCAGCTGCAGCTACGCGTCTTCGTTTGGTGACAGGAGGTTCCAGCAGATCTTCTATATCCACAGTATCAGCCGACGAAAGCGAAGAGCTATCATCATCAATTGATTCCGACACTTTCGTCGAAGCTACTAAGGTAGGAGCAACGGATGAGCTTGTGCCGTTAGGGTATTTGAACTTGTTCAATGCGCTCGAGGCGCTCCGTGTCTGGCGTCTCGTAGATGACATGGCTTGGGCAGCCTTGGCTGCGTCTTGTGAGATCCGGGATGTGCGCATGGCAGCTATGGAGGTGAATGGGCAATACCGAAGTTCATATCGTAGCACTCGAGCTGTCTCGCCCTGATCGACAAACGGAAGCGCGGACATCAGGCTTGGCGGAATTAGTAATCATCCGGTATCGACCAATCACGTGCCGTGATCACGGTTTCGAGGTACTTCAAGTGTATTTCTGGACGCCGACTATTTCGACAATAACCGGTTGGCTCGATCAGGATAATAGTCTAGACTCACTTGTTGACGTACTGTGTATAAGTCAATCCCTATAGTACAGTCTAGACATAGCTAAAATGTCCAATGCCGTAAAGGCAATCATACTATATAAGACATTGCACAGGAATCCCTAGCACATACGACCATAGGGTGTGGAAAACAGGGCTTCCCGTCCGCTCAGCCGTACTTAAGCCACACGCCGGCTGGTTAGTAGTTGGGTGGGTGACCACCAGCGAATCCCAGCTGTTGTATGTTTTTGATTTTTATTTTTTTTTTCTCCCCAATTTTCATTCCTACTTCTTTTACCCATAATTCAACCTTGTTTTCTTTTTCATTGCCAAATGGACCAGAATTTATAGGTCATTAATGAAGCAGAACGCCAGGCCATTTATTGAACATTTCGTCTTGTAGGAAAACCGTGGATCGTGCAAAGGCACCGCGTTACCACGTGATCCTTGTCCCACATTTCCTTGCTGGGCCTGGTGCGCATGAGCTCGACCACTCACGACACACGGGACCAAGGCCGAGCCCCACGGGAGCTGTCTGGGCTTCTCTGGACCTCGGCCGCGGAGAGACGAGGACAAGCCGAACTCATTCATTCCTTCGCTCTCCATCTCAAAGGAACAAGGTGGATTACCGACAAGAAAACAAGACAAGTCTGTACGAGAACGAGAACTAGTCTTTTTGGCTGCATCGTCAACACTTTTATACACATATCTGTCACACTGATAAGAAGATACTTCACGGAGCATTAAGCCTCTCTCCGCATTCCACACGCGCGCTGGAAAACAGATATGGCGTCATCGAAATCCACCACGCAACGTTTGTTGAAGGAGTTGAAGGAGTATGCTAGCAACCCTAATGAGGCACTGCTGCATCTAGGTCCAGTGAGTGACGAGGACTTGCTGCAATGGGAGGCCGTATTGCGTGGTGTGCAGGGGACGCCCTATGAAGGTAAGGACCATCAGCCAACCATACTGGCATGCAACAGTTGTGTTTTTTTTTGTGTGTTTCTTTTATATAAACGATCTAACCCTATAAAAAGGTGGTCTTTGGCAATTGCATATACAAGTCCCGCCAAACTACCCTCTCTCGCCACCCAACATCCTTTTCAAAACGCGCATCTCACATCCCAACATTTCTTTTACCACTGGCGAAATCTGCCTCACTCTGTTGACGAGCGAGCACTGGAGCCCCGTCTACACGATTTCAACGACCCTGTCTGCTATTCATCAGCTGCTGACCGATCCGCGGCCGGACTCGCCACTGAATGTCGACGTTGCCGCGTTGCTACGCGATGGTGATATTGCCGGGTGGGAGAGCATCGTGAGGTATTGGACGGGGGAAGAACGATGGCAAGGGCCAAGCAATAATACAGCCACACAGACTCCCAAGTAGAGCGCATTGCATCTGTGTATTTTCTTTAACATTCAAAACAAATGTCGTTCCCTGCGGTTGACATTCCTTTCTCTTGTGACCTTCATTGTCATGACGACATCTGGGACATGGATTTTATCTTAAGAATTGATGCAGTTATGACTTTTTTTTTTCAATTCTCGTACAGACTATTTCTCTGAATATGATTTAGCCGGAACAAGTATACTGTCCATATGATCCATGTTTCGAAATACAATGCGTAAATAAGCCCTGTTAGTAGTTGTCCCTGGGGCAGTGAAGAAACTATTTTATCACTTGGGTAAGAACACCATGTCTCTGTCCCGTACAAGTATGTTGTGTCGTGTTGGCACATAAAGGAAAGAAAGGGGGTATAACTATGCTCATATAAGGACTGTGATTATGCGATGGCCGCTAAACAAACTGTCCACCAAACGCCGGAAAATGCAACGCGACATACAAACTTTAATGCTCGACCTATGACGGTCTCGGTATGAGCCCGGTTAATATATGACTAGCCATCTTTGGGGGGCCAGAACCATCTCAACTGATCACAGAGCGACGGCAAACACAGCGGCACCTGCCACCATTGCTGCCATTTCGACCACCAGACCCTGACTTGCGGGAACGGCGCCTCCCGTCTGCAAACTGGGTGACGAAGTTCCGGTTTTGGAGCCGGAAGTCTCGGCAGCTGGGCTGGCTGCAACAACGGTGATGGCGGTGACGGTGCTCCGGGTGCCGTCGGGCAAAGTAGTGGTCTTTTTGATAGTGGACGTTGTCGAACTCTGGGTGGTCGGGATCGAGGTGGTTGATGTGCCTGGTGGGGCAGACGCAGAGGACGAATGTGAGGTGGACGAAGTAGATGACACACCAGGAGCAGTGCTCCTAGCGCTGGAAGAGCTCGTCGAGCCCGTCGAGCCCGTCGAACCCGTTGATCCCGTTGATCCCGTGGTGTCTGTCGAACTGGTGGGAGGTGGTGGTAATAGTGACGACGTTGAGGAGCTGCTCGGCGGGATAATCGAGGTTTCCGTAGCAGACGTGCTCGATGGTGCAGCAGACGTGGTGGCGCTGGACGAGCTCACTGTTGTTCCCGTGGTAGATGCAGGCGAGGTTGGCGGTAGAGAAGCAGGAGGGGAATTGACAGCCTGACGCCTCGCGAGCTTCCCATCTACTGCTGCATGGGGGACTGCAGACACATGGGCTGCCAGCAGTGCCACGAGGAGGACTTTGGCGACGTTGTACATCTCGTATATAATCGTTATATTGTTTTGATATGTCAGATGCCTGTTGTTGACGTTGGCCGGAGATGTACTGTACAGGCACAGAAGAAACCACAAGAACAACAGAGAGAGAAAAAGAAGAAGGAGAAGAAGAAATGAAGAAATCTGCAGAAATAAGAAAGAGAACCCTAGAGCAAAAACCCAACGACTCAGCTGCTCCTGCACGTTTGTCTTACGCCCACCGCCACGCCGCCTTCCCAGTTAGGCAGAAGCGGGCCCAGCCCAGCCCCGACGGCTTTTCCACTTCGCATCATCGACTTTGCCGGCTTTTCCTGCAATACTGGAATACCTTACAGTATCATCTTCTTCAGGAAAGCGTGCCCGTCGAGTTATTTCTTGATTTGTGCTTTTCAGATCACTCTCACTCATCTGCATCCTCTGTATCCCGATGCCGCCGCCACTAAACAGTACTGTTACTGAAAGGCTGGAGAAAAGGGATTCCCGGAAAGAGAAAAAAAAAACACAAAACAAAACACAAAACAAAACACAAAGAAGAGTTCCAAGGTATAGAGTACAACTCCGTATTCCTCCATGCAAGGTAGTGACGCAATTTACTAGAGACGAATCCGAGAAATCTTGCTTGATCACCAACAAATAGCTCCATTCACTAATTGTCTAGTGTGTGAGCTAGCAAATAGCAAGTCGCCCGCTCTTCCTTAGGCGCAGCCGCACAATGCTCCCATCCAAACCTCACGCAAACGAATATAGCCTATTGTACGACCCCATCGCGAGCACTATTGGCTGCAAAAGATCGCGTCTTAGTCGAAGCTTGTCAACAGTTTCTTCCAACTCTGTGTTGGTGTGATGTGCATAGCCTTGGGACAACGAAATCTCCCCCGCTTTCGGCGTCTGCATGCGACACGAACATGTTCCAAAAATAAATACCCATATTCAGAGGAATGATAGGTACAGACAGCGGTAGCAGACCTGGGGTCGGCATAACCACGGAATTCAGCTATTTCATAAATAATACCCGAGACAAACCCCCACAGTGCCAGCCACTGGCCCAGAAAACGATCATGGAATGTTCGTGAGTAATTCGGCTTTCATATGCCGGCCATTCTAAGCTCAAGCTACACAACTAGCGGAACCCGGCTCACGATCTAGATAGCCCGACGCCCAGTAACGGCGCCTGCCAACGGCGGGCCCCGTATTCTCTGAGCCGCCGGCCATTCCGGTTGCCTGACAACCGGTTTCTACTCCCCGGGTTACCGAATAGCGACGTATTATCACACAGCCATGGCCCCAGCGGTATAGGCACAAGGAAAAACACAGCCACAGCTTGTCTTGGATTTCTGTGGTCATGATTCCTATAACAGTGAAACACAGAGGATTTTGTAACCAACAATAACAAACAATCATGTATGGCCAAAACTCGATCCGGATGTCGACGGAAGCGGGTTTCAGCATACACAGTTTCGCAGCGACCAGCTATTAAGTTGTCTAGGATAGACACTAACTAGGGTACCAATATCCACAGCTCCATCGATTGCATAATCCGAATTGCACAGTAGACCAAAACAAAAGTACCTGCAGCTCACTCCGGAAGTTTCTGTCAATGCGTTATTCGATCTTGTCATGAAAAAGAGTGTTCGGCTCATGATTGGTTTGACTGTAGTACAGAGTATCTACACCACATGGTACATGGTTTACATAGAGCAAAAGGTCTATGTCAATTGGTGTTATGTCACCCTGGAAAAGTTCTGCTAGAATACCCTGGTTCAGGATACTCAAAACGGCAAATATAACAAAAACACCCGGCCCGGAAGAGTATATCAGCAAGTTGCACAGAATCTCCTGCTCAAGATCAAGTTGTTTTCGGACTTGATCGGCAGGCTCTATTCTTTCTGTGTGTGTGTGTGTGTGTGTGTGTGTGTGCTCTCTTCCCGACACGCATTGTCATTGCCTGCCCGCCATAGTCCTGGCAAACTCCTCCTCGAAAATCTTCTCATGTCCCTCTGGCTGGAGTGGATGATGCCGATGATGATCAAAATCGCTTGCATATGCTAGGCCGCGTAAGATTCCTAGCTGTGCTAGCTTGCAGCGAGCTAAATAAACAGCAATGGTACTTGCTTCGGCTCTCACACGTCTCTGGAGCAAGTTGACGACCTCATTTAGGTTCAGGACTTGGCCTTCCAGCACAAAAACCGGCTCTCCAAACCGGTCGCGGATGGAGGTGTCGGAGACTTTGGAATATCTTGCGGTGATCCTGAGTGTGGCAACGGGGTATTTCCCATCGTTGACATTCTGTTGATCGAATGTGTAAATTCTGCAATGATACTCTCCGCCTAGTCTGAGCGGGGTATGCTCAAAGTACCAGTCAAGAACATGTGCGGCCAACGCTGGGACATCACCGTAGACCGAGTGGACCTCGTCGTCGGACAAGCCGTAATTCTTCGTAAAGGCAAAGGAGTTGACGAGCGCAGAGACCGGCGTCGGTGGGCGGTCGATGTCGACGACAAACACGGTAGCCGTCTTCGTGAAACCTGCAGTACCCATTATCCAATGCCGGGCTGCGGTGGCCAGGTTCTTGAGGGAGTTGAGTGGTCCAATCAGCAAGACGTGCCTGGGGAACGGATCCCTTTTGGCTTTCAGAAATGCTTCTGGAACAAGCTGGGTATGCTCGTATGGACCGACCAATGCGAACCCTACAGTGTATGCCTCATGTTAGTTTCTTCCGTTTCGAATCTCGAACTGGATATGGGGTACGCACGCCTCGTTGGCCAGCTCGGGTGGAAATCGAAATCAGAAAACCCCTGTTCCTTCATGATGTCGTAGAAGAGGGAATTGAACGACATTGTTATTGCGTGGCTGATCATGTATGGCCTGCCCTTGACCATCACACAGTTGGTATGGGCATCGTACTCGACAATGGTCTCTAGTTCGCGTCGCCGTTTCGTGATCCATTTGTCGAATGTCTTGGGATCGACCTGGTGTTAGAAGAAAGCAGATTTTCAGCGTGCTTTGCCATGTACTGCGCAAGTCCAAATGCTGGCTGGAAAGTTAACCCACATTCAATGTCGGAAAATGAATGTTGCTATATGTCAGAGACCGCAGGGTGCCGATCCTCTGCTCCGTCAGGTCATCGAGAGTAACAATCTGCTGCATTAGGCGCTCTCTTGCTTCCAACTCTCGAGATTCTGCTTTATCCATGTTGCCTTTCTGACCATCGGTAAACGAAATGGGCTGTCTGTTGGGTGTGCTCCTGAGGCTCCAAAGCGGTGTGCGTTTGCAGGTGATGAGAAGAAGGTCATGGAAGACGGGGAATAAACAGCATCGCTGCATGAATGTAGCCTAACTTAAACAGTCCTTTCAGTAGAGCCATAAATTCCTAAAGAGTTTGGCGGCCTTGGTGATTGTTTTCTTCTTGTAAGATGAACAATTATACAAGCTTTAGATTACAAGCTTGAATGGATCAGGGAAATGACCGCGCCCCTTTGTCTAAATCTAGTTGCAGTTGTTCTTCAGGTGATATTAAAGCTCTGAACACGGTTAACTATAATGCTTATTGGTATATAATTCCGTAATTTTTTCAATAATCCTGTTCATGAAGCCCGACAAGGAATGAAATTTTATATCTATGTTTCACCTCTTGGGTCACTAAATCGGCCATATGTGATCTGGGTTATTCTGGTGATCCCTGTTGTGTATGATGTAAAACCACCCATGACCTGATAACCCACTCGTTTTTGCAACAGGGGACAGTGTACGAGTAGATTTGGTACATGCTCTAAACGTACTTATCTAGCATTGATCTACTATGTACTAATCTTCAAGACCATCGTCGATCTTGAGCCTAGACCCGATAAGGTTGCTGCGGAGCCGCTCATTGGTGCCATTACGTCAGTCGGGGTCCCCGCATTCCGACACCTTGATTAAAGCTCAAGAATATCGACCCTACCTTTTCTTTTTTGACTTTTGTACCGCATTGTTGAAGATCTACAAGAGATTATACGGTTAAGAATGGCGTCTGTCTTCTTGAACAGTTTTTCCTTGCCCACAGCGGTCTTTACATCTCCCGTTGCCGCGATTCTAACTCCAGTCGCCGCGGGCGGAATTGTTGGATACAGCACGAACAAACGTATGCGCAGCAGCGTCCTTCTTCTCTTTCTTTCCTGCTCCTCCTCCTCGTTCCCATTCTCCTATTGATCATGGTCAATCTCTAACGATTGGAATCTACAGTATCCAGCACAAAGTCCACATATCGGTCGCTACGCCAACCCCCCGGCTCTCCACCTAGTTGGCTGTTCGGTCCGGTCTGGACAATGCTATATGGCACAATGGGCTACGCCAGCTACCGCGCCACTACCGCGGGTCTTTCGTCTTTCTCACCGTCCATCCGCCATCTCGCGCATGAGTCGCAGGGGCTTTACACCATCCAGCTCGCGGCCAATCTCCTGTGGATGCCGCTCTTTTTCGGTCTGCGGAAACCGGCTTTGGCTCTGGCTGACATCGCGTTGCAGATCGGGTTGACGGTCGGGTTGGTGTTTAATTACTCCGAGATTGATGACCTGGCGCCGTGGTTGCTGGTGCCGTATCTGGGCTGGTTGGGGTATGCGTTTTATCTGAATTATGGGGTTGGGCACCTGAATAATTGGGACATTTCAGAGAAGGCTACCACGCAGCAGAAGAAGGATTAGACTAGTAGTTTGAAGGGGATCAATGTATATAATAATAGCTTCGGCTCCGAGTATGACATGCAGCATGTGTACTTTTCAGACAAATCACTTGATTAGGAAACTTGATACTATATGTCTGAAAAATAAGGAAAATTGTGTTGTATATCCCCAGTCTGTTTTGAAACAGAGCATCGAAACCAGTAGTACCCATTGTAAATTGCAAGACAAAAGAAAAAGAGAAAGAAAATAAGAAACCAGTTTCGTCATCTGAACAACACAAGATGTACTTCACAAAGTCACTACTCTTCCGCTCAAAACACCTCCCTCTTTTACCAAGGAGTCAACCACATCTGACTCTACCGTGCGGTCGATTCCAAGAATCATCAAAGCTTCGTTACGCGAAGGTGTCTCGCTTGCTGCACCCGTCTCCTCAGCGCCGTCATCTTCGGGGAGCTTCTTGGACACCGGAGCGACTCCCATGAAATTGATGTTCACGCCTTTCTGTCCCAGAATGCTGCCGACCACGCCAATCTTACCAGGAGAGTCAAAATTATGGCAGATGAGAAGGGTGCCCTCGGGGACAAACGAGGTCTCGAAGCGATCCAGACGTGTGATCAGCGGCTGGCTGCCCGAACAGGTACCGGAGATGATCTGTTGCTGTGGACGAGCATGGTGCTCGATGGGATCCTTTGGCGGGCCCCCGGGAGCTCTCGACGAGGCTCGAGATGGAGGGCGGGCTATCAGAGTAACCAAAGATGAATACGATTGGCTAGAAGGGTCGCGCGAGTGTCGCTCATTTACTACAATCCCTCGTTCTTTGGCAATGAGTTCTGCATTGACAATGTTTACGTTGCCCCCCGCGGAGCTGCTGATCGGAGCCGTCAGTCCCTTGATCAGGGCCGCAAAGAGTGGTTTGGTGTTATTGAGCCCGGCGAGTTCTCCTTGGTAGACCAGGTCAAAGGTGTTACGGTTGAGCGAGCCATCGGTGGAAGTGTAGTGTTGAGTGTACAGACTGCCTAGTTTCTCTATCAATTGCACAAACGGTTGCAACTTCAAGTATTCCTCGGGGAGGATCAAAGGAGCATTCACCGCGCTCCGAGGCAACGCGCCTTGTAGAATCTGCAAGACCTGTTCGCACACATCGATCGACACGTTCTCCTGCGCTTCTACAGTCGAAGCTCCCAGATGAGGGGTTGCCACCACCTTGGGATGGGCAATGAGTCTGGCGGCGCTCGAGTTCTCTTGGGGAGGCTCACTTGTAAAGACATCGATGGCGGCGCCAGCAATGTGCCCGGATTCAAGAGCCGCCAGTAGAGCTACCTCATCAATGGTCCCTCCTCGAGCAACGTTGAGGATTCTTGCACCAGGCTTCATTTGCGATAGCTCTTTCGTAGAGATCATACCTTTCGTGGACGCTATCAGCGGGGTGTGGATGGTCAGGAAATCGACCTGTGGAAGCATCTCCGATAAAGATGAAATCAAGGTGGCAGACGCTGATGAAGCAACTGCTGCTGAGGCATATGGATCGACGGCAATCACATTCATGCCCAACCCTTTGGCAGACCTGGCAACAATCATGCCCACTGCGTAGTTAAGAGCAAACGTTAGAGCCCTGACGAATGGAGCACAATGAGCAGACCAACCTTTGCCGAGACCGATGATTCCCAGGGTTTTTCCCTTGACCTCCACTCCGACAAATTTACTCCTCTCCCATTTGGATTCTTTGAGACTCCGGCATGCTTCAGGAACAGCCCTAGCCATCGACAGCATGAGAGCTACCGTGTGTTCTGCCGCTGCTCCGATGTTTCCGGAAGGCGAATTGACGACGACAATGCCTAGTTTCGTGGCAGCCTCGACATCTAGGTTCCGGTGAGTGAGCTTTCTTAGAAACCACACAGACTAAGCAAGCAAGAAATATGATTGTGGCAAGTTGTTCGGAATGAAAATCTGTACCGATATTGTCAACGCCTACTCCGGCGCGAGCAACAACCTTGAGCTTCTTGGCTGCCTGCAGCAGCGAAGCAGTCACCTTTGTTTCCGAGCGCACCAGCAGGGCTTCGTAGTCGGAAATTATCGTCACTAACTCCTCATGACTGAGGCCCTTCTTTTCGTGGACGTCCAGTTCCTTGCGAAGCAGGGCCAGTCCATCTGGAGACAGTTTCTCGGCGGCGAGCACCTTGGGATTCCCAGGGATGTGCATATTGATGAATGAGCTCTTGATTGATCCAGAAATATCTTGTGGTCACTGCATTCGCTAACAAGCAAGATTTCTTGCGTGAATAGACAGAAGGGAGAAGGGAGGAGAGATGCTCTCTCTCTTGCTTGTCGAGTGTTCTTGTAGGTGCCGGGCACCGAAGTCGCAGCTCGACTCAATAAGAGCCCGCATACCGCGGCTTGCAGGGAAACGGTTGATGCATCTCGCGCCGCGCCCGCCCCCTCATTTTGTCTTCTGCACGCACACGTTGGCTGATCACCTCTTTGCTTTCTGCACGTCTTGTTTTTGTCTTGTCATCGCAATTACGAGATATACCGAGCGAACAGCCAGACCAGCCTTTCTCCAGACGATCGGCATTACTCCGCTTCGACAACAGCATCGAGCGAGATCGGTGGCTGTAGAGGCCAATAAAACGCCGCTGCGACGTTATCGAAGCCTTCCGGGAAGCTGTACCGTACCTCTGTCGTGCTTCAACTCTTGGACGAAGTACGATATGCGGGGAAGTGACTGGCAGACCAATTAGGCTGTTTGACGGGCTTTACAGTCTAAATATACAGCTTGTGACTGCAATACTTGCAGACCTACGAATATCAGGACGACCAGTGCCAAGAGGCGATAACAACCGCTCGTACCTTGCACAAGGTAGTCATTCTCGTGAGACGATGGCGGAAGAGTTCAAATGAGAGGTGAACGACAGGGTTCCTGCCCACCCATTGGCAATTGTGCCCATCAATATAGTCGCGTCGGGAATGTTTCTCGCGACAATCATCAAGTGTCGACACCGCCGCAAGCAAGGCTGGACCCAAGCTCATCATAGTCGAACATACGACACATTGCTGCTAGCAGAATCAACCAAATGGCAACAGGAAGGGGAGGATAGCGACATCCAAGTGAAGCCCAGAAGAATAAAGCAGACAGTGGCGGCCTTATGTCACATGAAGGAAACCGTCACTTCCTGTTGCTTGCTGCACAGTTGTATCGTTGAAGTGCATACAATCTCGGGCTCGATGTCGCCATGTAGTACTTATGGTTCAGCCACCATGTCAACATATAGGAGCCGGTGCTGACAGACGAGGCGTCGAACCAAAGTTTTTTGTTAGTTCCCGGCAGTTACCTAAATGTAACCCTGCTAATGATAATCAACATCAGTACGCTCCTGATCACACATGTACCTGGAAGCCTAGCAGTTGAAAGTAAGGTCAACATTATAGTCCGGTAGACCTGCCGAGTAACTTGGTTGAATTAGACTATCCCGATAAGACTGTAGAAATGGTGACATACGAAGATTAGCCTAAGTTCCTGGTCATACTCAGCCTAGCACGCCAGGTCTAATTTCGAAGTCGTCCGTTTTTCGAGAGACCCTGTCAGCGCTACTATTAATAAATTGTTTCATTTGCTGGATATTCTCCTATAAGCACGAAAAAAAGCACAATGTAGACGGGTGGTGATTGGCTGGCGGAGAGTGATTGCTCGATACGGGCAAGCGTGGCTGCGTTCGTCTCCTTCTCCTCTCTCTCTCTCTCTCTTCTTCTTCTTTCTTTCTGTTCTCCTCTTCTCCTCTTCTCCATCTCTCCTGCTTCATGTACCTCGTGCCCGCCTAGAATCATGTCACATTGTCCCCCTGTCGACCTTGCAACCCCCATCATCAGCATGGCCGCGTGCATGATATCAGCCTCTACCGCACCGCGCCTTGGCGGAAATAGCACACTATGATCCATCAAGGGTTACATGCGCCCGCTAGCCAAGCCCCTACCGAGAGCCTGCTGTTCGTTGGCGTCGCGGAAATGCTACCTCTGTGCTGCGTGTACCTGCGTCCCCGGTCGAATCAGCCGTCTGTGTGAGCCGGGGGTGTTTTTGTGGAATATACGCGGTTGAGGTTCTGACTGGACGTCTTCCTCCTCGCGATCTCGTGAAGCGGCTTGGCTGCTCGCTCTGTCATCTCTGTCACACCCGTGTCCGTTAAGCCGCCTGCATCACAAGACAAGCGTTCATCCTCGGCCACTAACTCATCGCCCTGAGCGCACCGTCACCGTGTGTAACCCATGCATATGCGCTGAAGCCGGCGCTTTTCGACATCTGACCCAATGTGGCTATCCGGGTCGACTGCACACCCAAACGTGCTGGTAGATGCATTGTTCTTGATGAATGACAGCGATGTGTGACCGTCGATCTCTCATATGAGGCTCATGAAATCAATCCTGTACCGCGTCAACAACTAATCTGCGGGGACGTTCTGCTGTTCGGTCTGGCTAACGGAGGAACAAGTCAGGCCCACAAAGAATGTGACTTTAGCAGGGGAAAGCCAAGGATAGCTAACTCTTGATCGGCAAACTTTCGATAAGCTAATTTTCTCTCCGAAGAACCGAGATTATCATCTGCCGCAGAGTCACCAAGGTGTTTTCAGAGTCTAGAACGGAGTACTTCAGGTTACCAGCAATAGTTACATGATAGGAACCAGCTAACCAACTGCCCCCAGAAAGGCGTGCAGGAAACGAACCGGCATTGTTGACATTCGTTTCAAAGTCTGCAGAAACATATTATTAAATGCGCCACCATTCTACCGGCAACTATGAAGACGAATAACTAAGTCGTTAGCGGACGCCACTTCCCTTCACTTGTCGAGGCTACTGGTGATTGGGGTTGTGGACATGCCCCCTTCCGCATTCCTGTCATCTGCGCTATCCACCACTCCAGATCTAGCAAGGCAGTAATTGCCTCAGCTTCCCTATCCAAAAACCCTAGAGGTTGTAATGACAGCGCCACATGTCACACAACGCGTTCGTTGGGTTAGCCCCGGACACGCACCGCAAAAGGACCAAGACTTAGATCTCACAGAGAGCCAGATTATCATCACGACCACGTTGTGGAATTCGCCCCAAGTATGATAGAAGTAGTGCAAATGCTAGTCCACTTGTTGAATACTTCACGTTACACTGGACTGGCCCGGTGATAGCTCCGGCGAGGAACGTGCTACACGCATTCTCGATCGATGGCCATAAAAACCCAGCAATGATCCTCACCCTCTTGCTCCAGTGTTTTCCCCAGGTCTCGTAGATTCTTTCCTTCCTTACAGTCTTCTTTTCGCTTCTCAATCTTCACTCTCCTTTACTGTTTCTACCTGCTGGTTCATCATCCCCCTTTGACCTCATACGTTCCCTTTGCAAAGGTGGTGGCTATTGGTGACAATGCATTTCTCCAAGCTATCTGTTCTCTTCGGGCTGGCAGGCTCTCTGGCCCATGCTGTTGCAATCCCTCCAAAACAACCCGAGTTGGAGAAGCGCGATGGGGGCTATCGGTCTGTAGCCTACTTTGTTGACTGGGTAAGATCGGCTTTATTATGGTGCTAAAGAAGTCTTACTTAATGAATCCAACCAGGCCATTTACGCGCGAGACTTCCACGTCCAGGATCTGGCTGACGTTGCGTCTTCACTCACCCACGTGCTGTACTCCTTCGCCGATGTACGCGCTGACACCGGCGAGGTGTATTTGACAGACACCTGGGCTGATCTGCAAATCCACTACGATGGTGACTCGTGGAGCGACACGGGGAACAACGCCTACGGATGCATCAAGCAATTGTATTTGCTGAAAAAAGCAAATCGTAATCTCAAGTCCCTGCTCTCGATCGGTGGCTGGACGTACTCTCCGCATTTCAGTACCGCCACTGCTTCGGAGTCGGGCCGTGCTGCGTTTGTCAGCTCTGCGGTTGGCTTTGTCAAAGATTTGGGCCTGGATGGGATTGATATTGATTGGGAGGTTTGTGTGGCCGTGCATTCTGAGGGTGTGGCCACCGGCTAATGCAAATGCAGTATCCCGCAGACGACACCGAGGCAGACAACTTTGTATCGCTCCTGAAGGAGCTCCGTCAGGTGAGGTTCAACTGTTGCCTTGTCCTTTTCTTTAAAACGACCTTTACGCTAACCGTGTGTTGCCATGACATAGGCTCTAGATGATTATGCTGAGCAGTATACCCCTGGACAGCACTATCTGATCAGTGCAGCCGTCCCAGCCGGGCCTGTCAACTACGAAAAACTGCACATCTCCGACATGGACCAGTACTTGGACATGTGGAACCTGATGGCGTACGACTACAGCGGCTCGGTGAGTAGATCCTCTGATTTTCTGTTTTGTGTATTGTTTTTCTTCTGTAACGTCATGTTGACAAAAGACTTTCTGTTAGTGGGACACCATCGCAGGCATGGACGCGAATCTGTACGAATCGACCGATTATCCGAACTCGACCCCGTTCAACACCGACCAGGCCATTTCGTACTACATCGCCAACGGCGCGACCGCCAGCAAAATCAATTTGGGACTCCCGCTGTACGGACGCTCTTTCACAGAAACCGACGGACCCGGCACAAACTTCACTGGCGTAGGCAGCGGTTCTTGGGAAGATGGAGTGTGGGACTACAAGGCTCTTCCTCAATCCGGCGCGACAGTCTATTATGACAACTCATCTGTTTCGGCCTGGAGCTACGACGCCTCGCAACGCCTCATGATCAGCTATGATACCCCGGAGATCGTCCAGGCCAAGGGTGACTATATCATCAGCAAGGGCCTCGGTGGTGGAATGTACTGGGAAAGCAGCAGTGACAAGACCGGCTCTGATAGCCTGATTACCACGGTAAGTCGCCCTGTGTGCGAAAGATCATCGTCTCTTTTTGGACACCAAAAGACTAACAACCTGAGTTACAGCTCGTTAACAAGCTTGGCGGTACCGGTGCATTGGAGCAGGTCGATAATGAGCTGAGCTACCCTGCGTCTCAGTATGACAACATCAAGAACGGAATGGCATAAATGGACTGTATGAAAAGAAAGGGTTGATGAGATGATCATTCTAGTCCTGTCGAGCTGCAGGGTCTAGCTTTCGCTTCTTGTACATATGTAGACTATATGTGACATTTACGTGCGCTGGCGGACAGT
The DNA here is from genome assembly GCA_001657655.1 of Talaromyces piceae. Lineage (NCBI taxonomy): Eukaryota > Fungi > Ascomycota > Eurotiomycetes > Eurotiales > Trichocomaceae > Talaromyces > Talaromyces piceae. The sequence goes on from JNNX01000009.1 coordinate 1,266,575, forward strand.
CGTGGCCGGAATTTATTGCCGCTTTTACGGTATTCCACGTGATGCATCACCCCTGGCTTCTGGAGCGGTGCTGAGTGCTCAGTAACTGCTTCGTAGGCACTGAGAAAGCAACCGGTCTTGCTTCTAGATTTCTAGATCCTATGATGATCGAATCACGCTGCTCACAGAACCCCTGAGAATGCTGATGGAGCAGACACCGTCACTATGGATTGTTGATAAGGATAGTTGAAATCGTAGTAGTAGATCTGATAGACCCGATGTAGCTAGCTATATATAGCTTCTATACTATCGCTGCTATGCAGGGTTACGGCCCTAACCGGTAAGGCGTGGAAATCGGAGTCTAGGGCTGCACCGTAGAAGTCGAGTCTTGGAAGTATCAATTGATACAACACAAATCAAAGTAATCAAACTGCCAAATCAGTGAGTGTCAAACCAGCTTATTCACCTGTTGATTTTCTGTGATTTATCTCTAATTCCATCTTTTTCTTCTATCTGTGTCTCTGTTGCTGCTTAAAATATATATCGATTATTATTAGCTCCACCACTCAAGTTCTCTCCAGAGACGTGATATCATGCGATGCCGGAGATTGGTTGTTAGTTAAGTATTTGTTAACACAAGTATGAACATCAATCTAAAAAAGCTAAATTCCTATAAGGTTTTTCTTTTAGACGCCTGCTACCCTCGAATCCTAGATTTTTCCTAGCTAAAAAACAATCCTTACCCGGAAAGCTGAATGTTTTCAACCCGAAGGCAATCAGGTGTTTTTGATAGAGAATCATACATGGTACCCAGTTCAGGGTTGTGTCCGAAAAGAAAAGAGAACATTGTAGTTTAGGCAGATCATATCGATGTCGCCAAAGACATCGGGAGTATCTTTCAGGACTGGTCAAGTCAAAGCGTTTACAGAGCGCGCCTGCACAAGAGGACGCTCACGAAAGCTGGATGTTATAACATGTACTTTGGGTTCTTTTTGAATCCAACCTGTTCAACAAATATTCAAATATGGTCTAGCACTGTACATGTTGAACGCATCTGTTTAAACGACCATATCAAGACTGTGTTCAAATACTATTCTGTAAAAGTTCTCATCACTCGTCTCTCCCAATCAGGGAATTTTTCTAGTCAACCCGTGTTACAAGCGCATACACCATACATCCTTACACAGATTTACGTACACAGTAATTTTGGTGTATTAGTACACGCTTAAAGCCACCATATGTGGCTTGCCATACAGCTGAATATGTGTTCGTGGCATCTAGTTATACCGTATAGTCAATACTGATACGATATCACTTCAGGCAAAGCACAACATGTAATTATCCCGTAATACCAGCCTTGACACAGCTCGGCTGTTACTTAGCGGTAACGCAATACTATATCGGTAATATGCTAATCTGTGTACGGAGTACCTCGCTAAAAACGGATGTGTATAAATATCGCCAGTTCTAGCCTGATACAATCACTGTACTCAAAGAACTGAATATATGAACTGGTCCCAAGACCCCTATCATCACGACCTTGATTTCGACATGGATCGATTTGAACCAATCGATCCACCTTCATTCAGATACCATCCAGGGAGCAAGTCTCGAGTGTCCTACTTTTACGACAACGATGCCGGACATTTCGCCTACGACCCTGGTCATCCGATGAAACCCTTTCGCATCCAACTGGCACATGAATTGATCATGTCATATGGACTTCACCGGAAAATGGAGATTTACGTACGTGATTAAACCTTGGTTGCTGGTTCACCTGTGGTGTTGTCTAAACCAACTGTCCTTTCTATTCTTTGGCAACCTTCATATGTTTGAGATTTGAAGCCTATGTCACTTTCGGGAAAACTGATGGGAGACCCAAACCTTTAGCGTGCGAAGAGAGCAACTCCAGCTGAATTGACTCAGTTCCATACGGATGACTACGTCAATTTCTTACGTAGAATTACCCCCGATAACTTCCGCCAGTTCCCTTCGGCGCAGACCGACTTTGGGATCTGGGAAGACTGTCCAGTTTTCGATGGACTGTACGACTTTTGTTCCATTAGTGCTGGAGGTAGCATGGAAGGCGCTGCACAGTTGAATCACGGTAAATGCGATATTGCTGTGAACTGGGCGGGGGGCCTACACCACGCCAAAAAGTCCAAAGCCAATGGATTTTGTTACATAAATGGTAAGTATGAAGGAAACATGAATCCTCCACCCTTTTTGACCCGAGGATTTGCAAACTTACACCCCACTTCCTTTCAAATAGACATTGTGTTAGGAATCCTAGAACTCCTACGGTTTCATCAGAGAGTTTTGTATATCGATATCGATGTCCACCACGGCGATGGTGTGGAAGAAGCCTTTCTCACTACCGATCGTGTGATGACAGTCTCGTTCCATCGTTTCGGCGATTTCTTCCCTGGCACCGGGGATATACGCGACGTAGGTATTGGACGTGGACGCTACTATTCCGTCAACGTTCCCTTGCGCGACGGAATCGACGATGTCTCTTATAAATCCATCTTTGAGCCTGTTATCAGTGCCATCGTGCAGCACTATCGTCCTGGCGCGATTGTACTGCAGTGCGGTTCCGACAGTCTGTCTGGTGACCGTCTCGGCAGCTTCAATCTAAGTATGCAGGGGCATGTTAACTGTGTCAGCTTTGTCAAGACCTTCGGCCTTCCCACACTTGTGTTGGGTGGCGGTGGCTACACTATACGCAATGTAGCTCGTGCGTGGGCCAACGAGACAGCCGTTCTGGTTGAAGAAGAATTATCACCTATCATTCCGTTCAATAAGTTTTATGAGGTCCGTTTTCTATCAGTTTCTCTTGCTTTCCCCGGATTATTTCTAACCAGGACCTATAGCATTTCGCTCCCGACTACATGCTAGAAGTGAGACCATCAAACATGGAAAATCTCAACTCTTACCAATATCTCGAGGCCCTTAAGATTCAGATCCTGGAAAATCTTAAAGAAATACCGTTTGCACCCTCTGTTCAAATGCAAGACGTTCCTTCGTACGGTCTCGGCGCATTTGATAATACTGAATGGCTGTCAGACTCCGAGAAAAGACAAGAAGAAGAAGAAAACGAGAAAAGCACTTAATCTCAAAGAAACGATGAAACATAGTCTCCGATCTAGACTTTAGAATGAACAGTTTTAGATATTGAATATCTCCTGACGTAAGATCAAGACTGTGATTGAATACATAGATTTATTGGAAATAGTAAGACGTCGGAAAAAAATTTATGCAAAATACAAAACCCAGTAAGTTACCACTAATCATACATATATGTATATATCCGTGTTATGATAGATGACAATTGTACAGTTCAAAAGATTACAACAAATCTACAAAAAGAAGAAAGGAAAAACCGAACGGCGGTAGGGTCAGGTCAATTCTGGTAGGCGGACATTGTAGAATCTCCATCACAGGGTAATATCGCGTAGGAGGCTCTCCTGTGGACCGTTGTACAACTGTGTAAAAACCTGTTCAACACGGTGCAGCAATGAATCAATTGTGTTCTGACCAAGAATTGCTTCATCGTAATGTACGATAAGCTCCACCCCCTCACTACTGAGCTCACAATCCAGAATAAACGGAAATGGGGCATGTCGAAACGGTTTCCAGGAGTGAAAGGACAAAGTACTGGATGCAATGTTTTGTTTGTATGGGTGAATGACAACCGGGATAGCGGAATCGCATGCAATCCGGGATCCATCACTGAGATTTCTGATGGACTCCCAGCCAAGATGTTCAAACGATATCATATCAACAAGTTGCATTTGAAGACTTTGAAGGAACTCAGTGATTGATCGAGTCTCCTGCAAATTGATGCGCAGAGGTACTACCGTGGCAGCCGGACCCATGATCCGATCCACGCCAGGTACAGAAATCTGGCGCCCAGTCAACGTCAGCATTAGAGTTATCTCTTGGGAGCTAGCAGCGTTGGAAAACACGACAGCCAATGCACCCTGCAGAGCTGTAGCTACTGTAATGTCGGTATCTGACTTCAACGCAAACGTAACCTTTCTGGAGAGTACAGATTGTGCACATGGCTCATGGCCCGGTATCAAGGGGCCCCAAAAATTCTTTGAGTGACACCCAGCCAGGCTAGAACTCCAAAATTTCCTGGTGGACAACAAGTCAATATTGGAGATATGGCCGACGAGGGACCTGAAGGATGATTCTGCTGCTATGGGGATAGGCCTGTCTTGTTCATAGGCTGCCATCAATGCTTCCAAGAAGAGCTGACGTGACCATCCGTCATATGTAGCATGATGAGTAGTATGTACCAAATAACGACCGGAAGGCTGTCCCTCGTCTATAATTGCACATCGGTTGAGCGTTTGACCGAATCCGAGGGGGACACGTTGATCCTTGAGCAGGTAAGTCTTCAGATCCATTTCAAGTTTACAGGGCTCAGTTGAGTCCAAGACAACTTGAAAAATGCCAGCAGATAATTCGACTACCCGAGTCCGCAATATGGAGTGAGAAGCTGTAACATGTGTCCAAGCCCGGCGTAATCGCGACAGATCAACATCATGAGAAACCCTATACACAAACTGCATCGAGTAGCTGCCCGGAAATTCCTTTGCAAATCTCATAAAGTCTCTCTGCAATGGGGTACATGGATACAAGTCCTCAATAACGTCCTCATGCACACCACATTGATCGGCGGCTGCAGTGAGAGCACTTTTTATTAACACGTCAAACTTTTGGAGAGAAACCTGAGCGGTTCGCTTGGCAACATGAGCCAAATCTCCAATACGAAGTGTCATGGATGCGAGATCAGGATATTTGAAAATATCTGACACAGAGAGTTCGACACCGCTTGTACGAGCTTCTCGAACAAGTTTCATGGCAGCGAGCGAATCTCCTCCCAGGCGGAAAAAGCTATCATCACGTCCAATCCTGGAGCAGTCGATCTTGAGAACATTGCTCCACATCCGTTGAAGACTCTTTTCCTGAGCAGTGGATGGCGCATGTTTCGCTGTAAACGCAGCTGAAAAACCGAGTAATTGTTCTGAGGTCAAAGCAGACGCAACCGAGCGCAATTGCTTCCTATCGACTTTGGCCGAGGCAGAGACCGGTAGAAATCGCACGGGAATGAAAGCTGACGGAATCATATATGCTGGCAGAGTCGAGGCCAATTTGGCCTGTATTCCGCGTATGCGCTTCTCGAATTGCTCTTGTAAACCAGGGGAAACAACAAGCATACTATCTCCATCTATAGTATCAACTTCTCCCGCACATACAAACGCAACAAGAATAGGAGCAGTTGCCCTATTTCCTGTGACCAACTCAACCGCTACATCAGAGGAAAATGGTAGGGAACGACGAAGTTGGTATTCGATTTCGGTGAGTTCGATCCGCTGACCATGAAGTTTTACCTGCGTGTCTTTGCGTCCTGCAAAGATTAATTGGCCATCCTCGGCGTATCTCACTAGGTCCCCTGTCTTGTACATCCGTGCTGGGCGTCGACCACTATCAACAGTATAGAACCATGGTGGAGTTTCAATGAATGAAGCTTGAGTTCTAGCCTCGTCCCCCAGATAGCCTCTTGCCACCACTGGACCTTCAATAACAAGCTCCCCTATGGTGCCAATGGGCGCTAACCTCTCGTGGTTATTGACATCAACAACCCAGGCTACAGAGCCAATTGGGCGACCAATATTAGCCGGATCACAATCTGACCGAAGAATTGATTGATAGGCACACCAAATCGTGCATTCGGCAGGGCCATAGATGTTGATCAAGTCGACATGAGATGCCCACTTTGCGATAACCTCTTTGGTAAGCGTATCGCCCCCAACTGCTAGAAGTTTGAGACTAGGTACTTCACTCGGAGAAAGGTGCAATGCAACTGCTGGGGTGAGCTGGGCGTGGCTGACTTGCATCAATCTCATAGCATTAGCTAGATCGTTGAGACGATCATGCTGGGTTGGAATGCACACGCATCCTCCACTTAGAAGTGTTGGGCAGATGTCGCCGTAGCAAACATCGAATGTATATGCCGCAAATTGTAAGACTCGAGATCTCGGGTCAAGTTTGAGAGTATTGATGAGGGCTGTGGAACTCGTGGCTAGTTGTCTATGCTCAACCACAATGATCTTTGGCACTCCAGTGCTGCCAGACGTGAAAACCGCATAGGCGGAGTTGTTTGCTTTGACTCCTGTATGAGGGTCTTGACTCACTGGAGATAGACTCTGAGTCGAAGTATGGTCCACTATAACCGTGGTGAGTCCACTGCGTCTGGCTTTCTCCTCGTATAGTGAGGAACAGAGCATCAGCTTTGCATGTAACCGCTTGATAATACCTTCGAGCCTAGTAGTGGGGTGCTCAGGGTCCAGGGCTACAACCGCACCGCCAGCTTTCCATACTGCCATCATAGCCACAATGGTCCAAACCGACTTTTCAAAGCACAGAGGAACAAAGACTTCTGGACCAACTCCAAGGGCTTCTAGTCGATGGGCTAGCGAAGCTGAAAGCTGATCCAATTCCTGATAGGTCAAGCTTTTTTCCGTGGAATATGCACAGGGGAGGTTCGGTTGAATTTGAACGAGCTCGTGAAATTTCTCGTGTATACAGAACTTCCCCTCGGCGGGGATTGAGGAGTTCCATATCTTCAGATCCCTTCGATCTGCTGAGCTTATGAAGTCCAAGTCCTTGATCTTGGTGTCTGGTACATTGGTGGCAACCTGATGTAGTATGTTCGCAAAATGACGAACCATTCTCTGCATTTGTTGGCAGCTGATGAGGGAAGAATCAAACATGGCATTGATAGCAACACCTTTCGAATTAGGAGTGCACTCGAAGACCAAGGCATGGGGGTAGTATTTGGAAGACTCAAGCTCTATGGTTTCAATATCATCTGACGATTTGTGGACCTTGTGGTTGTTGTTGTCGTTGTCACTTCCTTTGGAGTTCGATGGTGCTTGGATGAGAAGAATTGTGTGGAGTTCACATGCCCTTTTCGTGCTAGGGTCGAGCTTCTTGATATTCTGCAGTCCAGTGTGCTCAAAAGGGAGCATTTCAGTTGATTGCGTTTGTATATCTTTCAGCAATTGTGAAATGGACCAATCGTCGTGGAACCGTCGTCTTAATGGTACTGTTGTTATTGTCAAACCAATTATTTGTTCAATACCGGCAACTGGTGCTGCCCTTCCATTGAGAGTGAGACCAAAAACCACGTCTTTTGTATCAGAAAATCTGCCTAGGAGAAGTGAAAAAGCTGCCTTGATTAGGACCGAAACAGGTACCATCGGCTTCAGACTCTTTGAGAAAAGAGAGACTTCTTCTTTAATGGTAACGTCTGTAATCGGCTGGTAGGATTGAGAGTCAAAGCTTGGAAAAGCTGGAGCAGGCGCTCCGGCCAATTCCTTCTTCCAGTATTCACTTGAAGCTTCCGTCACAGAGGATATTGCATACTTTGTAAATTGAGCAAAGCTTGGGGCATGCATAAAGGATCCTCCTTCGTATGCTTTTTTCACGTCGGCGATAATGAGCTGTGTTGACCATCCATCCAACAAGGAATGGTGAGCCGTCAATACGAGTAATCGTCGTTGGGGTTCGCTGATAATGGCTAGGCGAATCAACGCATCCCCCATCCTCATTGGGTTCTGTCTATCTCTTTCGATGTATTCCATTAATGAATCAGCTTCGTACCAAGAAATAGGCATCGGCTTGAGCACCACTTGGATTGTTGAGACCGCGCTCTGAATGATGCGAGTGCGTAGAATCGATGTTTGGTCGCATACGGATTGCCATGCATTTTGGTATCTCGTGATATTGATCGACTCTGGCAAAAGCCACGCGGTTTGGGCAATATATGTTCCGGGCGATTTAAGTGAAAGCATTATCATCCCATCTTGCAAAGGAGTACACGGATACGCGTCCTCAATATCTTCGCTGATAACATTGCATTGTGCAGCAGCTTCGGTCAAAACATCCTGTAAGTCTTCGACATGGGCCAGCAGTTCATACTTTTCCATTATAGAAGGGGATTCTGCATCAGCTTTGTGGATGGCCGTAGTAAGATCCATCAGTATTGGATGCTTGAAGATATCAACGACAGCCAAAGTAAAGCCACGCTGGCGAGCAGCTGCCACAAGGAACATTGCGCTGATGGAATCCCCGCCAAGTTGGAAATAATTATCATCAATACCGATTGAGTCTGCATCACGGCCGAGATTTTTAGCCCATAATTCTCGGACTATGCTTTCCATAGGGCTCGAAGGAGGTCGCAGTTGGCTCGTCGCAGTGAACTTGCTTATTTCTTCCATGGCCATCTTGTTCACTGCATTGCGAAGCTGTTTACGATCCGTTTTCCCCGCGACCGACATTGGAATGAAATGCACGGGCAGATAGATTGAAGGAATCATGTAGGAGGGCATGACTTGAGATAGTCGACCATTCAGTCCCGTTGTGATCAAAGATAATTTCTCTTTGGCCTCCTCGGTATCCGCTATGAATCCTGATGATGCCGTTGTTTGTTTCCCATCCCCGACTACCACAAATGTCACCAAAAGGGATCTGAATTTCGCGTCTGATGGCTCAACCACCTCGGCAACAACCTCGATTGGAGAGACCAGTTCACGGAGATGATACTCTATTTCTCCAAGCTCGATTCTCTGTCCGTTCACTTTCGCCTGACTATCTTTTCTCCCAATATAGTGGATGGACCCGTCAACATTATACCGCACCAAATCGCCTGTTTTGTAGGCCTTATCCGAGCTCGCAGTCCCCTTGCCTATGAAGTTTGGATTCGCAATAAAAACTTCGGCCGTCTTATTGGGATTGTTCAGATACCCTCTCCCAATCGTCGGACCCTCGATAATGAGCTCACCAATACATCCTAATGGGGTTAGACGGTTGTGGTTGTCTGGCTCAACCACCCAGCACAAACAGCCAACAGGATAACCTATATTTCTTGACTCGGCTCCAGGCCGGAGCCCGAAGTTGAGAATGTTGGTGACCGAACACTCGCTCAGGCCGTATGCATTTACAAGTTGCAACTTGCTAGCCCAATAGTCGATATCGTCTTGTCTTGGAGCTTCGCCTCCGAGGACCATTGTCTGAACGCTAGGTATGTACTCTGCCGCTAGTGTCCTTGCAAGGGACGGGGTTGGATTCATCCAGGTGACCCCCATATCGCGTATAACTTGCTGTATATTGTTGAAGCGATCAAAATCGCTGGGTACACAAACACAACCACCGACAATCAGAGTTGCAAGTATCTCCTGTATGCTGACGTCGAAACTGTACGAGGCAAACTGGAGAACACGAGACGAGTCATCAATGTGAAGCGCTTTGGCGCATTCTAGCGCACTAGTTGAGTATGCTTGGTGGTCGATAATTGCTTCTTTTGGATTTCCTGTCGAACCAGAGGTGTATATCACATACACGGCATTCTCAGGCGTAACGCTGCTATACACACGTTTTGTGGTATCCATCAAATTCTCGATAGAGTCTCTGTTGACAACAAAGACTTCTGTTCCTGGCATGTCCGCAAAAATAGCTTTCGTCTCATGGGACGAGAGCACCACGGTTGCCTCAACATCCTCACTAACTGCTCGAAGACGGTTGACTGGGTGGGAAGGATCCATTAGAACAAATGCTCCTCCAGCCTTCAGGATCGCAAACAATGCAACAATTGTCCACATCGACTTTTCAAAACAAAGTGGCACTTTGACTTCTGGCCCGACTCCCAGCCTTACGAGGTGATTTGCTAGTTTACTGGATAGCTGGTCCAGCTGGCTGTAAGTTAGTTCACCATCCCATGCTTGGATAGCTTGCTTGGTGGGTTGAAGTTCAACTCTGCTCTCAAAAAGATCGTGCACGCATGACCGCACTAGTGAAACTGGTTTGTTCCAGTGTCTGAGGCATGCTAGTTCGCTTGGACTGATGACCTCAATATCACGGAGTTTGGTAGTTTCAGAAGTCTTCGCAGAGAGCTGGGAAAGAACATTCTCAAATTGCTTGATACACCACTCTACCTGTGTCGGCTCTATAATCTTCGGGTCGAAATGAACACGAATTGATAGCCCATTGGCCGTCGGGGTGAATAGAACATTCAAGGCGTACGTACTAAAATTAGAAGCGTCTCCTTCGCATTGTGTCATTCCAAGAACACTCTCCTGAGCTCCTGAATCAGCAGCACCTTGGATGTTGAGCAATGTTTGAAAATCACAAGCTGCCTGACAATCAGCGGAGTATCGTCTAATATTGTGTATTCCAACGTGTTGGTAAGGAATTAAACGCTTTAATTGCTGGGCGACACCTTGTGATAACTGAGAAGAAGACGAATCCTCGCCGATTTTGAGCCTGAAAGGTATGGTTGCAAGAGTCGATCCTATTACTTCTTCAATACCTAAAATTGAGGACGTCCTTCCGCTCAATATGAGACCAAACACTATATCATCGACTCTTGAGTGCTTGGCTGTCATGATACACCAAGCAGTAAGAATCTGTGAGGCCAATGGCATTTCTGAATTCACTTGTAGAGCGGATTGACTGATTTCATGCTTGAATATGGCAGTAACACTTGGACGATACTTTGGGCCTGGTAGGCTTGGAAAGGTTGGAGGCGAGGCATTGGAAAGGCTCTCCCTCCAGAATTCTTCTGCCGATAATTTGTCTGTATTCTGAACATGTTTGACGAAGGCGTTGAACTGGATACTGGGGCTTAAAATTTCTCCCATATATGCCTTCTCAACATATTGGAGGATACGAGAAACAGACCAGTCGTCGTATATTGCATGGTGTGCAGTCCATATCATGAATCGTTCGGAACTTGCCAGGTCCTTTATGATGGCGAAGCGAGAAAGTGGATCAGAACTTCTCATAGGCTGAAGTTTGTCTTGGGCAAGGTAAGAGTCGAGATTACTTCCATTAGCCCACGTAACGGGTTCTTGAATATTGACCTGAAGCATGCCATGGGTCTCGCTTTGCATAATTCTCGAAACAATAATAGGATAGTGGTCGACAACTTCATTCCACGCCTTTTGAAATCGGGCAAGATGTATAGATGAAGGCAGTTTGAATATCATCTGCGCCACATATGCTCCGGGATTTGTGAAAGATAGGGCTATTAATCCCTCTTGTAGCGGTGTACATGGGTAGATATCCAATATTGTCTGGGGGTCCACACCACACAGAGAAGCAGCCTGTTCAATACAGGCGTTCGGGTCTCTAATCAGAGCAAAGGGACGGATAAAAGTATCTTGCTCATGTTTGTCCACGATTCGTGCCATCAGAGCCATGTCTCTCAGCCTTGGGTGGTTGAACATTGTCTCCACTGTCAAAATAATATCGACTCGTCTCGCAGCAGCAGCAAGCTTTATGGCTGTTATCGAATCTGCACCACTCTGGAAAAAGTCATCATCACGTCCAATGGTCTCCCCGTCACGGTTCAAGAGTGTACCCCACAGAGTTGCTAGTCGCTTCTCTAGCGCTGTCTGTGGAAGTGTACGTTCCTCGAGCGAGCGGGAAGTGAACATCAACATCTCGACTTGAGACAGCTTACTCCCGATGCTTTGCAGAAGCTTGCGGTCGACTTTCCGAGAAGGAGTCAGGGGCAGCCTCCTTAGAGGAATAAATGCGGATGGAACCATGTACCGAGGCAAATTTCTGCTAAGGATATCCCTAATGTTCAAGAATAGATGTTTAAGTCGCCGATTTATTTTTTCTGTCCTCAAATAATCGAGGTTGTCACCATCGTAATCATCATTCTCATCGATGTTCACACAGAGAAATGCGGTTAAGACGGGGGAGTCAGGGTTGTAAAGCGGCCTCACCACGTCTACAGTCACTTCTTTGATCTCCTTGGAGGCCTGCTGGAGATGATATTCCACTTCTTCCAATTGAAAGCGCTGTCCTCTCAGCTTGGCCAGTTTATCCTTACGTTGGATGTACTTGATCGTTCCATCAGCGTTGTACTTCACCAGATCCCCAGTGAGAAAAATGCGCGTTCCATGCTCTGTTGTTGCAGAATCCAACCATTCTGGACTACCCACGAATGACGCCGCTGTCTTTTCAGAGTCATTCAGATAGCCACGGGCTATGATGGGCCCTTCAACGACAAGCTCTCCAATAGCCCCGATGGGCATTAATTGACGGTAATTGTCCTTGTCCACTATCCAGAGACGGCATCCCACAGCATTTCCAATATTTGTAGGGTCAGAACCACTTGTCACCGGATTGAATGCCGACTTGATGGCACACTCGGCTTGCCCGTAACAATTCAACAGCCTTCTCTGACTCCAGGTTTCAACATTTGCACGGGTCAATGCCTCACCACCAATGAAAAGGCTCTTCAAGGATGGAACGTCGGCGGGATCTAACAAGTTTGCAACTGCAGGTGTCAACCCAGTGTGGTTGACTTGCATGCTGTTGATGACCTTGGCTAGATCATTCTGCAATTGCGAGTTTGGTGCCACACAGATGCAGCCCCCGAATGCTAATGTGGTAAAAATATCGCTAATACTCACATCAAAAGCATATGCGGCAAACTGTAGCGCCCGAGTATGAGGCCCTAGGCCCTCGAATTTTCCATGGGCGAGAATACTACTGCTGAGGCACCTGTGATCCAATACAATACCTTTCGGTGTCCCTGTGCTACCAGAAGTATGGAGTATAAACGCAGCATTTTCAGGATCAATCTGAACTGGAGTTGATATGCCTTCATCGGATACAAGTGACTCAAGCAGAGCGCTCCCAACTACCACAGTCCTGCACTTATTCTTGAATCTTTCTGCAAAATGATCTGCACATAGTAGAAGCTTTGCTCGTACACCTTCAAGAATCACATCTAATCGTTGTCGGGGATGTGCTGGATCAAGGGGAACACAGGCTCCTCCTGCCTTTAGAATGCCTATCATAGCAACGATTGCATAAAGTGACTTATCGAAACAAAGGGGGACTGGAACTTCTGCTCTCACCCCTAAAGAGGAAAGATAACCAGCTAGTTTGGATGATTTCTTATGAAGTTCTTCATAAGTCATCTGACCATCCCATGACTGGATAGCCATTGCTTCAGGTTGGACGTGTGCTCTCTGCTCCATCAGAGTATGCACACAAAGATCGACAGTAGGCGGAAGGACGGAGTTCCATTGTCGTAATTCCTCCATATCCCACCGATTAACTCGAATGATATCTCGAATCTTCAGATGCTCATCCTCAAGGCACAATTGTTCAACTATATGTTGGTAATGGTGCAAAATTCTTTCTACCTGAGAATGGGCAAATAGATTAGAATCAAAGCTAATGGATGCGGTGGCTGCACTCTCGGACGAAAAAATCTCGATCACTAATGGATAACTCTTGTATCTTGCTTCAAAACGGGTGAGGTCTTTCATTCTCAAAGATGTCTCCTGAGCCTCAATGTTGGACCCGCTTCCGTGCTGTACGAACAAAGTCTGGAAGTTGCAGGCTTCTCTGGCTTCATCACTTGCGGATTTGATCCGCTGTAAACCAGTGTGCTCAAACGGAATCAACCTAGAGAACTTTTCTTGTTGATTTCCAAGATATTGGACAGTATTTTCGTTTATGTCATGTTGTGTTCGGAAAGGTATTGTAGTTATCGTGGGTGCAGGCAGTGCTTCGACGCCAGGGACTGGAGCGTTACGGCCATTAAGGGTGGTACCAAAGACAATATCGGTAGAATCTGTATAAGTTGCCACTGTCAAAGCCCACGCGCTCCTGAGAATTGTAGAAGTTGTTATGTCTAGTACGGCCTTGCGTTTGAGAGAAATGACGCCACTACTGATCGTTTCATCCACAGTGACTCGATAATCCGGTGGCTGAAGTGAAATCACATCGGCTCCTGGTACCCAACCGGCGAACTGTTCTCGCCAAAATATCATGTGAGCCTCGAAATTTTGTTCAGAAAGATATTTTGCAAAAAGATTGAAATTTGTAGTGGGTGTTAAAGACTCAGGGTCCATTGTCATAGACTGATCGAAGGCTGTTCAAGGTCATATCCAGAGACCAAGCATCGTACAACGCATGATGAGCTGTCCATACGAGGTACATCTTACTCAGCTTCCTGTCATGAATGAGAGTATTCTGACTCAGTGGCGTGCCGACATTAACGGTGAAATCCTGATTCTTCTCCAAAAATGAGTCGATATCAACGTCGGTAACCGACCAATCTGGTCCAGCCTTCAAGACAACCTGCATAGTATTGGAGTTTCGATCCTGTATCAACCGAGTTCTCAATATCGAAAAAGCCCTCGCAACGGTGTTCCAAGCGTGAATCAGCCTATTCGGATCGGTAGAAGACGGCAACTCGAAGATACGTCGATCGATGTACCAACCGTGTTGTTTGAGCGACAAAGCAAAAAGCCCCTCTTGAAGGGGAGTAGCTGGATAGATATCTTCAATTTCTGCTGGGCTAACGGAACAACGTATGGCTGCATCCTGGATAGCAGAAGATGCATTTTCTATCAATCCGAATGGAGGAACCTCGACAATTGGTAAATATTGATTCTTTGAGAGTAGCATAGCTAGGTCGCTGAGCCTGGGATTTGTAAAAATATCAGCTACTGTGAGTGATATTTTCCTCTTGTGAAAGAGGGTAACTAATCTCATCGCAATGAGTGAGTCACCCCCAAGCCGGAAGAAGCTATCATTTGTGCTAATTTTCGATGAACTGAGGCCTAACACTGAAGCCCAAAGGTCTCTCACGATCTTTTCCTGCTCTGTTTGTGGTTCTTGGAATGGTATACCCTCTGCAAAGTTCGACCAAGCCATCAGTTCCTCCAACGACAGGGTTGCAATCGCAGAGCGGAGATCTTTTCGACTAGTCTTTCCAGATTTAGTCCTAGGGATTCGTGTGACAGGCAGAAATAATGACGGTATCATATGAGATGGCAACCGACTTTGAACTTTTGAGGGGAGCTCGTTGACGATTGGCTCCAGACGAGTGCGTGCTGCAAGACGCCGATCAAGAAGATCAGTCGATTGATCTTCTTCGTTATCAACCCTCAGAAAAGCAGTTAACATAGGTTTTGATGTCTGCCCGGCGGCAGTAACAGTATCAACAACAACATCTATGTCTGATGGTAAGCACTTTCGCAGATGGAACTCTATCTCCCCCAGTTCGACACGTCGGCCATGGACCTTGACCTGTGTGTCTTGACGACCAACTATGTTCAGCGAGCCGTCAGAGTTGTAGTGAACGAGGTCTCCAGTCCGATAGAACCGACGATGGTAAGATCGCGAGTGTGATGGAAGGAAGTCGAGGTCTTCCTTGAAAGCAGCATTTTCTTTTTCCTTGGCTTTCAGATACCCATCTGCCAGAACGGGACCTTCAATTACTAGCTCTCCCACCATCCCAACTGGAGCGAGTTTGGTAGGACTGTTAACATCGGTAATCCAGGTCAAGCCGTTGATTTTATGGCCAATATTTTGTGGCGACATATGCTGCTGTACTCCTGGACTGCAGTGGGTCCAGATTGAGCATTCTGCTGGTCCATAACTGTTTATCAAGTAAACATGGCGCGCCCACGTTTCGAAAACTTGTCTTGTGGCTGGTTCTCCTCCTAATACAAGAGTTTGCACAGACGGCACAGTGGCCGGATCCAACATTCCGGCAGTTGATGGAGTCATGAATAACCAGTTCACCTGCATGTCCCGAATGCAACCGTCCAGGTTATTAAGTCGCTCATAGTCTGAAGGAATACAAACACATCCTCCAATCATCAAAGTCGTGAAGATTTCGCCCACACTGACATCATATGTGTACGTTGCAAACTGTAATGTTCTTGAACTCACGTCCATTCTCAGTGCCTTTGAATGTTGCTTGGCGCTAGTGCAGTACGCTCCATGAGAAATAATGATTCCTTTCGGTCTCCCCGTGCTGCCAGATGTGAAGAATATAAAGGCTGGGTTTTTCCAGTGCTTCGAATCAAGGTCTGGCAGAGAGATTGGTTTGCCGAATTCAAGGGTTTCCGGTCCCACTTGGAGGACGCTTTCTGCTATATTGACAACCTTTTGATAATGCATGGATGATGTGAGTACAAAACGGGCACCAGAATCCTCTATGATTGTTTTCAGGCGACTCTCAGGATCTGAGGGATCCAGTGGAACAATCGCGGCACCGGTTCGCAGTATGGCAAGCATTGAGACAACTGCAAAGCTCGATTTCTCAAAGCACAGGGCAACAAAGGACTTTGGTTTGACTCCCAGGTGCAAAAGTCTCCCTGCCAGAATTTTGGACATATCTCCAAGTTGGCTATATGAGATTTTGCCGTCATGGGAGTGTAGAGCAGTCTTATCCAAATATTCGGCAATCTTTTCTGCAATCACATGGTGCACGCATGTCTCGACAGCCTTCTGTGCATCGTTGTTCCAAAGCAGTATTTCATCGCGATCCTCGGGACAAAGCAAATCAATACTCGAAAGAAGTTGATGTTTCCAACTCTTAGTATTAATTTGCGAGATGATATGAACGTATTGATTCAATACTCTCATAGCCTGCCTCTCATCGATAACATCGCTATCGAACGAGGTCCTGACACGAATTCCATCCGAAATTTCAATACATTCTGTGATAAATGGAACATTTGCCATCCAAGGTACTTCCAGAACCGTGTCTAGAGAACTGGTCGTCTGGCTGAAAATAAGTGCATTGCTGAAGTTGCAGGCTTCGCCCACTTCCGCGTTAATGGACTTGATTGCCTCAATGCCTCCATCGCAATAACGAATCATGTCAATACAATGAGACTGAAATTGTTGAATGGAATGGGAAATGGGCTTCTCAAAATCCAAGGTTACTCGTGTTGGGAGGAAACCCGGCTGACTGGCACCGCTTTGCGTTGGTGGATAAGAGATCTCTTTCCCATAGCTTGCATATAAGACGTCGGGAGAATCTGTATACCGGGACACCAATAATGCCCACGAAACTTGTGCCACCAAATATAGCGAAGAGCCAAACTGATTAGGCACAGGAGCAGTCCTTTCCAGCTGTGATCTTGTCTTTGATCGCTGGATGCCTGCGGTCTGAAAAGGGAATGGCAATGACGAAACATCGGCTAGATTGGTTTTCCAGAATGCTTGATATTTCTGCACCCAGTCATCCCTAATTGGCAACATGTCGTCTTCTTTTAACACATCGACTTGGTCACTCAAAGGTTTTGAGTCTGTTGGAAGACTCGATCCACGCGTCAAGTATACGGGGTTATCCGGAGGCATTGGTAAAGCCATCATTGTTCGTGAATTGTGATGAAATTATCTTTTCACTCGATCAGAAACGGAATGAGAAAATGACTTCTTGATATGCTAGCATGGCTAGAATTCCAAAGGGTAACATTACACATAGTAGTGACATGATATGAAAATGTATTTGTCCGTTTTGGAAATCAACGGGTGTATCTTTACGGTTATTCAAACCTGAAATTCACGTTCGTTACATACACGAAGGCGAAGGAAGCCCTAAATTCCTTGGATATTTCGGAAAAACTTTCAACTGTGGAATACCGCATAGTTTGTACCAGTGCACAACAAATCTACAGAGCCCCAAAAATTAGCGATGTAGTATGTACGTACATACTTCCAAAAAAAAAAAAGTACTGGTTTCGGAAGTTTTTTCACGAACGCGATCAGGGAAGTGGACCACAAACGAAGATAACGAAAAAGTGTCAGTTGACGTACGTACATAGTAGTAGTGATGTTGGCGATCATCCTATAGTGCACCTCCACTTTTCAGCCCTTCAAAAGCTTAGATTAGCCAAGATGAATGCATCCTAGCTAACAGGACAGAAACCTGGCTAATACCACTAGTATCATGTATGGAGATTCCCCGACTACATGCATTTTCCCTTGCTTTGTGAGGCGAGATTTACCGCTAGAATCCTCGTGTTCTAGTTGCATTTATCATTGGGGTATTCCCGAAGGAGACTATGATTTCGTATCTCAACCATGTGGTGGTAAAATACCATTCACTCAAGCTGCAGGTCGGCAATACGCATACATACTATATTGTATACGGTCTAGTAAACAGAAGAATGATTCTTCCACTGACTCGCAAATAATGTGCAGTCCCACCCCGTAATTTGAAGCAAACAACGATGGACACTGAACATGATAGCCGAGCTGGCAAGTGTCTTAGGAGGTATTCCCTGCTCGGTTCGGGCCTATCTCTTCGCTTTCCGATTCCGTTCATCTTCTGAAACCTCGTCTCAGCCGCTTCCGAGAAAACTATCATATCTTAGACCCAGGATCTTTCAAGTTATCTTCATAGAGGACATCTAGTCAATAGAAACTCTTTCAAACTACAATGGCAAACCCCCCGGTGAATGCTGCTCTCCTCCTCATCGATATACAATCGGGTTTTGATCACCCAACGCATTGGGGACGGCAGAGATCAACCCCAACTTTCGAGGCGAATGTGGCCAAATTACTGGACATCTTTCGTTCTACTCCTGGTGCTCACGTCGTACACGTTTACCACAAATCGCCATTTCCCAACTCCCCCTTGCACCCATCGAAACCGGGGGTCAATTTCATGCCTTACGCGACTCCGCGTGGCTCAGAGCCCGTATTCTCCAAAACTACCAACTCGCCTTTCATCGAGACCGACCTGGAGGCATTGCTACGAAGCTACAATCTTGATCTTTTGGTAATCTGCGGTCTCATGACAGCCCACTGTGTATGCACAACTGTGCGCGCAGCTTCAAACCTGAAGATAATTGAACACAACTATGGAATCCCGTCTGCTTCGCTTGAGGAAAACCGTTCTCAAAAAGGGCAGATCTTTCTCGTGTCCGATGCGACAGCAACATTTGACGTATCCTACCGTGGAAGCCTGTATGACGCCGAGACTGTTCATGCTGTTCATCTTTCAACAATGGAAGATGAATTCTGTGATGTTCGCACTACGGACGAGGTGATTGCCCGTCTCCAGACTGCCGAAAACAAATGAGTGCCAATTAAATCAATCGAATTGTTCCAAGTTTCACTATCTGTAAGCGTAACCTGTAAGCGTCATACGCTCGCTTCTCAACCAAATTATAGAAAGTGATTGAAGGCCACGAGTGGCTTGCCCTTTCTTCCTAGAAAGCCGGCAATCGAGTGCGTTAGGGCAAATCATGTGTGGAAAAAAATTCCAGCCAATGACAACACGTAATGCATGACCGTATTGTTTATGAATGTATAGCTTACTAGCTCGTAAAATACGCAAGCAAACTAAATGCTATAAACTAGCAATCTCCCCTGATGGACTTTTGATGCAAAATTTCTTTCAATAATCTTTAAAATTGTGAATCAAGGCCAACACCAGTACCATGTCTACTGAGAAACCGGCTTCGGATGCAGTCGAACCGGAGAAACAAGAAACCTCTTCAACGTCAACCGCAACCATTCCACCTCATTCTGAAACCCCTACTGCAACGGAAGAAGTCGAGTCAGTCAAAGATGCGTCAGCCGCTGCTCCATCCTCGACAGAGGAAGACTCCTCTATAGTCAAGTCCCCGGTGCAATTGGCGCTGGTATCACTTGCTATGGGATTGGCAATTTTTGTCACAGGATTGGTACTTCGCTCTTTCCACCCATCCTCTTTCAATTCTGCCTCCGAATTTGTTGTGTTGGCAGTTTGGTCATGTTCTCTTTACAAGGCTCGATATTTTAACGCGTGATTTCACAGGATTTTGCAATTGTGTCTACAGCAGTACCGGTAATCACGGATCAATTTGGAACTGTCACAGACATTGGTTGGTACGGGTCTGCATAGTGAGTTGTAAACCTCCCAGGTTCGGCCAGAATTCTACTAAGCCTGTACGCGCCTTAACCCAACCAGTACGTTGACCACAAGCACTTGTCAAATGATATACGGAAAACTCTACAAATTCTTTCCCGTCAAATGGGTCTTCCTGGGGTCGGTCGGATTACTGGAGATAGGTTCACTCGTCTGTGCTCTTGCCCCGAATTCGGCTGCTTTGATTGTTGGTCGCGCTATTGCTGGATGTGGTTCGGCTGGGACTGTGTCGGGAACATTGATGTAAGGAGCAATATTGCTTTTCCCATGAGCCCGATTTATCAGAGAAGATGCATCTGACATAGACCAGTATTGTGAGCTACAGTGTCCCCCTTCACCTCAGACCCGCCTATAACGGAATGATCGGAGGCCTTGAGAATATTGCCAGTGTGGTTGCACCACTAATTGGTGGTGCCCTCACAACATACGTGTCGTGGCGATGGTGTTTCTATATCAATCTGCCCATCGGGGGTGTTACTCTACTAGTGATCTTTTTCTTGTTTGAGAATCCTGCAGGACAAAAGCTTTCCACAGACAATCTCAAGACAAAATTGATCCAGATGAACCTTCTTGGTCTCGGAGTCTTCATTGGGAGCATTGTGTGTCTGCTTCTGGCCTTGCAATGGGGTGGGGCGACGTATGCTTGGAGCAGTGGTCGTGTAGTTGCTGTCCTCGTCATTTTCGCCGTCTCATTCGTTCTCTTTTGGGCTCTTGAAGTTTGGAAACGCGACCACGCTGTCTTCCCTGGTAGAGTTATCTTGCACCCTACGGTCATACTCAGTTTGGTGTACGGATTCTGTACATCTGCGGCTCTCAGTGTTCTGAGTTACTATGTAAGCTCCTCACCCAATCCCCCCAGTTTTTTTTTTTTTTTTTTCCCAAACACAACGTTGACTGATACATGGCCTACTATAGCTTCCTCTGTGGTTTCAGGCTATCAAGGGGGCATCTGCAGCGCAATCAGGAGTCAGAATGTTGCCTATGATTCTCGGCCTTACCGTCATCGCCATATCGGTGGGATTTGTCGTTAGCCGGTTAGGATATTATAACCCCTTTATGTTCCTGGGCAGTACTCTCATGGCTATTTCTGCTGGAATGATGACTACCTTCACCACGGATACGAATCACCCAGCCTGGATAGGATGGCAAGCCATGTTTGGAATGGGGGCAGGCTTCAGCTTTTCACAGCCTTTCAACGCGATCGGCTCCACCCTGAAACCTGATGATATACCGAGTGGAATGTCGACGGCTGTCTTTGGAAATATATTCGGCTCGGCCTTGTTTATTTCAGTTGCCCAAAATGTGTTTTCGAGTACCCTTCGGACTCGACTAGCGCAGCATGTTCCTTCAGTGGACCCGGCAGCTGTCCTGGCAACAGGCGCAACCGATCTACGAAACTTGTTCGAACCGATCACTTCGCGGCAGGTTTTGATCCAGTATGATGTTGCCGTGACCCGAACCTTTTTCATTTCTGTCGGTTTGATCTGTTTCCATGTTCTGGCAGCTGCGTTTCTGCCCTGGAAATCTATGAAACACTCTCAACATGACGAGGACAAGAACAAGGAGAACGCCGAGGCTGAAGCCCAGATCTGAGGGCATTGAGATAACCATTCTGACTCATTATACATACACTTTACCTTACTAGTCTATCTCTCTGATAATGCGTTATATCAAACACATACATAGGCAGCTGACGAGAGTAGTTTTGCTCTAACTAGTCAGTCTGCTGATTACGTTATTTAAGACACAATTCACTTCCACGTGTGCTACTCTATTTTGCAATCGCGTGTAAGACTAGCGATGTTAAGCATATCTTGTGAGTTACGTAAAGATGTGATCTATTATAGCTCTATGATTCCACATGCAATCCGTACGTATATCGTATATCTAGCGATGTTGAGCCAATACATGTACTGTAAGTTGTATAAAGGCGCGGTCCACTATAACTATTAGGTCCCATATGTACGTACATCATAATGAGAAGCACGATATGTTGAAATACCATTATAGATATTGAGAAGACGCCGGCCTTAGCTGCCATAGCATGACCAACGTGTCTTTTCGGCTCGGGCTTATGGTGCTCTCACGCCCCTTGATGGATCTGAGTAACTAAATGATTCCACACCTCCCACCTCGCCTATCTAAACATGCCCTGTAACCCCATACAAACAGCTATTATACAAACAGCTATTTTTCAGCACTCAAAATCTCAGCAATTTTACATGACATCTGCAATCAAGAGCAGAGTATATTATTTATATACGACATTTATAAACATATTGGTTTTCAAAAAAAAAATTTTTAATATCTCCAAGAGAATTACAATGATATATACTGAAATTGTCATATTTCATCAATACAGAAGTACTTTTTCCTGATATAACTGTATAGCTTTTCAGATCCTACCATATGTAGAAATCTGCTATAACAATAATACTAATGTAAAATAGTAGGATCATAGAGTGTTGCCTTGAGACTTGTTGGGATCCCGAATGCCACACATCGGCGAATTTATGTGGGATTATGGAATACAGGTCGGCTGGTCCCGCTTGGGTTGTCGAGCTGGGATGTGGAATACTTTAGTTTCCCCCTATCTTGATATCTTCAGCCCTGCTTCCTGCAGCTAGTCGGGGAGCTTGTACCTCTATCCCACATTAAGTTATTGACACCAGTGTCAACTTAAAAATTTTTGACCTTAATTACGTGATCACGCTCCAGTTTTTTACGGATTCTTCACAACGTAGTCAACTCTTATCTGTCCTGAATATACCTTAGCTGAGGTTGGACAGCGCATGTATTGTATTGTAAATGATTCCGTGAGCAATATAAAATTACAATGGGTGTATTTTTGAAAAGCTTGGTCCTACGGCATGTCGAGACGAGAAGGTAAAGTTACCAGAATTACAGCGAGCCCTCTCCTCATGGAAGATATATCGTCTTATTCGTACCATGCTCAGCTAACTAAAAATATGTGAAACCTCGGATGATTGAGGGTAGAGCTGTACACGCCGGCCAGAATGTTCGTCTCTGAGTGAAAGCCGCTTTCCAAGCGAGATTCTGTAGCCCCCATGTGTAGCGTGAACTACTTGAGTAGCATAGACAACTGTGCATTGTAAATTGAGTGCTTAGTAAGACATGTGTTCCGCAAAGACAAGCTTTTGCGAGGTAGCTACTATATACCGATAGCGTAGGATGAGTGGGTTGCCCTATCTATGATTTTGATTAACTAGCAGAATCACTATTCTGAATTCCTTTCTGTATTTACATGGATTCGTATGGTATTACTGATGTATTACGATGTATATTGTATCGGTAACCACTAGTTACGCGAATAATCTTTGGTATTATCCTTATTGCCTCAGTACTTCATGCACACAATCTCTGGTTAATTGCTCAATTCCATTGTAGTATGATTAAAACTCTCCTTGCGGATCATAAAAATCATGCGTATGTATTCTTTCAACCTGTGTGTTAATTTCCAGCTTCCGAGTATTTGTAGCCCCGTATCTCTAGACACGTCTTTATTTCAGCTGCGTAAGTACGTAAGCACGTCATGACTCCAGAACGGCCTCTTCTTGTAATCCCCCAGCTTTTCTGGCATTGACTCAATGGCATCAGCAAGAAGAGGTCCACTGCCCTCCTTGCGAATATCCGCAAGACTCGTCATATAGGTTCTCACGCAGAAGATAATGGCACGGCTGTGGTGCAAACAGTTGAGCGTCTGATGCTCAACTCGGAGCCAACTCATATCGATGTCAACCCCCGCAGGTTG
The DNA here is from genome assembly GCA_001657655.1 of Talaromyces piceae. Classification (NCBI taxonomy): domain Eukaryota; kingdom Fungi; phylum Ascomycota; class Eurotiomycetes; order Eurotiales; family Trichocomaceae; genus Talaromyces; species Talaromyces piceae. Next base: position 1,290,091 of record JNNX01000009.1, read on the forward strand.
AGAAGGCAAGGTTTGTCCCTGCTCGGGGTAATAATTGTTGCCATCTGTGCGGAACAGATCTTTTCCATCGACTTGGAGGCTCCACTATGTGCACCATCAGAACCAGTGTCAGTAGAGAAGACTATGGTGAGTGGGGTTATGCTACTGACGTTCATACGTTCCACGTAGGTCCCCGGCTTGAGCTGCTGCATGAAGCGGTCTACCCCTTTTCCAATCCTTTGCTCGTACCCGGGCACAGGCTGGTGAATCTGTCTCATAGACATACCCACTCGAGAAGGAGAAAGGAAGCCACCCGGGAAACATGCAATATAACCTTGCAGACGCCACTCGCCGTGGCCATCCGGGCACATAATGTAGAAGTCTTCTTCCACGTTCTCCCCCAAGATTCTCAGCATTTCCATATGGTTGATACATTCCAACTGGTAGCTCTCTTTGGTGGCCAGGTTGTGAAAGATGCCCCGCTTGATTTTGAACATTGTCGGAAACCTTACAGGAAGGTAGTTGATAATGATCTCACGGAAGAGTTCCTCAATCGCTGGATTAACTATATCATTCGTTCCAAAAACATCTTTCGGATACTTTTGCATTGTATCTTTGCGCTCTGCAATGCGATCCAGGTAGCCACGGTCCACTCGGATCCATTCGGACTTGGAGATTTTTTTGATCCCTGATCCACGGGTTAGCATAAGGGCTTGATCAAACATATGGTGTAGAGGTCTAGATATTACCCATAGCAACGTGTGTCATTGATTCATATGGTCGATACCTGATGGCATCGGTGGCCGTAAAATCGAAAAATTTTAGCGGGTCGATTTTCTCTTCGATAGTTTCGATGCGAGATACCTTCACTCCTTCAGTGTTTGATGGAGAGGACTATGAGTCTTTTTAGTATAACAGGAGATAGGAAATGTCCAGAGAAGTAGAATATCAGAAAGGCAAAAACAAAAGCATACTTTCCAGAAAGCCCCAACACCTATACATAGTTTATAGATTAGCCACAATGTGCTAACAGCAACGAATAGTCCGACAAGGTAAAAGTGTGCCATCTTGTTCTCTTTTTTTCGACAGAAACTGTCATTCAATGTTGTATAGAACAAGTGATGGACAGGTACGTTATACTAAAAAAATTTTGCAAGGGAGAAGAGGTCAATGAATGCAAATTTGAATGAAAGTAGATGTGAAGATGACATCCATGGAAGGAAAGGGAGTAAAGTAGTACAGAGACATATATTTGATCATACGCGAGTTACTAACAGAAGGTTATGAAAATTTTGAATCGTAATAACTGAAACTCTCTAGTATCATTCCTAGGAAATGAGAAATCCAACTAAACAAGTACTATGGATGGCTAGCACCAGGCTATTCTAATCGCTTACTACTATTGCGCATCTATACCACCTCAACTTGAAACCCAGGATTGGATCTCGGCGTATATTGACTTGCAATTGCTCCCATTTCGAACATGTAATTACAGCTACGTTCTAATTAGATTAGTGATACATTGGATTACCTTAAGCTTTTGCTTATGATAGCTTAAAAAAGCCACCGCAACATGACATGATAACCTTGCTGTTGATGTACGTAAGTCGAGTCAATCCCCAAATATCTCTAGAAATACTCTATATTTCAATAATCACTATTATAATGAAACAGTTGCCAGGAAGCTGATAACGCCTAGGAGTACACAATGGTTACTATCAGATGAGGCAATCCTCATTCCCACAGCCACCTTTGAGGTGTTGAGTAAAACAAGCAGACTGTAATATCGACACACTGAACCACAACAAACACTGTATACAGAACCAAGGCATTATTGCACAAATCCAGTAGGAGCTGAATCGGCGGTCTCCATCGGGGCCATCCGGCTGTTCAGGTCAAGGAAAGCTGGTATGGCTCTAGTCTACTATTTACTTTGCGATGCAAAGTTCAAGTACGTAAAGTCTCGCAAATTTGTGCTCATTAAAGCCCTACATTCGTGCTAAGCCACCAGCGGGTAGAAGCGCCTACGATAATGATACATTAATTGCCTAAGATAGTTCGTTTCGACAGATAACTTTACATCAATACGCAAGCAATAAAAAGATGGATATTTTACGGTAATATAACAATTTGTGCGAGGCAAAATGGTTTTGGCCCAAGATTGAACGGTTGACCGGTATTCTGAAATGCTTATAATGCTAAAGCAATATCGGGGGCCGGCACTAGGACCAAGTGAAGGCTTGACCTTATCTGTTTACTAAGTGTGACCTTTCAAATCAGGTCTTGATCACCCTTTAAACCCCCCGAACGGTCTGCTTAGACCATCTACTCCCGATTTGGTGTTTTGGGTGTTTTACCATGTTAAGAAGCCTTATGAGCTTCTTGTCATGAACTGGACCAATTCAAAGTTGCTCTATCGAGGTCGTTTTGACGTCAAATATATCCCTGAAAGCAATTCTATCATAACACTCAAGGATATGAAGGAGAAGCAGTCTGGATTTCCACCCTGCCCTAGGGATTTGGATGACCATGGTCTGGCTACGTTACCGCAGCGAGCGATAGTAAACTTGAAATCAATGCCCCCAACGTCACTTCAAGAAAGAAGACCGATTGAGAGCTTTGACGATATTGAAAAGTTCGACGAGAGAGATGTCCCTGTTGTCACCATGTTTAGCGGAGGATTGGACAGCACTTACTGTCTGTTCAGACTCCAGCAACTTGGTTTTTCAAACATCCACGCTGTCGCAGTGGATGTTGGGGCACCGATAGAGGAGGATACGCTTAAAAAGCACGCCACCAAATTCGGTGCCACGTTCAAATGTCTCGATGGTCGCGAGATGTTTGTCAAAGAATGCGTCATACCTGCAATTCGCGCGCACGCAAAATATATGGGAATTTATCCTATCAGCAGTTCACTGAGCCGTCCAGTCATTGCTCGTTTGATTACAGACTACGCCAGATCAGTCAATGCGGGCCTGCTGCTTCATACAGCAAATCTATCGCAGAACAGCTTACCTCGACTCAACAATAGCATTCAGCGCTATGGCTTTCCCGGAGAGTTTGGGAGCCCATATGTCCATTCAGTTGTCTCGCGGGAGATGAAAGCAACGGAGCTGGCTGGATTTGGGTTACCTATGATGGCTGAGCGCAAACTGAGTGGTGATGAGAACCTGTGGTGCCGCGAGTTTGAAAGCGGCCCTCTGGATGATCCAGAGAGTTTTATGATCCCAGAAGATGCCTACCAGTGGACACGACGCTTGAAAGATTATAGGGCTGAAACGATCACGCTGGGCTTCGAGAAAGGCAATCTGGTCTCGGTCAATGACACTCAATTGCACCTCATCGAAGCTATCGCGTTGCTGAATCAGGCAGTGGGAAAGTTTGGTCACGGCCGTTATGTTAGTCTCGAGCCCATCCGGAATGATCAAAAGGTCTTGGAGGTTCGCGAAGCTCCGGCTGCTACCATTATCATGGATGCACTTCGCCATCTGGAAGTTGCTACACTAGACACCAACACGCTCGACTTGAAGCAACATCTGGAACAAAAATGGGTTCTGGAAGCGATAACTGGCCGGTGGGGAAGTTCATGCCATTCCATGTGTGATGCAGCTATTTCTTCTACGCTGGATGATGTGAGTGGAAACGTGACTTTTGTCATAGACCATACGCGCTACCTACCTTGTTCAATTGTAGCGAAGAATCCTCGCTACATCCGGGATCGAGACCAATGGGAACAAGAAGAGTCACTACGTATATTTAGATCATAGTCCTATCACCTGCATGGATACAGATCTTGATAGGGAGGGGGTGGGAATATATCCGTTCATAGACGATAGGGGGTCGTGAATAGAATCACATATCCGAAAGTTCTGACAAGTACTCCAATATCAATAACTGGATAAGGAATTCGCGTAATATTGACGTCCTAAATTGATGAGGCAAACATGGATGAAACTTATCGATTGGTCTTATGTGACATAATTTTGCGTTAAAATATTGGAGTCGCCAGGCAAAGAAAAACCATACAGCTTGACTCTTTCATATCTTCCCTCAAAAAGGTGATGGTGCTAGGAATCATCTTACCTTGTTACCAACTAGCTCTGAACAAGGTGAATATACTATCTGAATGTTTCGAGGCTCGGAATCTCTTGAAGGCAGATACCAAGATAGATTCGGATATGGTTTCTGGGTTTGTGTTTCCCGGCAAGACCCGCTCTGGCTGTACAACAAGCTTTGTCTCTTCGGATTGTCCCGCCTGGGGAAAGCTAAAGTATGCATCGTACCAACATTGCCATTTGTTCACCAGTTCACCACACCAGGCCAAAGGCTGGAGTCGGTCCACTAATTCTGTGGTTCGCGCATGGCTATATACTGACAAAGCACCCACAACCTCGCAAATCATGCTGTTTTAGAGTATCCATGAAAGTAGCGCAGGAGTTGTAAGCTTTAAACGTTTGATCGCTGGTAGCTTACTGATGCTGAGATCCATCAATCATCGGTACATGCTCTTTGCATAACTCTCCTGAGCTGCATCGTGTTTAGTATCCCCAGCAATGGATCAGTAAAGGTGTACAGGCACTGCTTTGATGGTCCTTGCGATGCTTGTCCCTTTCGCTGGGCCGGCAGGCTGCTTTCTCATGTATAGAGCCGGAAAGGACTATGCTGAAGGCACAGCCTGTGCTTCCTTTGCCACCATCTTCACTCTGACATTCGCAGTCTAGGCTGGCATATTGAGCGCCGTAGCTCGTTCCTTATCTCTGCTATCTCTAAGGGGTATTGTTTGTCCACTTGAGATGGCGGCTGGAATCGGAACTGCCCTGGAAATCCTTCTCAACATATATGGCCAAGTAATTCCTTATCATAGGGCCAGTGGAGTGCCCTCTTTCATAAGGGGATACATTCAGGTGTGGATTCTCCCCATCTCTATCAAACGCGCTCAAGCGCGATGTCATGACTCCGCACCGCCATACTAAATTCTATGTGGCAAACACTGTTGTTAACGACAAGTGATAGAGCTGGAGCGTTTTCAAGGAAGCGAGGCTGGACACGACGTTTGAACACGTCATTAAAGATCCACAGGAGCACAAGTGATCGTCTTGGATCATTGCGATTGCAATCCAGTCATTATTTTCTGCTAGCTTGAAGTCGTGAATGGAGACGGGAAAGAAACGTAAAGCTTGAGGGTTCTATAGCTTGTTCCTCCTTTTGTATCATCGTTTCAACGCTAGGATGTCGCTGAGCCTCACTCTTCCTTTCTCTCCCCAACCAGCCACTCCTGGTTGAATCTCGGGTCGCACGCGTACGTACCACGACCATGCTCTCTTGTCGAGCTCGTCTGGTGATAGTGTTGATGCCCAAGATGAGAATACAATATCAAGGGCCCGCAATAGCAGTCCCAGGGCTTTCTCCTTCTCAGAAGCAGAGTCGGTTTTTTGAGCCCCTGGTTTCTTTCGAGGGGAGCTTGAATCCTCATCCACCTGCTCCTTCAGTATTGTGAAAGCTTTCAGCAGATATGACCGCGCGGACTCCGCTGTGTGGATGGGTAGCCCGGGCATTTGTGGATGGGCGCGAGATGGCTTCCCAAGCTCGTCATCTTTCTGTCGAAATGACTCCAAATCCAAGCCCCAGAGTGGGGGTAGTGATACTCTTTGAGCTAGATCGCTGTTTTGCACGGCTTCTTTCGTTTCTTCCTGGGCATGCTGGTGTTCGTCTTTAGGCGTTTCTTCTGGTCGCCCTTCGTTCGGGTCATAGTCCCATCTCTTTAATACAGGCATGTCTCGGCCGAGAATCCTGACTGTTGGCTGCCCCTTTCCATATCCTTCCTCTTCTGCACTTTTCCCGCTTTCGAGGCCCAATGCGACGGCCTTGCTGCGGCTATTCGCACTTACGACAGCTTGGCCCAAGCTCAGACGGCTGGACATCGGCTGCTCGGGCATAGTGTACTTTAGCAATCCGACTGCAAATGCGAGTACCAGCGGTGCTCTATTAGTCTGGAGCACTACTGTGGAGAGCTCTTCTTCTTGGACTTCAGAGGCGAAAGGTAGGGCTAGTGAAGATTCGGTTTCAAATGGTGTCGTTGGAGCATTTGGGTCCTTCCTCAGCCTCTTTTGGGAAGAAGTTGATGTTGAAGGCAAAGATACCTCATCTTCTGGCGCATTACGTTTGTTGCTGGTCTTTTTAGCAACGCGCTTGGCAGCATTGTGAACCTGTCTAGCGATCTTTTTATCGCTGAAGATAGTCTGTAGAGTGTTCAAGTCTGAATTTGCAATATCGTGCGCACTAGCTCTCAAGTTAGAAAAGAGCACCTTTCTATAATTCTTCTTTCCTCTTCCTCAGGAAAGACTTAGCAAAGTAGCACCCACCTATGTAGATTGGCCGCTTGGAGCTCCTTCACCTTGGACATGGCCGACGCGAGCGGAACCTTGGCATCTTGCGAGAGAAATCGGAGCAAGGCCTGCAGCTGCGCAGCCATATCTACAAGTAGAAATCAATTGTAGTCCTATACAGATCTGATCTAATAGAAATCTGACAACAATAATGTAGCTGGCATAGAAAAAGGGCGCGGGGGGGGCGTCGGGAACTTGACGTATGCGGAGTAACCAGGAAGGCGCCCACTTGATAGGTCGTGCAGTTCTCCGCCTGCGGCTGCGCGCCCTCGGTTTTGTTCTCCAACAATCAGCTTTACAGCAACTTCAGCCGCTTCTTTCAACACCTCTGCGTTTCACGATAACCCCCGTATCCAGTGTCAGCCTTTTGATCTGTCAAGTCGCACTATTTCACGATCCTCGCATTCGGTAAGGGCAGGTCCGCCGTTGGCCGAGGACCGCAATCATGCCGGATGAGTCAAAACCCAAGACATTCCCTGGCTTGTCGGCTAAGCTGTCCGCGCCGCCCAAGAAGTCGCTTTTTGAACGTCAAAAAGCCGAGGCCGAAGCGAAACGCGCTCGCGAACAAGCCGAGACCGCTGCCGTGTACGAAGATTTTGTCAAATCGTTTGAAGATGACGGCGGCGAGGCATTTGGTGGCCGGACATCCTCTGCGACTCGAACTTCAGGCCCAGGCAGTCTGGGACCACCACCCAGGCGACATTTCACGAGCTCATCGACGCGCAGCAGTGGACCAGGCAGTCTAGGTCCACCGCCGTCGCTCGCTCGAAAGCGGACGCACGATGGGTTCTACCGAGACCGTGATCGCGATCGAGATTCGGGGCAGGGAATATTTGGTTACGACAATTCCGATCCTGCTGCTGCGTTCCGCACCTCGGACGACGAGGAAGAGAAAGCTGTGGAAGACAAGGAAGCTGAAAGAGCGGTTGCGAAGCCTACTGTCTACCTTGCCTCGTTACCGCCGGGCACTTCCCCCACAGTCGTCAAGGCTTTGATACCCAAGAACCTCTCGGTCGATGCTGTCAAGATCATTCCTCCACCCTCTCAGCCATCTACTGAACGAAGATCTTTTTCAGCAATTGTCACGTTGGCGAAGGAAACAGCCGGATCCGATATAGACTCAGCAGTGAGTGCGCTGCAAAATCGGTATCTGGGATGGGGCTACTATCTATCGATATCACGCCATCTCTCCTCTGCCGCGATTCACTCGGGAATGCCAGTGAATAGTACTTTATCATCTACAAGTTCGCTACCTTTTGGAGCAAAGGTGCTCAACCAGGCCCCTATTGGCAGATTGAACCGAGCCCCCCCGCCTGGGCCTCATCGAGGAGGGTTTGCGCCACCAGCTTCATATGGCTCGCAGTACGGAAGGCCAGCATCGACAGCTCAAGTTGAAGTCAAGCCGCCTTCGGATCTGAAACAATTACGGCTTATTCACAAAACTCTCGAGAACCTGCTCAACTATGGTCCCGAATTCGAGGCGCTGCTGATGAGCCGCCCAGAGGTGCAACGAGACGAGAAGTGGGCTTGGATTTGGGATTCACGAAGCACAGGCGGTGTTTGGTACCGGTGGAAGCTATGGGAAATCGTCACCAACTCCAGAGTTCACCGAAGCCAACGTGGCCAAGATGATGGTACGAGCTCATTGATCTTTGAGGGCGGTGCAAACTGGGTTGGCCCTGAAAAACAGATTCGGTTCGAGTATACAACCGCGATTGACGAGTTCGTCTCGGATGATGAATATAACTCTTCCGATGAAGATGACTCTGATCACGAAGACGAAAGGCGCCGGCATGCCGCAGATGATACGATAGGAAATGAAGACGGCGTGGGATATATGAACCCTTTACAGAAGGCTAAACTAACACACCTAATCGCACGGCTACCGACAGTCAACACCAAGCTACGCCGCGGTGATGTAGCCCGAGTAACAGCCTTTGCTATTGAGCATGCGAGCGCTGGAGCTGAAGAAGTGGTCGAAATGCTTGTGGCCAACATCCTGAGTCCACTCGCATATTCCCGGGCGAACCCTGACCGTGAAGACGCCCATAGTGCTCTCCGCGAAGGTGAACAACCCGGTGCTGTTGGAGAGAATACTGGCAGTGCGCCGACCAATTCCTACAAGCCGAAAGAGGATACGTCTGCAGCCAAACTCGTGGGGCTATATGTAATCTCCGATATTTTCTCATCCTCTTCCACAAGCGGCGTCCGTCATGCTTGGCGGTATCGACAGCTTTTTGAGCACGCATTCCGAGCTCGTAAGGTGTTTGAGCACCTTGGTCGTCTCGAGAAAGACTTCCAATGGGGCCGCCTGAAGGCAGAGAAATGGAGACGCAGCATTGGATCCATCCTGCATCTCTGGGAAGGCTGGAGCGTGTTCCCTCATTCAAGCCAAGACCACTTCGTTCAAGTGTTTGAGAACCCGCCGCTGACCGAAGAGGAGCTTGCGCAGGAAAAGAAGAAAGCCGATGCAGACAAAGCCAGTGTAACAGTCGGCGACAAAGGCAAGAGTCGGTGGAAGACGATCGACGACGATGCCCCGTCTGAAAGACGCTTCGATCCCAGTAAACATCATCAGGTGGCCATCGATGCACAGGGAGTCGACGACGACGACCTAGACGGAGAGCCAATGAGCGACATTGATGGGGTCCCGATGGAAGATAGCGATCTGGACGAGGCGGAGCTGGACGGGCAGCCATTGGAGATGGACACGGAAATGGACGCGGATGTGGCCGATAGCAAAGCGACGCCAGCTCAGGCAGCAGAGGCAGAGCCTCGAAGCAAGCCAGAGGAGCCAGCGCCAGTCGGCCGGGTGCGAAAGCCACGGCCCAAGGCTGAAGACATGTTTGCGGACTCGGACGACGAAGACTGAGCAGGTGGCGTCGGGTAGCAGTCCGGTTTTTGATTGTAAATAGTGCATGTACAACTTCTGGGTACACACGAATTCTTGTCGTCAACGAAGAGAATATTCGAGTAGTTGAAAGTCCAAGCAAGAGCGAGCATGCGTTTAAGTTATTCCCGAAGGGGTAACCCCCACCAGGCCCACAATGCCCGCCTGGCGACCCCTCCTCCTCCAAGGCTTCCCAGGTTTGCTCTTCGTCAACAACAATAAATAACAAATAGCAACAGCCCACCTGCTTTTATCTCTGTTTGTGCGGTTCTCGCAACCTCTCTTTATCCGAATATCTAGACTTCAGTCTCGTTGCGTTTTCACATCTATCACAATGGCCGGTGAGTATTGTTTGACGGGAGAAAGGACCGACGCAGATTGCTGGCGCTGCAAAACTTTTCATTTCAGCTAGACATATGCTAATGGACATAACTTTTCTGTCTAGACTACAGCAGTGTCGCTCGTACGTCTTCTTTCCGGCCCGGCTATTGCGGGCTGCCAGCTGTGCGACTCGCCCAGTATATAGACTGACGCCGATGCAGAACAATTCGTTGAGTTCTACTACCGGACATTCGACGAGGACCGAAAGAATCTTGCGGCTCTCTACGTAAGTGCTAGCCCCCGATGTTGGCTATCAAACGTGATGGTTGTGCTAATACGAAGAGATGATAGCGCGATAATTCGATGCTCACTTTTGAGACCGACGCCCGATTGGGCGCTCCGCATATCACGGAGAAGCTACAGGTGAGCGAGTTCCGGTCCTTATGAGCAGGAAGAGGTTTGACCAACAAACATCAAACTATAGGAACTCCCATTCCAGAAGGTTCAGCACCGAGTAACAACACTTGATGCTCAGCCTAGCAACAACCAAGGTGGCATCCTTGTCCTCGTCACTGGCGCTCTTTTGGTAAGTTCAGCCTTCTTGGCCGCTGGAAATTGGTCAAAGATGCCGGTTCGCTTCTAACAACAATATCAACGCCGCAGGTCGACGAAGAACAAAAACCGATGAACTATACCCAGGCGTTTCAGCTCCTGCCCGACGGCCAAGGCAGCTACTATGTTTACAACGACGTTTTCCGTCTGGTCTACGGCTAAATAAAGCAAGTTCGGTCTCGTACGTGAGCGAATATCTATCCAGGGGCGTTTGAAAAGATGGAATATTTTTGATACCAAGAGACTTTCGACTTGACAAGAATCACCAGTGTCTCGGGATGGAGCCCTTGTCTTTGAAAACCTGTTCAAAGACAGGAGACATTCTTGGGCTTGTGGTTAACCGTTTGGCTCATAAATTGTCTTTCTGTAAACAAATGAAGCATTGCTGCAGCACCATCTGCAAGGGTGACTCCTCTTTTCCAGTAGTTGAGTACTTTGCCAAAGGACTAATATATATAGTACCGTATAAGTTTTGTGCTGCCTAAAGCGACTTGGCTTCCAGGCTACCGCCAAATCTTTTACTGTCAATCTCTCTTATTCGAGGCCACACCTATTTCCCGAAAACTTATTCAGTTTCTGTCTTATATAGAGATGTTCGAAATGTAGACGGGGGATGTATGTTTGCGGCATTAGTCTATTCCAGAACGCAGCTTCCCGCTTCCACGTCTCGACCGATGGAGGTTCCTCTGTTGTCGACGTCTGTGATGTCGCGCTTGAAGTGGGCTAACCCGACAGTTGGCCATCCTCTTTGGCTAAGGCAATCGAGGCTTTGGTTTCACCTACTGTTTTCCTAAATAACGCTCAAAGTATCTCTTTGTCTCTCCTGCAACTTTTATCAACAAAAGTCGGCACAAAGAGTAACATTGAACCCCTAGTCATCAAGAATGCTGGACTAAAGACAAGTCAGGAAAGATACAATATCGACCAGCCTACATATCGAGTAAAACATCTGCGCATGTGACACTAGGCTCTCACTTATTACTTGTAATTGGTCAGATAGTAAACAAGTGTTTACAAGAAGTTATTCCATGATTCCATGAGCGCCCCAGTCAACCCGAGCGTTGCAACTAGCTGTGATCCCGCATAAACCGGCCGCTCGGGACTGTAAAACATATTATTGACATTATCATCACCAAGTTACTACATAGCTATATAGTACAATATGTTTGAAAACCAAGTATTGACCAGGCAGTCATCAAATCACGTTAGCCTACACTTGGAAAGCCTCCCTTTTCGGTCATGTTCAGCAAGTCTACGCAGCGGTTGGTGTCGGTCTTGTTGCTGGGCTCAACGGGCGACCAAGCCCAGAACGGCTTAGCGCGGACATGATTATTGTTGCCTCCGACTGGGAGCTGAGCAAAAAACACTCGGCGTTTGATCCAAAACAATCCCCAGCATCAGCCTAAACCTGAGGTAGGATATCTCGAAAACGTCGCCGCATGCTGCTTGAAATAGAAAGCAACTACTATATTGAGAGTTGGTGCTAACCTGGCTTCAAATCCAACAGTCACGATCTTGAAACCGTCCACGTTGCTTCTACGCCGATCTGTCGGGAGCCACGTCTGTCTTTTCACTTAGACTGCGACGGCATAGTATCTGTTGACTGCTTGTATTTATCGGCTCTCGAGCTGTGTTTTTCTCTTCAAACGACCGTCTACGAGTTACGCCACTGGTGACGCTTTGAGTTTGGTTTCGCTTTTTTCACGCAACAAACGCTTCGAGCTCCTTCAAGATGACTCTCGCTGAGGAATTTCGCACGCGCAACTTCAGTAAGCCGGTTCTGTCTGACGAAGATGGCATTGAAGGGTAGTAGTACTAATCTTGAGCCTCGGTCACCAGGTATCTACGGACAATGGTTAAGACTCCCAAATCGCTTGTGTTTTGCTCCCCTGGTCTTGCCGAGATGTCCCGCAACGAGCCCTTTCCATAATACCCAAGGCGGAATCGCGAAAACAAAGGTATTCTAACTTTTGGCTGTATAGGACCGGCGTGGTTTGCATCTTTCTTTGCTTCGCGCTAGGCGTTGCCAACATTTTCGCGCCGCTGCTGCGGATTCCGTTTAGCATTGTGTGCCTGTGAGTCTTATATGAGCAAGGAACTGGCATGTGGGTGCCAATGGCAAGTTTTGGTGGCTGACTTTGCGGGATTCTGCAGGATTTGCTCCTTCATCATCGTCTTCATCGAAGTGCCCTTCCTCCTCCGGATATGCCCGACCTCGTCCAAGTTTGACGAGTTCATTCGCCGCTTCACCAGCAACTACATGCGCGCTCTCATCTACGCCTGCATGAGCGCTGTGCAGTGGGCCAGTCTGGTTTCGGGTGCCTCCGGTCTGATCGCTGCCGCGGTCTTCCTTCTCATTGCCGCGTTGTTTTACGCTCTCGCCGGCCTGAAAAACCAGGAGTTCATCGGTAGCAAGACTTTGGGTGGGCAGGGAATTGCGCAGATGATTGTGTAGGCAAAAGCGGGACCGGTTTGTCTGTTTGTCCTTTGATTCTGCTTAAAGAACATCGGTTTAGTTGAATATTTCTCGTGCACAAGGAGTCCTGACTCTCTTTGTGTTTTCTTTTCCGCTTTCAGTCTTGTCGGGCTTTTGGCCGGACGAGAAGAATGTTGCCATGCCCCTCGTCCTCTTCCTCCTACCTACTTATCATACTGTATGATTGTTATATACCGTGTATTTGCCATTGATTGTCCAATTCAAATCGACAATTTGATATTGAGCGGCCAAGTCTATTACGAGCTCCCTTTTTTTTTTTTAAAAAAAAAAAAAATGTGTGTAGCGTATCGAAGCTGTTGACTCTAGACAACATTGAGTAGGCCGAAAACAGGGTCGCTCAGAACCGGGTTCGCGTGAGCGATTTGTAGGAAGTCTTTGAACCAATAGTCGATTATTTCGCTCCCCTGCAGATTGAAAAGAGCCAATTAGCTCCAAGTCGTAGAATGAAAAGCAAGTGCGTAAGACAGTTGTCAGTAAATGCCGCAAAACTAACACTCCGTCCATCCGTTCTGTGCTGCGGGTTGGGTACTATGCAGGAGGCATATGAACTAAAGTTACAAGTAACGACGATCATGGAGACAGGACATTGAATTGATGCACCACCCGCCAATCGAACAGACCGCAAAGGAGAAAGAAAGGAGACCATCTGTTACCGCGCTCGGAATATCGGGTGTGGCCGTTTCTGTAATTATGTGGTTTTGCCTCTACTAGATGGTGACACAACCCCGTTTCGCTGTTGGGATGTTTGTTGTGAAGACAGAGCAATTCAATCAAGGGTCGACGTCATCGCCGTAAACAACGGGTAACAAAAATAACACTGGGCTCGATGAGCATCACTTATTATTGTGGATGGGACTTGATATGCATGCGGGGCTGGTCGAATATGGTATGGCCCGCGGGGGGTGGGTTTTCTCGACTTTGGCAATCGTCGGACACGACTAGGACGCATTCTCACAATGTATATTTGTTACAAACTCTGCAGGTGTAATTGTGTTTTGAATGAGTAGCCGTGGACCTCTGGATACAAAGGACTCTTTTTGGCTGGATGTTGTTGCTCCTGTTCTTCACTATACAGGACGGCTAACTTGTTGTCTAGACCTGGGACCTCGCGGCCATGGACTAACTAAAGCACAACTAAGTTAGTTAAGTACAGACCATCGTACTTTACTAAATACATGACTAGTTGCAGCATAAGATCGGCGTACGCACAGATAGGAAAACCGATGGATTGCGTGCTTGCTGTTCTCGAACGCTGCAACCACGCATATCTAGGAAACTGATTCGACCAGAAGTTCAAGGACAAAGGCGGTCAGTTGATGAATCCGTTGCTGATGATGTGTCAACAAAACCCCAGCCAACATGTTTCTGGCAACAGACCAAACCTGGCAAATGCGGGGGACGGGGAAATACGATACTACAGGTATTCGCTGTGTAATAAGTAAGTAACTAAAAAATGAGCGAGGGTACGATCGCGGGCTTAGTTAGGGCTTAGTCCAGAGGCGGTTTCAGATATGTTTGCTCCGAACAGAGCACCGAGTACAGAGCCCCCAAGACTTTGCTTCGACTGCACCGGCTGACTCGTCAAAAGATAGCTTTCATATTCGCAGCCCAATCCTCAACAGCATAGCACCTGATGACTCCAGTAGTATGCGCAGGTCAAAACACCCGACGACCACTGAGCATCGAGCCAAGCGATTGGAGGGGCCAATGGACGAATGACACAGGCTTCAGCTTGGCGTTGCTGCGGAGAGCTCGAGCTTTCTGACGAGACCCTCCGGCATCAGGGAGTAAACCGACATGACAAGTCTTTCATCCGTGTCTTATATATTGAGGGTTTCTGGGCATCCAAAGGTTGTACAGAGGTCGGTCGGTAGTATGCAGTGAGAAGTAACTGTCAGGGACAACGGACGATGACGGATTAGTGCCGAGTGCCGATACATGTACACGGGTTTGGCGAATTAGCTGATAACCGCTAGATAAGGCGGATGATTTGACTTATCATGTTATCAGTGGCGATCGCCTATCAGCGGTCAGGATAGCACCGAGCCGTCGATATGCTTGATACCATAAAAGCAGTACTGAGCATCCCGTTCATTGTACAGCGGACAGAGTCAGTTCTGAATCGTCCACACAGTTGTGTGATCTGGACCGTCGCCATCGTCATCTCGATGAAGCCATCTGTTTCGGGACTAGGGCGGTACCGAATATGATCCTTACAGTACCGTACCGCTCGTCACGATAGTCGGATCAAGCCTGGAGCGAACGATCGTCCAGAACCAAGCAAAAGTGAAAACCCACCCCTTGTGAGGCTTGCGGTTCGCCGTGAGAACACAAGAGGTCAATATGCCCCTGAGACATTTTCATGTTCTTGCGGGCCAACCATCCGGTCCCCAAGGATTGGCTAGAAATAGAGACCAGGCAGAAGAGAGACGGATCAGATGGCAGCGTGCTCTGTAGCCTCCCGTCTCCTCTCTCTTTGAGTTTGGAACCAGACAGAAAGAGATACAAGACAAGTATAGCAACAACGACCCACCGGATCCGTACGGCGTGGAATGAAGAGAGACTGGAAGAGAAGCAAAAGGGCTCATGGTGGAAGCACCCAATAAGAGTCTCCGCCTTGGTCAGCTGTGCAAACAGGCCTTTCACCTGTTTCTAAGCCGACGGACTCCAGGGCTCGGCCCACACACTTTGCCATACGCCGATACGGTTCTGGTACCAAACTTACGGGGTTTCGCTGGGTCCCCCGCTCAGCCTCGCAGCGCCGACCGCGTTCAAGGCACGTCACACGACCGAAGTGGGCCGTGGCAGAAAGAGCGCCTCAAGAAAGATCCACGGCGACATCACCGAGTTCGACAGTTCGACTCTGGTCCTTGTCCACCCCCTACGTAATCGGCTTCATATATATGGGCCACTGTGTCCGCTCTTTGTGTTCTTTTGCTGCGCCTCTTCCAGAGTGCTTTTGTTGATTTGTACGAATATACACTGAAACCTCTTCACTCGACGACACCAACGACTACTACCACTCCTGTCACTCCATACTTCCTACAGATCATTCTCCCCATACTCGACACCACCACTCGTCTCGGCTCCGCTGGCCAATCGCACGTCCCAGAGCCGCCAGACACCACCGAAAAGACTGCCACAAAGGTACGGTGTGACCTTAAAATACTTCAATCTCTCGACTTGCGTTATCAGCATTGTTATTGTGCCCTTGTTATACCTCTGCATTCGTTTCCCCTTGTTCTTACCGCCTTTTGACGCTTGTTCATGCACGTCACCAGCCCCAGCGGATTTGTCTAGACTGTTCGTTTTCTCCCCAAGGCGGTGAACGCGCTGCCGATAAGCCCTGTCTTGGACTGATTGCGTGCCTCGACTCCCCCTCCTCTGCCAAGAGAGTTGCAAGAGAAGAAAGAGAAAGAAAAATATCAGTTTTAAAAAGACCTTTTGCGTGCGTCTGACTGTTGGAGTCACATTTCCGTTCAAGGTGATTTTGCAATCCCCAATTGCCCGTTCTTTCCCTGTTATCGTCCTTGTCGGTTTCCTCCGGTTACGAAAGGGAACGGAAAATTCCACTGCAGAAAATTGCCTCAAACCACCCTCTCCATCTGTCCCCAACCAAATTTGTGACGAATTTGAGCTTCATTGTTTTACAGCGGTTTATTAATTTTTTTTGTTCTGTTAAAGGCAGAGAGATAACAATCTGGACTAGACAGCGTGATCTTATTGTGGTGTGTGTTGTTGCTTTGCTGTTGCCAATTGATTGCTTGTGTGGTGCTTCTTGCCACGCAGTGCAAACAAACGTTCCTTGCATGCCCGATTACTGACTCCCACCAACAACACAGATAAGCAGGACAAGCCCAACCCTTGCAGCGACCGCAGTGCACTCTTCCAGCTGCCCACCACGGCGTCCGACACGTTTTTATAGCATTTGCCGCACAATGCCAGCTCCCTCAGCGCCGGTGATACCGCCTCGTCCGTCCAGGTCCCCTCGGGCGCGGGGCCCGGATGTCCCTACGATACCGCCTCGTCCTAGCAACAGACATGTCGAGCGCTCCGTATCGCCCGGCAGAGACACCTATGCGCCCTCGCCGCTGAACGAGCCTCCGTCCATGTCTCGCACCACCTCGCAGGACATCCCCGCCCGTCCTCCCAGCGTCACCATCCCGTCCCTCGGCGAGGAGGGCATTGAATATGAGGAGCTGGCCACCGAGACCAGAAACGTCAGCAGTGATCTCAAGCTGCATGCCCCCAAGCCGTCCCTCCCGACCTCAAGCGCAAAGGCCCGAGTCCAGGCGGTCACACGCACCGACTCCAACGAAGCTGCTGCCGCCGGGCTCGGATATGCGTCGTCGTCGGCTTTCGACGACGATCAGCGCAGTCGCTCGCTGCACTCCAAGCCCAGTGCCTCTCGTGCCGATTCCTCCAGAGCCTCCAGCTCCAATCGCCGCCAGTCGCTCGACGAGCACGGCATTCCCGAGATCGGGCAGCGCGTGCCAATGCTCGCCAATGCCGGCGACGTGCAAGCTCCGTCACCCGCTCCACCTCGCACCACTTCAGCCTCCGGCAGCCGCATGTCCCGTCATCACCATCGCACCCGCAGCGGTCGGGATGCCTCTCTGCCACCCGGCAGTTACGGTCTCCACGGCCACGGCGTCCAGGCCATTGACAAGTTCGAGAAGGCCTGGTACGAGAAGCACCCGGATGAATATGCTCGCGAGGAGCAGGGCCAATACGGTCCCGCAATCGCTCCCCGCCCCGACTGGGCCCTGAGCAGCGAGGATCTCAACCGCATTGTCAAGAGGAAGGAGAACGACTCAGGTGAGAGCTTTTTTCTTTTGTTATTCTACTCGCCCAAAACCCGGTTATACACAGGCACTGACGTGTAATGCCATCAAGTGAGCGACCCCGCAGCAGTGACCGGTACCCCGGAGGAGGAAGTCGGCTATATTGCCACCGAAGAATTCAGCCGCTTGGACTCCCAACCGGCAGTCGAGTCGCCTCTTCGTCAGACTAGTTTCCCAACAACAGAACTGCGCCGTACCACGAGTGTGCAGTCCAACGCCAGCAGTGATGTCGCCGGCCGGACCATTCACATAGACGATCCTTACCACTCATCCCACCACCCCGACGGCTTTGCCCATACCCCGGAGCCACATCTGTCGCATGACTTTGACGAGGACCCGAACCATGATGACGAGCCCATCCTTGCCGCCGACGAGGTCCGTCCCGAATCGGCCTATCTCCATCCGGCTGTTTCTCCTCGGCGTGCGAGCACCGAGTTCCACGACCTGGAACGATTTCACGGTCGCACTCCGAGCGCACCCAACAGTCGGCCTACCAGTCTCCACGGCGCTCCAACCGGACTCGCCCGCTGGAACTCACGCGGTGAAGAGCTTGATGACACCCATACCCCGTTGGAGGACGTTGAGGAATACGAGCCTCTCTTCCCTGAGGACGGCAAGTCCGGTCAGCCCATACCCGCTGCCGAGCGATTCAAGAAGCGCGCCGATTTGGTGAAGCACCGCTTTCCCAGCCAAGATATATGGGAAGACACGCCCGACAGTTTGCAGTTACACGCTAGCGTATCGACGCCCGACTTGCCCGAAAACCGGCAACCAACCCGGGAATTCGAAACCCCGGCAGAGGAAGAGAAGCGCAGGAACCAAACGGAACAGGTTGACTCACACCAAGTGGCGTCACATATCCTGCAATCACACGGTGGTCAGGACCCGTCTAGAGGGCGCCCGGACGCGCTCAAGCACCGGTTTCCCAGCCGAGACATCTGGGAAGATGCCCCCGAAAGCCAACAGCTCGTCACGACCGTCGAACCTGCTGAGCCCGAATCGAAGAGTCCAGAGGCCACGCAGCCTCCAGTCACGTCGCGCCCTGCCATTCCTAATAGACCTCAGCGGGCCGCGAAACCCGCCACGTCGCCAGACGAGAAGAAATCTCCTGCTATCCCTGACCGCCCTAAGCCGTCAATTCCAGTACGCCCAGCTAAAGTCTCGTCGCGAGAACTACAAGAGAATGGGACAGCCTCGTCAGTCAACAAAGCCAAACCGGCTGTTCCCGCGCGTCCTGCTGCGGGCAAGATTGCCGGCATCAAGGCAAATTTTCTGTCCGACCTGAACTCGCGCCTCCAACTCGGTCCTCAAGGTCCTAAGCCGGCCGAGAAGAAGGAGGAAGCTCCCGAAGAGAAGACCCCGCTAGGAGATGCGCGCAAAGGTCGCGCCCGTGGCCCCTCCCGGCGAAAGCCAGCTGTCACAAAAGAGGCCAAGCTGCCGTCGATACCGGAAATCCGTATCATGGATGCCTGGAATGTGTGGGAGGTCAGGGCTGACGGTACTTTGACAGTCAACTTGCCAGAAAAGTCCGGCGTGATTGTGGATGAGAAACCTGTGACGGTTGACGTCTCTCTGGACTCGACCGACACCGCAATGGCGCCTCCAATCGCAAAGAACATGGCCGGTGAACCTGCGGACCCCGTTGCGACCCCCGACCGGGAACCGGAAGTCTCCGAGGATACCGTTCAAGTGGACAAAGTTGACGAAACTGCGGATGGTGCGACCGAGAATGAAGATTTCCCAGGCGAATCTATCTCCACAGAGAGCACCAAGCAGCCTGAACCTGAGTCAGTACCTGCCCCTGTTGTTGATTCAGCTGCTGAGGGTAAGTTACGCAATGTGCCCTTGTACAGAGACTCGCAGAATTTGAACGTATGGCTAACAGAGAACTAGATGGAATTATTGAGAAGCTTGCCGCGGTTGCAGATGGCAAGAAACCATCAGACGGCTCGATAGAGTAAGAAGATGAAGTAGATTTCTCCTTGTTGGATGGAATTTAAGACTGTCTTGTTTCAGAAGCTCCCAAAGAAAGCAATGCTGGAGGTTTTAGACCCGGGGATGCTGTCTTTGTCTCTCGTATTGTGTGTGTTTTTGAAGTACCTTTTAATGAATGCATGTGCTACTACTACATATGTTTCTATTACAACTCTATCCAGCTTAATATTTATGGGCAAAACAAGACTCTGCAAGATTACTTTTCTTGGGTTTTTTTTTTTTACTATTATTTTATAATGAATCACTGTTTCCTGTTGAGTTTACAACTTCTGGTTATGAAATCTGTATATACGCTTTACCGAATATGGAAATCCTGCTGAATAAGCTTCTGGTGCCTTCTGCCGCATCCAGTCCACTCCATCGCCTTCAAGCGAGGCTATATTCGCTATTTCATCCTCAGGCTTCCCTCTCGTTCCCCCCAACTCAACATCGTCCACGCCCCCAGCTTCCTCGGCGAGACATGCCTGAGAGGTGCAACACTGCTTTAAGGCCTCGCTGAGTTCAGTGCGTGACCGCTCTCCGCGCTCTCGCCGTGGCGTGGCCTTTGTCCCGCCATTCCGTCGTGCAACAGGTGCCTCCACTCGCTCATTTTCTTCTTCCTCTTCGTGAACAGCTTCAAGAGGCGCATCTCTAGAAGGACTACGACGATGGCCTCGACACCAGCTAGCGCTGCAGCGGCGGCGAAGGAGTACAAGAAGAACTTGTCTGCGCATGTCATCTGCCCAGAGTGCAAGGAGTTTCCGCCGAATCTGGAGTTCCCTGGCTCCCACGAGACCGTGTGTGGCTCCTGCGGTCTTGTCCTGGCCGATCGAGAGATCGATATTCACTCGGAATGGAGAACGTTTTCGAACGATGACCAGAACAACGATGACCCTTCACGTGTTGGCGAAACATCCAACATCCTGCTG
The DNA here is from genome assembly GCA_001657655.1 of Talaromyces piceae. NCBI lineage: Eukaryota > Fungi > Ascomycota > Eurotiomycetes > Eurotiales > Trichocomaceae > Talaromyces > Talaromyces piceae. The sequence goes on from JNNX01000009.1 coordinate 1,310,523, forward strand.
AACGGCGATCAGCTGGAGACGACCATCGCAGGCGGCGCCACTGGGATCAATCGGCAGCTCTACCGCGCTCAGAACAAGCTTTCGGCGGAAAAGAACAACAAGTCTCTCCTGGCTGCTTACCGGGAGATCGGTGCTCTGTGTGACGGTTTCAACATCAGCCCCAACGTTGCAGACACGGCCAAGCTCCTCTTCAAGATCGTCGACGACCACAAAGCCTTTAAAGGGAAATCTCAGGATGTCATCATTGCGGGTTGTATCTTCATTGCTTGTAGGCAATGCAATGCGCCCCGCACATTTTCCGAGATTTTTGCTGTCACCAAGGTGTCGCGAAAGGAGATTGGACGCATCTTCAAAGCTCTCGAGAAGTTCTTTAACGAGAAGAATCTCGAGCGGAAGGACACGGCTGGTGCGGATACATTGAAATTGCAGACCTCTACCACAAACCTGAGTGATTTGTGCGAGCGCTTTGGTGCGTTTCTGCGCATGGACTGGCGTGAAATCCGCGCCGCGATTGATCTGTCCGATAAGGTCACCAAGGACGGTGACCTGGCTGGCCGATCCCCGCTTTCGATCGTTGCCGCTTGTCTCTACATGATCTCGCATCTTGTCGGATCGCCCAAGGCTGCAAAGGAGATTTCCAATGTGGTCGGCGTGAGCGATGGGACCATCCGCGGTGCCTACAAGCAATTGTATGCGGAGAAAGATCGCCTATTGACTGATGAGTTTGTTGCGAATTATAACGGCGACAAGGCAAAATTGCCATCGAATTAGGGGAAAAGCTCTTATTTTCTTTTTCCCATTTTTACAGTCGCAAAGTACCTGTGTTCTTGTTCCAAAGGTTCGCGAGAAAAGGTCTCGGAGACGATACGAAATTGGACATTTACCAGGAATCACGATTCTGGGTCGTTAACAGCATGTTTGCTAATGTAGCTATATATTCTACACAAGAAATTTGACTTGTAGTGTATGAAATAAACATAGAATCAAGGGATTGCCTTTTTATTAAACATGACATACATAGTCTGCATCGAGGTGCTGTGGTTCTACTTTAGTGGAAGATCATCGGAAGAATGAGGGGTGACTAAGCCGCCCGTGCCAAGCCCCGTCTTTCTGTTCAAAAGTCCATCCCGAAACCTCCAACGATTCGCATTATCACGGACTCCCATTCTTCCCCCTCTCCTACATCCACCTGACCACGTCGCTCTTCCAGCAGTCGAAATGATGTCCCAGTCGCTCAGAGCCTCTGTAAGCCGAGACACACACAACTGCTCGATTTTGAAGTGATATGCTAACCGTTGTCGGCGAAATCTAGCGCTCGCTGCTCACCCGAGCCAGCCGTCAGTCCGTTGGCGTTTCCTACCGTACCTTCCTGACCACTGCTACACGCCAAGGTACGTGATCCTCTGCATTGATAAATGCGCATTCAGTCTTGTCGGTTCATTGTGTCGCCATTTTGGCGATTTTGGACCAGCATTGGCCTGCGCTCGACTCGTCTTGCAGACTCGGAATACTGACAGATGGGACTCCACCAACAGCCGACCCCGTGCAGGACCTTTACCTGCGAGAGCTCCGCGCCTACAAGCCCAAGCCCACCAAGCCCGGTGACGCCGAGGCTCACGTCCAAAAGTTCAGCGCTCCCAAGCCCCCTCCATCCCCCGAAGAGGCCGGCATTGCCGACGAATTGAAGGCCTACGAATCCCAGCAAGTCGAGGTGGAAGGTCAGGCTGCCGCTGGTGAAGCCGCTCCCAAGGAGGAAAGCTGGTTTGAGGAAGACGAGGAAGACACTCCGACTGCTTCTCACTAAAGAGTTCTGTTGACGGAGCCAAAGTCGTATTCGTGTTCTCTTTCCCTGTTTGATATATATTCCGCACCAGCCCTGTTTTCACTTTTCCTCTTTTTCCCTCCTATGTCTGTTTAGAACTCTCCATTGAGGATGAGGCTAGGTGAGGATCCAATATCGATCACGGAATGTGGTGGTGATCCTGTTGCATTACAGATATAGTCAGGTGGTTAAATCTCTATTTAGCTGCTTGCCTGCACAGTGTGGGAATGTCGTCAGAGGTTGTTCTTACTTTGACTGCTAGATGGCATTTGTACTGTCCCCCTTCGAATTGAAGCGTGTAAATTATCATAAAGAGCCCAGCTTCGAAAGTCAAATCTATTTCGTTTGTGATTAATTGTTACCTTTTCTAACTTTCCCCAGCAATGTCCAGGGATCGATATAGTATCGTTCACAATTGGACACATGGAATATGCATTCACTGAAAAAATGGTCGAGATTGCCGGAACTGCATTGATATAACCTGTATATCGCAACTATGGGACTCGCTCACATCAGCCAATATAGCCCTTTCAACTTCGCAACATTAGCAAGTTGCCATCTCGTTCAGTATAGTCCTCGCCCTAAAACGCATGGCCAGACAACGACAAGATATACTGACATTGATCAGATACAAGAAGCATTAGACAATCAATGGTCAGAGTAGCCATATCAACTGACCAGCTAGCTTAGCTTCAATAGAGATATCAAGGGTTCATTATCTAAAAATTTCACCAGCTGTCATGCTACGTCTAAGATTGGATTCTATGGCGGTGTAGATTTTATCTTCTGTCAATACATCGATCGATCGACTTCAAGGCAGAGAATTGGTAGTTTGTTACTGTAGACATATCCAACTCAATTCTTTTAACTGGGTTTTATTGTTCAATAAACACTGAAAAGAAGATACAGAAACAATGGAAAGAAAGAATTGTCAGCTAGACAATAGTTTTCGTTCTCTGGCTCTTGAGAGTGAAGCAAAGAGGAGAAGAATCAAAGAGTTAGGCAAACTCAACACCTTACCTCATCGGTGATTCCTCACTTCCTACACCAAAAGCTAAACTCCTTGCATATTCTCCAATGAGCTTGCCCGAAGACGGTGAGTATCTATCGAAGAACTCCCCTGCCAATGGCACCGTATTTTAGCACAAGTCAATGTTCGAGGCTCGTTTCGCACGTCAGAGTAACTCTGCTATAAGGTAATTGACTTGAGGTTTGATTCTTACTGGCGCAGAAAGCAGTCACGGTACATCAAGCAAGCCAATTCGAAAATTGAAACCTTCCCAGTAAAAGTACCAGTTAAAAACTACGTCAGAGACATTGATATCAGGTCGATACGATAGTGTCATCTCTGGGTCACCGAAAGCCAGGTATCTTCAAAACTAAACAGGATAAAACTGCACGATGCCTCCTCAGCCGCTCTCTATACGTGTATCAACGTGACTTGTCCAGATCCTGAATGTCGGTCAAGAACCAACGATCGGTTTCATTCAAGCTGAAAGAGCCTGTATCTCAGCCATCAAATCGTGTATGTATGCATGCATGTATGTCTACTCCGTACATGCACAGTGCATACGCCCACGTCGTTCGTGGCGTAAATTGTGCAAGATCAATGAAAGACTGGGTGTGTGGCTCGGCTGGAAACCATGTGCTGGATTGATCGCATTTACCCGCGATCCAGTCAGATGCGGTGAAAAGCAATGATCATCTATCCTTGATCAATTACAACTGTTCTTCGATCCGTAAAGGCCCAATAGTTCGTAGTAGCTTGTTAACAACAGGATGTGCTGGCAGAGAAGAGTCCATCTGTATTCGTATTCGGCCGCGCCCAAGCAAATGACCCGGATTAAACGAGAGAACTCGAAGAAAGCTATTTTGTTACCTTGTTCATTCCATTCGTGCAACCTCACCCCGGACCCTGATAGCTCCCCTGTGTTCAATGATTCGATGATCAGGCAATTCGTTACCGTAGAAGGGTAGATCGTTCCTCCTTTGGATACCCGGAATTCTGCGACTCCACCCAGCCGTCAGTCTCCATACTCATGCCACGCTGCGCATGAGGTTCTGCGAGCTGTGGTCAGTGACTATTTGTGTTTTTTTTTCTTTTTTTTTTTTTTTTTTTTTTTTTTCATCAATGATATTCCTAGGGTAAAAGGAGTAAAGTTTCCCAATGTAAGGCTTTGCAGATTGCACGGCCACTTATGGGGCAAATGAATACGATAGTTGCAGCAATGTGAGCTGGCAGGGCTGATGGTTTGCGACCATAGCGAATCAAAGTAGACAAGACGAAAATTTCTGCCTCCAGCGAGCATAAAAAGTCATGGCTCGTATCTCGGGAGCGCCGCGGCCCTGGCTATAATAACTTCCAGCCTCGAGGCTTAATCCGAGTCACCTACCGTCTTGACAGAGCCGTCGTTGTACACTTCCACGTCCTCTGCCTGTACCAGGTACTCGAAAGGTACACCGGGAGGTGATTTCCTCGTCGGGTTATCGACCCAGCCAAACGCGGCCGTGCTCGTCTTTGGCCGGCCTAAGTCAGCAAACCCTACAATAGTACGCAGCTTAGCCAGCTTTCCTGAAGCAAGCGCTATCGGAGAAGCCCCATAAATAGTCTGTGCTGACTTGTAAGCCGGCGGTCCTGAATAATAACAGCAGGCTAGCAGCAGCTTTTTCGCCTCTTAGCAAACCTAATTAACTAGTTGTTCTCTTTAGTTTAGCTGCGTGCTGGGTACATTGGACAACGCTCGTTCGTACGCAGTAGTGCTAGGCGCTATTGTCGATGAAGTACGAAGGTCTCCACATTTCATCATACTCATCCAGGAGATTGGATTCAGAGTAGAGAAAATAGTTGCGCAATGGAGTCAAGCAGCGGCCCTCTCCTTCAAATGCCACTGCCGGGCTATCTGCTTGCTGCACGGGGTGCGCATGATGAAGTCGAGCACGTCAGGAGTGTAAACAAGCGGTGATCAACAAAATCGTTGGCTGATCCATTGTGTCATCTGGTGAGCCACACCCCGGGAGTACGTAATGTAGCTGTAAACGATCGGTAGTCACCGCAACAATCGATGACTAGTTCCCATAGTTGTGGGATAGCGAGTGTTGGAGAGGAGGCGAGAAGAGAAAGAAGAGAAGGCGAATAAAAAAGTAAAGAAATAATATTCGATAAATGTGCCTGCCCCGTTCGGAAGGAGGCTGAGGGCTCTCGCTCCTTCCCTGCCGGGCCTCCATTCCAACTGTGCCGACCATTGTTTCACTTCCACTCACTCTTCTCTCTCCCTCCGTCCATCCCATCCATCTGTTTCTCCTTTTTCTCCCCCTCCCTGTGTCTCCCTTGTCGCTTTTAATCTTCTCCAGCCTCGCGTTATTGCCGGAATCTTGCATTCGTTTCGCTCGGATTCACTTTCAGCTCGTTTCTGTCGTCATCAGGGCTTCCGTTTAGCACTGACAGCTTAGGTTGGCTAACGACCGCTTAGCCCGGACCCCAAAGCGTCAGTCGCATTGTCTTCCCACCATTCACTTTTCTCCGAACACTCGTTTCCACTTTTCCCTCCCTTTAAGTGCTTGCTTGCTTGCTTTTCCTTATTTTTACTATTATCCCTTTAGTCGCCTGAACATCCTCCGGCCGATCACCCCAAATCCCCTGATCTGTGCCCGGACGGTCTGCAGTGAAACATTTCTCGCTACTCGCATACCTTGCTCGGCTCGTCTTTGCTACTGAATTAATATTCTCAGCATCCTGCTCGTTGTGCCCCTTCGAACTTGACTAAATCAGAGTCACTCATTGCCGGGAGCAGACGCCGTACCAGTGGGGAAAAAGGAAATCTAAGGGGAGAACATCACCGCCTCACGTCATTCGAGCAATGCGTATGCTCTGAAGTTTCGGATATCACCAGGTCGTGGAGAGCTGGTCTCTCCGGACACCCCAATACCGCATTAGAGCCGCTGGCAATGGCACTTCTATCCGACGTCGGACAGACACAGCAGCTCCCTCCCCGACCCAAATCCTCGTCGATCCGAGCCTCTGCGCGCTCGCGTTCACCACCATCCCTTCATCGGTCTGCGAGTTTCGACTCGGCCAAGGAAGAGGAGGATGATCATGCCTCCGTCAAGAGAACTTTCTCGGACTTGAGCCTGTCTGCTGCCAAAAATGACTCGACGTTCCGCGACAATCTCTCCGCTGGTAAAGAAATCTTACGACGTGTCACCCTCCGCTCGCCGAATAAATCCAGGACTGCCGTTCCCAGGACTGTCCCCCAGGAGACACCCAATGACTCCGCCACGAGCTCTGCGAATGACCACAAGGTTCAGCAAAAGTCCAACTCTACAGTGACCGTGAACAGCGTAGAAGACGATGGTGGAGAAAGTCGGCCCCTACCGCCTGTCCGGCCTAGAAAGGCTCGTTCAGTGTCTGGGAAAATCGCTACTCTGGCTCGGGTTCCGTGGATGGCCAATTCGCGGTCATCTTCACCGTCAAGCACCAATCCAAAGAGAGACACGTCCACTTCACGAGAGCAGTCCCCAGCCCCAGGCTCTCGGCTTGAGCCTACCGACGGTGTGTCGCTGCGGAGCGAACCTGCATTACCTGGGAACCGGTCCGAAACTAATACCAGGAGAACTGCAAGTAAACGTCCCCGACGGCCGTTGAGCGCCTTTGTTCCGCGAAGCAAGTCTGCCAATTCATCGCCAACACCGCCTTCTCCTTCCCTGAGAGGGAGGAAATCGCTCGATCAAATCACAACAAACCACGTTTCGACTGCGGATATGCCACCCTTACCTAAAGCACCAGTTATATCTTTACCTGCGGCTGTCGAACCTCCGCGAAAGAAAGACGAGCTATGGACGGTTTTCAGGAATTTGGAGGCAGACCTACACAAGTTTCAAAGCAAGCCGACGAATCTCAAAGCTAACGTGATTCGCTCAGCGCTCCTACCTTTCCTTTCCCGAACTGCTTCCCACCCTTCATACAGCACCCTGCGGCCGGAGGACCTTGACCGCCGGGTGAATATATTGAACAAATGGTGGACGGCGCTGCTAGCCATGTTGCATGGTAGACAACACCAGTCGGTATCTGGAACCGATCGGCCCCTTTATCTTGAAGCTATGGCTGGTATCATGATGCGAAAGGAATGGCAAGTACCTTTTCAGGCACATGCATTTTCAGCTACAAGCTCCGAGTCCTCGTTAGAATCGACTTCAGATGACTTCTTGATTGAGTCAATTTATCACAACGTCAGAAACATGTTCAACCAGAATCTTCTTTCGCAAATGTCTTTCGTTGTTGAAAGAATGTCCATGAAACAAGCGCCCGCCAGTCTAGTCTCATTCTGTGGGCAAGCGTGCGCATACGCCTTTTTCTTTTGCCCTGGGGTTGCGGATATGCTGGTCCGACTTTGGAGCATACCGCCTGACATTTTTCGCCGGGTATTTGCAGGTTCGGCCACTCACAAAGGGTCGAAACTGGGACCAATCGCTCAAAACCTCGCTTTTGGCTTTCCATTAGCTATAAGATCTTTGGGCTTTGCTTCTTACGCGGCTATTGTCAGATACTTCCGCCAACCGCCAAACTTACCGCTTAGTGCGGTGCAAATCCAGTGGCACGGCCCATGGGTGTCCCGCTGGTGTGGTCGTGACAGCGATTTGTTTTTCGTCTTTGTGAAGTATTTTCATATTCTTCATTGCAGTTTCTTACCTTCAAAGACGGAGTGTGCTCAGCGGCTTTTCGCCCCTGGAATGGCACTAGTACAAGGCCAGTTATTAGTTGTTCTAGAGGATACCATTTATCGCCAGTCATCACCAGCACCAGAAAATTCTTCTGCAGCCAGCTCAGTTACTTTTGATGATTTGATGGCAGGTCCAGATGCAGCTATGTCAACCTTAGCACTGGGGGGGCCAAACTGCCACCGGTCGATGGCTGAAAATCGACTGATCATACTTCTACGAGATTTATTGTCAGATTCTTCCCAGGACCTCGAAGAGGCGCGGCGCAGTTATGCAGACACATTCATGCGCACATTGAAATTCGCGGCACGACGGATTTCTCTGTTCGATCATAATGCCTGCTTCGTTCTATGCGATTTCGTAGAAGAGGCAGCTCCTATAGTGAATCGTTACAGTCGAAGAGTCAAGGAAGATATTTTTGATTGGCCGTTCTGGATTGAAGTTTGCAGACAGTTGACCCAAAGCCAGAATTCCTTGACCGAAGTTCGCCTCTTTGCCTTCATTTTCTCCATGTGGAAGACCTGGACACTGGATCCAAAGCGCCATCGTGAGCTTTGTGAGCAATTCCTCCTCAACGATAAATACTTTTACTATTATTTCAGCCACTGGAGTCCCATGGTACGGGCCTATTTCCATCGACTGCTTTGTTGGAGGGTAGCGCGCTTTAACGAATACCCAGCCGACGTGGACTCGTAAGTACCCTTGTCTTAAAAACCCCACCAGAGCTGACAGCAATGACAGAGAGACCTACGAACTTCTTCTGGATAAACTGGAGCAAATATGGGCGTACTATTTGTTGTCCCAATCGAAGGCAGCAAAGGAAAGGAAAGAACCGCTATCCTCTGCCCCCTGTACTCCTGCTCCTGGTCGAAGAATTCTGATCATACGCTGTGACAATCAACAACCGTCTCCGACAAGTCTTTTCACCTCATTCGATAGAGTCACCACACCGACGTCCACATTAAACAATGGGGGATATCGGAGCCATGGCATCCTCACTGTTGACCCGAATGGGTTTCCTCCAGAATCTCCACCAGCGCCAAAGCGGAGATGGCATATGTTGAAGAATATGTTCGGAGGAACTAATAACCCCAGACCTGGAGAGGTGACACCACCCGGGAGCTCAGATGAGACCGATGTGAACCCGATTGATAATTTCATGGGGGACATCATTACGCCCACAACCAGCTTAAGCTCTCAAGACAGTAGCAGCCGCGCAACTTCTGACAGTGACAGTTCGCATGAGCTCCGAAGTCCACACCCGCCTTACATTTTCAAGTTCTCGTTGGAATGGTATCAGTCGAATGGCCCGAGCAGAAACCGACGCTTGTACGCTCCTAGCCTACCGAACAGCACATTTGTGCACGTCCAGCGGCTCCGTACCAAAGCTTTGGCTGGCTCAGGGACTGATGAGCACTCGGCTGATGAGTCCATTGATGAGCTCAAAGGGGATCAACGAGATACCGATACCTCAACCGCCAGTACCTCCAACTCTTATGCCACGAATAAGACATCGGTAGATGAAGCAGAGGCGTTCGATGCGAACAAGCTCCGCAATGAGAGCCTGGTGGCCAGTAAATATGCCGGTCGTGCACTCGCAGAGTGGTCGCAGGTGGTGTCGGAGTGTGATAATTTCTACGAACGGAGACGAGACGAAGGTGTCCCTTCTGATGACCATGTCGAGATCCCCTCGCTCAGCGTGGATAGTTTTCGAAAGTAGGGCGTCAGCGTGGGCCACAGCATCCATATACACTGTTTTTTTTTAGTCTCAGCATTTATCGCGAACGGCGAGCCATACACTACATTTCTAGCATTCTAGGCGTTCTCTTTTTTTTTTCTCTCTTTGTTCTGTACCATTGAGAGGATATTCTCTCGAAACATATCTCATCATGCATCATATGTTGAGAAGTCACTGTATTCTTCTCATTTCTAATCAACATGGCATCTGGTTCAAACGTTAATGTGGTCTTGGATTTTCTCGACCTGTGGGCGGCATTCTGTGATTTCAGCCTTTGAGCTATCAATCTGTCATTCAGCGTTTCTGTCTGTTCCCTTTCCTCTCTATCGTCGGCCAACTTGTTTCTCTCGTTTTTGCTGCAGATAAATGCAATCAAACAGTCAAGTATATTTTGTCAACAAAAGACTAAATTCTCCTTTACACGGCTGCAAATTGTAGGCTGTTCCCATCGAAACAAAATAGCAAGAGCTAAAACTGTCAAACTACATGTCCCTAAGCACGTTTCGTCAATATGATGATCTAGAATCTAATCATCGCAAGGCCTGCCGGTGTGGCCATGGTTGATTCAACTAGTTAATAGGAGCACAAGTTGTCGTTTTTTACGTATAGGTCGTGTAGGAATGTCCACAAGGTCATTTTGCATCCGAATCCAGATTTGGAAATGGAGTCATTTAGTGTCTATAGAAACAGTCTCAAAATGGAAGGGTTAGGAGTGACAATATACGGATAATCCACACTTATCGGCCACCGCATTGGGGAAGATTTGATTATGTAAAGAGATGAGACATCATGTGTACAGGCATGTAAACGCTGGTACCAACAACAGAGAAATGAACACTCGAGAATACCTTTATACAATGGATATAGATAATGTGATGTCATGTACAATTAGCGATGGAGGGAACCGAATAAGGGCAGAGAAAGGAGATAAAGACGCTAGGGTGGAAGAAAAAATATAAAAAGCAAAAAGTTTACAAAGAATGCGAAAATGTGGAATCCAGTAGAGGGTGCGATGAAAGGTACGAGATAGAAAAAGTTAGCGGTTCAGGTTTGTACTCGCTTCTTCTATTATTTCCGCAGCGCGATTGATCCAGAATTGCGTAGCTGTCCAGTTGCGCGCGTCGATGGCGTCTCGGACTGCTGGGAAGTAACCCTCGTCGTAGCCAGACCAGAGTTGGGGAGCGAAAAGAATATGCTTGAATTGTGTGCGGTTGGGGACCTTGTCTCTGTTAGTCCAATGTCCCGGGAAGCAGAAGCAGAGTTTTGAAGAATTGATACTTACTCCGCCGCCTTCTGAAAGATCCAACAGATTGGTCTCAAAATTGGCCATGCGATTATTATACTCGACCCGTCGGACTCCCAACACGTTACTCTCAAACCCGCCAGAGCCATAGACAGTGGAATACCAGCCCTGTTCCCAGTCCTGGAACCTTTCGGCATTCTTCTGGAAGACCTTGGCCGCATCACGTAACGGCTGCAGATTTACGCCCTGGCTGTCGGGTTTGACTGGAGCACCCATGCTGACCGCATGCTTTTCCAAGTCACTGACATATTTGGTAACCTCGGACGCATAAGCTACCATGTCATATGGAAGAATAGGGCTGTCGGCGAGTTCCAGGAGCAGCAAAGCCCAAAACTCAGCCAGCATACGGTGGCGCTCAAACCCAGGGTCGCCGAACTGAGTCATCCATTCAAAGTTCTCGTAACAGCTGTGGTACGGATAGGGCGCACCGCTAAAACCGAAATCTATACTGGATGTCCCTGCCATGTCCTGAAAGGCAACATAATCGCTGCCGGCACCGAGACCGCCGAGGCTTTTTCCCTCTTCGTCCCAGATGTCCTTTAGGGTCTTGTTGGCTGCAAAGTCTCCTACTCGGCCCATGACTTGGTAGAGGAGACGTCGGAAAAGTGGTGATCCGGAAGCTTCAAATGAATCCCCACTGACACCGACATCGACATTGATATAGGCATAGCCATCTTGTCGTAAGCCGTCAATCTCGTTCTCCACGTGTTCAGTCGAGCCGATTAGATTGTACTCTTCTCCATCCCAGCTTGCAAACTCGATCGTCCGAAGGGGCCGCCAGCCAAGTTGGACTAGCTCTCCAAAGACCCTGACCACTTCCAGAAAGGCGGCAGTGCCGCTTCCGGGGTCAACTCCACCAAAACACCACGAGTCTCGATGGTTGCCGACAACTATCTTCTTGTCGGGTTGCTCCATGCCAGTGATTTTGCCAAGAACATTGTAAATCGGTTGTCTGTCGACTTCGTCTTGAATATTCATCAAGTTGACTTTGGGTGATGATTGGTCACCAGTCCACCATTCGGAAACGTCAGGCACCCGGCCGATCCAGTTATCGGGCACCTTGGAGCCGTGGCCCTTGAGGACCTGTAACAATCTTTGGGCATCTCTCCAAGCAATTGGAATACTTGGGATCTGAACCAGCCCAGGGCTCTCCGCCGGTGACAGACGTTTCTTCTCATCTGCAGTCGAAGCAAAACCCGGCGAAAGCACATCGCCGGCCACCCAAGACATGAGACTGACACCGCCCCTTTGCACGCCGTCCTTGGGCATATAGCGGCCATCTGGATATACTGGACCGTGCACAAAGCCGTCTTGGGCGGGATCTGAATAGATAATACAACCAGCGGCACCGGCGAGTTCTGCCGCTTTGATTTTGAGCGCGCGGTCCCCCTGGGTACCGTAGTACCGCACCAGGGCAATCGATCCGTTCAGGGATATGCCTTTGTGTGCGAGCGTTTCGAAATCCTCGCGAGCTCCAAAGTTGGCGTACACGAGCGGACCAGTAACGTTACCCGACTTGGAGTGGCCGTGAAAAACCGGGGTTTGTTGGCGCGGCGGATCTTTGTACACAGTTTTTTCGTCGAGAGCAGCTTCCCATGCCAGATTAGGAGGGTCCACGATAGCAACGCGGCGGCCGTCAGGCCGCGGATAATTCAGATATACTTGGAATTCCTCTTTTCCAACTTCTTCTAGCCCGGCGCGCACGAATTCTTGCTCGATAAGTTCGGCCAGCGCATAGCTTCCCTCTGTTCCGGCCATATGGGCGTACTGGGTCACCTTGTTGAGATTCTCCATTATATTCGACTGGTTGATATGGCTCTGGACGAAGTTCTCGACCGAGGATGAGGTGTAGGACTGGCCGGTGCTCATGCGGGAGCCCATAGAGAACAGATCGGAGACAAAGAAGATGTATACAACCAGAACGACAAGAAGCAGGCCCACCATCCGAAGGATGATCATACATGCCTGTCCTTCCTCGTTCAGGCCCAGTCGCCAAAAGTCCGGGCGAAATCGAAAGCGTGGGAGATAGGTTCGAAACCGAAACTGGAAATTCGACAGCTTTTTCGCCAGGCGCGAAAATCTATTCTCAAAATGACGGCGCAGGGTCGGCCGGGTGGTTCGCGATGACGGCTGGCCGGAATCGTCGACATCCATCTCGTGCAGCTCGCGGCGTAAGTCTTCCATGGACTCGCGCGGCGAACCCTCAGGAGATGAGGCGAGATAGTCCATGCTGGATCGCGCCGACTCGACGGTGGGCGGCTGGTATCCTCCATTGTGGCGCGCTGGCCCGTCGACGCTGGGCCTGCTGTGGTGAAGAAGGCCCTGCCTCTCTAGGTCGTCGCTCGAATGTTCTGGGCCAAGCTGAGAAGACCCAGGGCGAGAAGAGGTCGCCTCCTCATAACTGGGGATTGGCAAGTGTACGTACTCGGCCTTTTCGTCCCCCATGTTGCCGGAGATGGGTTGGTTAACAGAGCTCTGCGGAGCCCTGTTGGTGGATGGGGATTAGGGACAGCGGACCATTCGGGATCATGATCTGGTGAACGAATGCACAGCAATCCGAAGAAGCATAACGAGTCTGCCTCTTAGAACAGATATAGCGAGCGCAGAGGCGACATGGAATAGGCAATAGTCAGGGAATGTCGTGGGGCGATTAGGTCGTCGGGGTCGGAAGGGGTGTGTAACTTGCGTAGTCCAGTTGGTCCGTTCTTGGTGATACAGGAGGGAGAATGGCTGAGTCAGGCTGCCGAGACGCTCTGAAGACGTGGCGCAGTCGGGTGTCGGTACTGCATGCATACCAGGGGCACATAAAACTAATTCCGTGAGCGACTGCCTATGTAAATCATCGACAAGATTATTTTGCTGTGAACCATGCTTCTGACGGGGTTTTTCTTTTTCTGTATTTAGTTTATATGGAGAAATGGATGGGATTGCATAGCATCAGTTGGATTCCTGGGATATGGCCCCGAATGACCAACTGGTAAAATATTACGCACTGTGACGAGAATACTGCAAGATTGATTGATAAGATAAGGAGGCAATTCACCAGTTCCACGGGTGTCGCACCATGTATCAGGCCAACTGGTCTCAGCCCGGTGTATTATTGACTCGTACATGGAGAGAAGAATCTTTCAGCGGATACAAGCATTGTGTAAATGATTTTGCACAAATCCGAGGTTTATCGTTCGATGGTGCCGGTGACGATGCATAGGAATTTTGGTAGTTTGACAGACTTGGATTGGTGTCCGCGCAGGCACAATCATTGCTTAATGAGGACCACGAATGGATTTTGTAATATAGGCCAGTCGTCGTAGACTGAAATGCCAGTCAATTGTGTCTCTCTCTTTACATGACTTGGTCTAAAACAGTTGGTAGCAGCCCTTTATTACCGACCTCTTAACCCGTGGCCGATGGAGTGGGGGAAATTGAAACAGGCGTCTAGACAGCTTGACGCCAATTGAACGTTATGGAGTAGGTACTGGCATGGAAGGATATCATCGACATGATCAAGATCAATTATTGCTGCAGGACTGGGGTGGACTGTGGCAAAGACCCGGGGGAAGAAAAAATTTTCCTGGTCACACTCTAGCTTGGGCGTGCCCCCTATACGGTTGAGTTGTACGTCGTCTTGCAACCTCTGAAAGCAACCCGGGGGAAAAAAAAAGAACAAAAAGTAAATGCTCGTACTCGGATTCGAACCGAGGATCTCATCATTTAATGTAATGATTTTACTAGTGATGCGCTTTACCAACTAAGCCATACGAGCTGCTGTTGTGTGAGAGCTTCTAAAATGGATCCATCAGCGTAGTGGATACACAAGCGCGGGAAGTCGTTCAACGGCCCACCAGACCATCCTTACGGTTGGTTGCCGGAGCACACTGGTCAATAATGTGCCTTTGTAAATCACTTTGAAAATGTCAACATAAGAGACACTGCTCTGCGTTGATCACTTGTACATATGATTGTCTCGGATAGTGTCGTTGGGGGGGCGGGTTTGGTTCTTGTATGCGAGATATCTAGAGTCTCCATAACGAGGGACATATTCAATATATATATATATATATATAGTGCTGCATCTACACTACTTCAGATGCCCCCTTTTGACACCACAGCAAGCTAGACCACAGTGGCTTTCAGCTACAACACTACGGAAAAGAATAGAAAGGTGGGCAGAGAAAAGGTTAACTCTTATTCGATTGATGATCCGGAAAAAGAAAGATATTAGCATCAATTCAGCATAACTCTCATTGAACAATGTCTTTTTGCCCTTTTTTCTTTACTCCGAAGAGTAAACAGATGAGCCCACTATACCAGAAGCAGCCAGTGCACTGTACCGTGTGGGCGGGGGGGCGGCCAAAAAGGGGACTCAAAGATGGAGACCGCCATCGGCGGGAATTCGGGAATCGCAAGGCAAGACAACGAATTGGACCTTGCTACGGACGAATCGAGCAAAGGCGTGCTCTGACTCGCATCGGGCAGGCTCATCATCAGCGCGACACAGCGAGTGAGGAGAGAAAATGCCCTGACCATCGATTCGACGACTCTATAATCGTTGCTTCGCAGAGAAAAAGTGGCATATGCAACGCCGGGACTGGCAGAGCAAACTAGCATGTGGGGTTCTCGTCTCGGGGGGACCATTGGGCCAAGCTCACCCACTAGAGCCAACAATCTTGCCTGTCTGGGCGTAGAGCATATGCTGGGGTGCAAAATGTCAAGAGAAGAGGCAAATCTGGAGTGCGAGAAAAATGGCAAAAGATACAAGACCGACTGGCGGTCAGCATTGCTGGACGTGCACCCCCCGCACCCGCCGCTGTAGATATGACACGCGTCCCCTGTATGTGCTGGGCTTCGCATCCGTGGTCATCGCAATGGCCACAGGAACAGCCAGGGAAGACCAGGAGCGTCCTGGAAGGGAAGACGGCGCACGAACACACAAACACACGCACACACGAAAAACAGAGGAATATCGGAGCCAAGGTACTCCGGACACTGGGATTTGAGGCAGTCCACCAGAACTAATCTCTGGCCCCGCGGTCCCGGCGAATCGTGGGCTCGCGTGCCCTGGACAGCTCCACCCGCCGCCGCCCCCCCTGTGGTTTCCCTTTTGCCCCTTTGATTTCTGCCTCGAGCTTCACCGCGCGGGCCAGCTTCCTCTCTATTATCTGCCCACGACTTCCCCTTCTCCAGTCACTTTTCTACTTCTCTGTGTCGTCGTACAGTCTTGCTATAAAAGGTGTCTCTTTGTATAGTCGGTTGTGCCAAATAAAGCAGCTCAAATCGCTTCGCTTCCATCAATAACCTTCTCGTCGCCTATCGGTCTTCCAGCTCTTTTTTTTTTTTTTTTTTTTTTTTTTTTTTTTTTTTTTTT